>OZ038505.1:93317261-93337261 GCA_964036315.1 Acanthosepion esculentum | reverse complement strand
GGCACTCTGTAAAAATAACTATTTCCAAGTAACCCTATTTATGGAAGATATTTCTGCGTAGTTACTTCCCAGAACACTACAATCTTATTCTCTAAAAGTGTAAGGCCGATAGTTATCTATTCGCCATATCCTTATAATCAAAAATTTCTACATAATCTTCTTACGTTTATATCACACCATTCAGAAATCCTCTGTCTTGAATGGCTCTTGGGCCTTATATTTGGTGATTTTAGTAAAATTCAGATAACCTTTTTACATCTTAATTCACAATTTACGTGAATAAATTATTTTTTCATATTTATTTATGAATTGAATCTCAAAGATATAGGCCTACCTAAACATATAGGATGAGCTAAACATAGGTTTACACTTATTCGGTATGCACTTTACGTTTTTAAAACCATTTTATTATATTTAAATTTATATTTTGAAATCATATTCAAAGCTCTTTAAGTCCATTTGTTTAAAAATGTACTCATAATTTGTTAGCACAATTTAATCGTTTAAGTGCTCAAAATGTCCTCCTTCAACATTGCAACGTTCCTCGAGGCTCCCACTATGACACAAAGCACGACACAAATCCCGATCGACATCAATTTCAATAAATACTTCTGAGATGGACTCATTTAATTCGTCCAATGTTCTCTAATAAAACTTGTTCTTAAACTACAAAACCCCAAATATGAGATCCATTCTTTTTGGTCAGGTGAACCGGCTGGTCATTCGATGATGCCGCCTTCTTCCTCTCAACGCCGTGGAAAGTTTTGGTAAAGGTAGACCATTACTGCCAAAGTATAATCGGAAGGGTTTTCATCTTGCTGAAAGAGCGGTTCTTTGAAGTTAGCTCTAGGCGTGTATCGAATACTGAAACAACTGTACGCTTACTTTTGGCCAGCCCTGTATATTTGATTCGCGCAATGTAAACCCACAGCTAAAACTGATCGTTGTCTTTTGGCTGGGGTCAGGGAGATGATGTGGCGGCCACTCGTCTCCATTGTTGTCACAGGTTTATTACAACGTAGATAAAAGTTCGGCATGGGCAAACAAGAGCTGAACACATTTTCGTCAATTAATAATATGTATATACATATATATATATATATATATATATATATATATATATATATATATATATATATATATATATATGTAATATATATAATATATATATATAATATATATATATGTAATATATATAATATATATATATAAATTATATATATTAAATATATATAGATAATATATATATAATATATATATGTAATATATATATAATATGTATATAACATATATATCATATATATATATTATATACATTAAATATATATATATAATATATATAATATACATTTATATGTAATATATATATATAATATACTATTATATATATTATATATATGTATATATATATAATATATATATTACATATATAATATATATATATATGTAAAATATATATATAATATATATATATATTATAACATATATATAATATATATATATATATTATATATATTAAATATATATATATAATATATATATATAATATACATATATATATTACATATATATATAATATACAATTATATATATTAAATATATATATATATATAATATACTATTATATATATTAAATATATATATATATAATATATATATTACATATATATATAATATATATATATATGTAAAATATATATATAATATATATATATATTATAACATATATATAATATATATATAGTATATATATTAAATATATATATAATATATATATAATATACATATATATATATGTAATATATATATAATATACTATTATATATATTAAATATATATATATATAATATACTATTATATATATTAAATATATATATATATATAATATATATATTACATATATATATAATATATATATATGTAAAATATATATATATAATATATATATATATATATATATATATATATATATATATATATATATATATATATATATATTATTTATTATATGATATAATATAATATAGTATTGCTTGTATTTTTTTGTATTTGACAATAGTTAATTTACAGGATGCAATTTCTTTTTCTTTGTGTAATTTTCAATGCATCCTAGCTGCAAATATGCTAGGTAACGTTGGGAGAACCTTGTGGGGATTTTACTAAGAAAACATTTTCGCAACAAAATAAACTTGCTGCAAATTATTTTGATGGTTTTGCTCATACGTTAATACATCCTTTTATTTTTATGTATAAATAAATATACCTAAATATATTATAATTCTATTTTTATATCAGCATATATTTGATAACGCAATATCTGTATACATGAATAAATAATAACGTTCAGAAGCCTCTATCTTATTGGAACTGCTCTGGGATCACAGCGACTGTCAAGCGGTAACATAGATTCATCGTGCCATTGCTATATGTTCTTGATAAGTTTTCTGAGGAGCTATACGCTTTAGTACCTAGAGTTTATAAATTTAAGCTGAGTGCCAGTTCTCATAATTCTACGGGTGAAATGGCTAGATGTAACCGTAAGTTCTATGCTAACAGTATATTTTTGTACTTCTCGCTTGTAGATATCTCATTGGCTTTTTTGCTTTCCAGTCAAGCTCTTCAAAAATTTAATTGCAATATTAATCGTTATCTTCTGTCGTAATTGCTATTCTTTCTTGCTTATTTTAATTTTGTTAATTTTTCCATGCTTGCAAATTTTACATTAATAGCAACAATTTCCAGGGCGCATAATGAGAAAAGCGGACTTAGAAAATTTGATACGCTCAGATCAGTTTGCAGGCAAAAGGCATACAGGAAAACAGCGCATAACCTACCTAGCGAACCTGAATAAATGGATCATGGAAAAAGGTTTTGGAGAGATAACAAAAAGACAATATTTATTAAGAGCTAAAGATTGAAGGAAATTGATGGGAGCCATGATCGACAACGTCCTAATCGAACACGGCACATAGAATAAGTAATGTTGGTGAATATTAGTAAAAAAGTAAAAGCAACAAAAAACCAAACAAATACACAATTAGCTAAAATGATTTTACAATAAAAAATATAATCACTAAATAAAATAATGATATTGTTGCAGGTGTTCTATTGAGCCTTGTTCGTGGATTTATTATTTTTCTCTGGGATTATATCATTCGTCCAGAACATATTAAATTAATATTCTTGTGCTATAATATATGAAAACAAGAAAGAAAATATGAATTGTTTTTGTTGTCTATTCAACAGTATATAACATACTTATTAAATGAAAGATGTTTTATATTATTCACGGGACATATATATATATATATATATATATATATATATATATATATATATATATATATATATATATATATATATATATATATATTAAAAACCAGGGGATCAGTTGAATCCGCTATCTTGATTCCACCCATACTATATCCTTAGGCGATTTTTATCAAATGGCCTCTTTATCCTTTTTTTTTTTAATATTGAACCCTATATTATTATTTTCAAAAATAAGTGAACAAACTTACAACTTTGGGTGTAATAGAAAGGGAGGAGGGGATGTGAAGAAGAAGAAGAAAAGCAAGGGTATTATAAAAGTTTCCGTGGGCGGTTAATTGAAAAGTACATTTTCTTTATCAAGCCTCTTATATGTTTAAGAGGAATTTCTTAATATGTATACAAGGACTCAAAATTTCGGATTTCTGATACTTTGTCATCTTTACTATTTTTACCTGTTGTCAGAGATTTAAAATATTGCTGTGTTTGTTATAAGGCTTATATATATATATATATATATATATATATATATATATATATATATATATATATATATATATATATATATATTCATTGATGCATGTTTCATTAAATAATATAGACAAGTTTTGTCTATTTATTTTATGCAAATTCCTTTCACATCGTCTGATAAGCCTAATAAGATTATCATTGAAAGACGAAAGAAAATCACCATATTGATACATGTTTGTTTAATCCTATCTAAGCTTTCGGCTTACATAAGCCATCATCAAAGATGACAATAACATTACAATAAATTAAACAATACACGGACATGGCAACAATGATACTCTGTTTTCGTTTACATGGAAGATTTCCAAGCAACGGCAAGTTCGTGCATACGAGACGCTGGAAGCGAAAATCGCACCGCGGCTCATGACATCACACATGATACGCAAGAGTGAAAACAATACGTGTTAAGTATATATATAGGATGAGATAGGATTACGACCCTGATGCGAGTGTGTGCCTATCTATGTGCAATGAAAGATTCAAATGACTTTTGTAGGAAGACCGAATGAAAGACTGATCCAATAACTATAAAATTTCTTCTAACGACAACACTAAAAAGAATGGTGCAAATGTTATTCCTGTTCTGAATTAAAGTTTACTCTGCTACAGTTTCTCCTAAGAGTTGATCTTAAAACGAAAACAACTTGAAGTATTCGGCACCGACACTATCATAGATGACAAGGTTGCGGCGCTTGTCTGAAACAATGACAACCAGTCTTTGAGACGAGCGATTTCCAGTTGCGCGCTTTTCTGTTATAAAGTTTTCCATTTCTTTTCCTTTGTGTCATACCATGTTTTGCGGATGTTTTTCTGCAAAAGGTACTGGCATCATATCGGTAATAGATGGTAGAATGAATGCCGCAGCATATCAATATATTTTGGAAGCAATTTTAATGATTTCGGTTGAAAATCTTGAACATCCTCCTGATTGGATCTTCCATTAAGATAACAATCCTAAGCACACTGCAAAATTAACGCAGAAATGGTTTGCTGAAAATTATGTAAATATCCTGAAATGACCAAGTCAGCCCCGACATTTAAACCTAATCCAGAATCTGTGGCGTTATTTGAAAATTCAAATCCAGTCAAGAGCTCCAAAAACATCCCAGCTCTGAAGACCATATGTGTTATGGTCCAGGTTAGGACCAAGGAAGAACAACACGAGCACAATAATAGAAATAACAAAGATATATTACATGAAATAATAATACAAGATGTGGAAGGTGTTAGTATGATTGTCAGTCTGCTTTGGAGTGAACTAATATCGGCTCGACTCGATTCTCCCCTCTCTCTTGAGAGGCGTAATATACATAGTGTTAGGAAGAGTTCATTCTGTAGTTATAGGTAAGGACCTCTCTCTTGAGAGGCGTAGTATACATAATGTTAGGAAGAGTTCATTCTGTAGTTATTGGTAAGGACCTCTCTCTTGAGAGGCGTAGTATACATAGTGTTAGGAAGAGTTCATTCTGTACTTATAGGTAAGGACCCATAACAGTGTCATACCATGTTCAGTTTAATAAAAGGTAACTAAGAATGCAGAATGAATGGGATGGCTTTTTCAGTTTCATCGCGTGGACGATAAAACTGAAGCAAAAAATAAAGGTCGGAGAACAATTGTATTTGAATGAATGTGTCACGTTGTGAGCCTCCATAAGTTCTAGGCCATGTCGTCAGCACCCGCTGCCATCTGATCATCGGGATCGTCATCCTTTCTCCCTATTCCTTTTGCTCTCCCCTGGTGGTGGTAGCAGAAATGGCTGTGAATCAAGTAGTATTACGAGGCCGTTAACGGGAGTGTCTCAAGAAATCTAAAGCGTCGATAGGTCTCTCACACACAGGTGAGCGACCGGCTAATACCACCTGTGACGTCACTACTCCTACCGCCATTTTTTCTCGTTTTGTCCTAACTATTTCTTTCTTTCTTTCTACTGAATTTTCTTTTTCACTTCTTTCTTTCCTTTTTATATTGTCTTTCCGCAACTTTATTTCTGTCTTTCTTTCTTTCCACTACATTTTGGTGTCTTTCTTGATTTCTTTCTTTTTCGTTTCTGCTACATTCTTTTTTCTTTCTTTGGTTCTTGCTTTCTCTGTCTCTCTTTCCACTATATGCTTCTTTCTTGATTTCATTCTTTCTTATTTTACCGTTCCCTGTTTCTCTCTCTCTCTCTCTCTTTCTTCAACAGGGTTTCTCAATAAATCTAAAGCGTCGATAGGTCTCCCACACACTGTTTAGAGACGGGCTAAAACCAACAGGGTTGGAGTGTGTTTGACGTTCAGGCAACATGAGATATACTTTCCCGTGACTTCACTCCTCCTACCACCACTTAAATTCCAAGCTGCCCCCCACTTTCTCCTAATAAAACGAATGAGAATAAAGTAATGTCCCTTTCTTTGCTACTATTATATATAGTATTGTGGGTACCCAGAGACGACATAGAGCGCAACACTATGAGGCAGAGAAATTTACGGAGACCTTTATCGCTCATACCCTGACATGTCATGTGTAAGATTATACATTGTTTCAGAAGTTTTAAGTAGATGTTTCGGGTCAGTTTTAAAAAATACCCTCAAAATTGAGTACCATGAGGTAGATGCGAATACTGACTGGAAAAACACATTGAGTCGGATGTTAGCATGAGATACAAATAGGCGATATGATTCAGATTCCGCGTCGCAGCAGGGCAGATAATCGCTATATAGGCAGATGATGCGACTGAAATGGGTCACCGCTTACTCGATGTCGTTCGACATCTGAATAAACTCGTGAGGCGCCTTTGTTTTGATTATAAAACCAGCAGGTTAAGAATAAGCATTTCAAATGATATTATTTCTTATTTTGCAATGATTTGCGAAAGTTTAAAATATGTCTTTTATGTCTTTTTAGAAAGACATTGTTATACGAGGAACGCGATGGGAAAAAGAGGATTCTTTGAACTATGATGTGTACTGAGAAATTTGAAATTCTAAAGCTTTGCATTTGCAATTGCAAAGAATGCATTTATATATAACATTATCCAATTCAGTTATCTATCTATCTATCTATCTATCTATCTATCTATCTATCTATCTATCTATCTATCTATCTATCTATCTATCTATCACAATCTGTTCATTATCTATCACAATCTGTTCAATACCTATCTATCTACAAAATCTGTTCATTATTTATATACCACAATCTGTTCATTATCTATCTATCTATCTATCTATCTATCTATCTATCTATCTATCTATCTATCTATCTATCTATCTCATTCTGTTCATATCGATCAATGTATCTATTTCTGTTTGTTCGTATTTATCTATATATCT
The DNA here is from genome assembly GCA_964036315.1 of Acanthosepion esculentum. NCBI lineage: Eukaryota > Metazoa > Mollusca > Cephalopoda > Sepiida > Sepiidae > Acanthosepion > Acanthosepion esculentum. Next base: position 93,330,148 of record OZ038505.1, on the reverse strand, counting down.
ATCATTTTCAGTCTCATTGTATATATATATATGTTTTCTAGCGTTGAGGATAAAAAGCTGTGGGTAGTGAAGAAGTCTGTTCTATCTATCTATCTATCTATCTATCTATCTATCTATCTATCTATCTATCTATCTATCTATCCGAGCTTGTTCATTATCTATCTATCTATCTATCTATCTATCTATCTATCTATCTATCTATCTATCTATCTATCTATCTATATCATTCTGTTCATATCGATCAATGTATCTATTTCTGTTTGTTCGTATTTATCTATATATCATTTTCAGTCTCATTGTATCTATCTATACCAGATAAGATATACAGATCTACATCTAAACAATGCGTAACAGATATATATATATTAAAAGAAGGTATTAAGAGATAAATTGATAGTACACACACACACACACACACACACATATATATATATATAGAGAGAGAGATAGAGAGAGAGGAAGAGAGAGGTGGAGAGAGAGAGAAAGAGAGAGGTGGATGGAGAGAGAGACTGATAGGGAATAAACAAATAGCATAAAATATTTATCGATGACGTCTGATATACGGTTTCATTTTCTGCCCCACTATATATATATATATATGTGTGTGTGTGTGTGTATGTGTGTGTATATATGAATATATATGTATATATATATATATATATATATATATATATATATATATATATATATATATATATGTCTATGTATGTATGTATGTATGTATATATATATATATATATATATATATATATATATATATATATACTTTCTAAATGTTTTTGGAAACAGAAGGCTGAAGGAAAACACCTATGGTTAAATGGAAAATCCTAAAACAAACCAGAACTTGAATCTTTGAACTAACCTTGTTTTTATTTAGATTTGCAGGTAAAAAATATGTATTATTGAACAGTACCCAATTATTAAACAAATGATAAGATACCACTGTTTTTTGTAGGCATATTAAAAATCTAAAATTAAAATCTTGCTAAACGTTTAAATCCATAACTCTAAATGTTTAAAATTATAACTCACCACCTTTGATATACTTTCTGCCCTCTTATATACCTCTCCACTAATCTATCATAAATTATGATTCTTAAAATGTTTTTGAGTATATATAATATTAGTAATAATTTCAGATAAATTGATTCATATTTTCGATGCAAATTGCATAACGTTTGCGGCCAAGATAGGTTCTTCATTAACCTGACATTTTTTCCGAATATATCAAGGTTGCTGAGCAGTACCAGCAGGTCCTTGTGGCGTACTTTTTTGAGGTTACTGAATAGTTCCAGCAGGTCATTGTGGCTTACTTTGTTGAGGTTGTTGAGCAGTTCCTTGTGACGTACTTTGTCGAGGTTGCTGAGCAGGTCCAGCAGGTCTTTGTGGGGTACTTTGTCGAGTTTTCTGAGCAGTTCCTGTAGGTCCTTGTGGCGTACATTGTTGTGGTTGCTGAGCAATTCCATCAGGTCATTGTGGCTTACTTTGTTGAGGTTGTTGAGCAGTTCCTTGTGACGTACTTTGTCGCGGTTGCTGAGCAGTTCCAGCAGGTCCTTGTGGCGTACTTGGTCACGGTTGCTGAGCAGTTCCTTTTGGCGTACTTTGTCACGGTTGCTGAGCAGTTCCAGCAGGTCCGTCTGGCGTACTTTGTCGAGGTTGCTGAGCAGTTCCAGCAGGTCCGTCTGGCGTACTTTGTCAAGGTTGCTGAGCAGTTACTGCAGCTCCTTGTGGCGTACTTTGTTGCGGTTGCTGCGGAGTTCCAGCAGGTCCTTGTGGCGTACTTTGTCGCGGTTGCTGAGCAGTACCAGCAGGTTCGTCTGGCGTACTTTGTCGAGGTTGCTGAGCATTTACTGCAGCTCCTTGTGGCGTACTTTGTTGTGGTTTCTGCGGAGTTCCAGCAGGTCCTTGTGGCGTAATTTGTCGCGGTTGCTGAGCAGTTCCAGCAGGTCCTTGTGGCGTACTTTGTCGCGGTTGCTGAGCAGTTCCAACAGGTCCGTCTGGCGTACTTTTTCGAAGCTACTGAACATTTCCAGCAGGTCCTTGTGGCGTACTTTGTCGCGGTTGCTGAGCAGTTCCAGCAGGTCCTTGTTGCGTACTTTGTCGAGGCGTCTGAGCAGTTCCTGCAGGTTTTTGTGGCGTACTTTCTTGTGGTTGTGGCGTACTTTGTCGAGGTTGCTGAGAAGTTTTCCTCTACATTTACAAAATCAGGTAAAAAAAATGATTTGCCGTTGCCATATATGGCCAGAAGTTACCCTGGTTTACTTTCCGATCTAGATAGCATCCAAATCCTTCTCCGCGTCCTTGTGGGTGAGAATTATTTTCCCCTACAACCACTTTCTCACAGATGAAACGACGCTTACCTCTCGCTGCTATACCGTGTATTACACGAAAAGTGCTCAGACAATCGACATTACTTTCTTCCATTAGTCCTGGCATTCTTTTCAAATTCGAATAGTGAAATGTAAGTGTCATTCGAACAGCTTCTTCCCACGAACCGCTGCTATGTGGATGCTTCTTTGATAACTATAATATTAACCTGTTCAAATCTGTGGTTAACCCTGCTCTTCCCTGCATATACGCATAATTTGTGCTCTTTTTCTGTAACCTTCTATCTTGGTTGGGTCCTGGGCCTAGTAAAAGGCGAACATAATTGTAAAAAAAATTACGTTTTATATTTATTTAGTTATTTTTATTTAATGCGTAAATATTTTAATTAATTTTTTACACGCACGCACATCTACACACACACACACACAAACAAACACACATATATATATATATATATGTATATATGTATATATATATACATGAAAATTGTGTGCATACAAATATAAATATATATGTGTAATATATTATATACATTATTATTTATACATTATATGCGAGGTACTTATTAGAAAGCGATCAATATCAGAGATAGAGCTAATGTGTGAGTTTGACGATCGCAAAAGGGTGAAACCCAGGGTCAGAAACTCACATTAACCCAACCATATATATATATATATATATATATATATATATATATATATATATATATATGTATATATATGTATATATATATATATATATATATGTATATATATGTATATATATATATATATATATATATATATATATATATATATATATATATATATATATATATATATATATATATGTGTGTGTGTGTGTGTGTGTGTATTAATTAATGTGATTTTAAAGACAAAGGGACTTTTCACTGTAATAATCTTTTTTTTTTCATATATTTTGGTCAAAGCTTTTGAAATAAGACCCTAATTTCTGGACGTATTTTGTTTATCATCAACCGTCATCATGGCTGTATGTTTTGGTTTGAAATAAGTTGTTTAGTATTTTATTTATTTTTAGTTGTTTTATAGATAATATTTTGGGTATTTGAAGTTGATGGGTTAGTTAATTATTAATAAGGATGGATTTGCTGCTTATTATTTGGAGGAATAGCTATTAAATATGTCTGAGATGTTTCTGCCAGTACAACATCGAACCAAATATAAAAAATAAACTTGCGAGAAAGCCAAAAAAAAATTATTAAACGGAAAGGGTCCGTAGTCTTTAACAACGCATGCTCTTATAATAACATTCTGCCAAAATATATTTAGATTAAACATTGTATGTATATATATATATATATATATATATATATATATATATATATATATATATATATATAGTGTGTGTGTGCCTATTGTCGATTTTCCCTATTTTAAGGATATTTTTTAAGACGACCGACAACGTTCCACGATTAAGATTTTGTTTTAACTATTTTTCATTCGTGCACATATGTTCTTTTCTTGGTGTAAAAACTATCCAAATGTTCTTTATATCCACCCGCTTTCGGCTATTCTATTAGCCACTATCAATATATATATATATATATATATATATATATATATATATATATATATATATATATATATATATATATATGCAGATTTTTAAATGTATGTAATTATATGAATGGGAAGGTTTTTATTTTATTTTATAAGCATTTTCCTACTTGATATGATTAAGTTTTGGATCTTTCTTTAATTTTATTAATTCGTTCATTATTTTTAATTGTTTTAAATATTTTTACATGTGGATGCGGATCTTAAGGTCGTATATTCCAAAAGTTTGTTGCAGATCAAGTTTGGCAGGTTTCCGTGTCTGTCTAGATAAAGAACTATTTAACCAAACACACTAAACATATATATATATATATATATATATATATATATATATATATATATATATATATATATATATATATATATATATCGGTAAGTTGTATCAAATTATAATTGATAAAAGTTTAGGGTTTGTTTCGGGATTGAGTTTGCATTTCATGTCGATGTCAGTGTTTTAGATGAGATAAATCTTTAGATTTATAAGGTCGACTTTCAAGTTTGACACACTCTCTCTCTTTCTCTCTCTCTCTCTCTCTCTCTATCCAAAATCATGTGACACAAGCTTCCTACAAAATTGTTCCCCTCATTTGATCTTGCGAGAAACGAAACCTTATCAAATCTTTTGAGAGAGAGAGAGAGAGAGAGACAGACAGAGACAGAGAGAGAGAGAGAGAGACAGAGAGAAGAGTGAGAGAGAGAAAAGAGAGAGAGAGGGGGCTTTGGTACAGAAAGACAGAGAGAGCGAAAGATAAAGAAAGAGTCGACATATAGATATATTGTTACTGAAAATCTGAACGTCAAATTGAATTAGAAATACAGAAAGAAAGAAAGAAAGAAGGAAGGAAAAAAGAAAGAAAGAAGGAAAAACAGAAAGAAAGAAAGGAAGAAAGAAAAAGAAGAGCAGTGAATAAAAAAGTGACAAAGACAAATGCGCCCAATGAAAAAATAAAAGCACCTCAATTCGAAACCAGTCGAGAAAATTCTTGTCATCATTTTTTCTCGTTTTCTCCTACCTATTTCTTTCTTTCTTTCTTTCTTTCTTTCTTTCTTTCTTTCTTTTTTATATTGTCTTTCTGCAACTTTATTTCTGTATTTATTTCTTTCCACATCTTTCTTTATCTCTTTCCACTACTATTTTGTTTCTTTGTTTCTTTGTTTCTTTGTTTCTCTGTTTCTTTCTTTCTTTCTTTCTTTCTTTCTTTCTTTCTTTCTTTCTACTACTCTATTCCTCTTTCTTTCTTTCTACTAAATTCTTCTTTCTCTCTTTCTTTCTTTCTTTCTTTCTTTCTTTCTTTCTACCACATTCTTTTCTTCTTTCTTTCTACTACATTCTTCTTGCTTTCTTTCTTTCTTTCTTTCTACTACATTCTTCTTTCTTTCTTTCTTTTCTTTCTTTCTTTCTACTACATTCTTCTTTCCTTCTTTCTTTCTTTCTACTACATTCTTCTTTCTTTTTTTTTCTTTCTTTCTTTCTTTCTTTCTTATTTTACCGTCCACTTTCTCTCTCTCTCTCTCTCTCTCTCTTTCTTCCTCTTTCCCCTCTATCTCTCTCTCTTTCTTCCTCTTTCCCCTCTATCTCTTTCATTAACATTCGCTTACTGTCTTTATAGTTCATTTACTAGTATTTGCTAAAATTCTTTCCGTTGTTTTTTTTTGTTCTCCTCTTTTTCGTGTCTCCCATCCAGCTTGATTTTCGAAGCCACACCAAATATGGTATGACTGAATAGAGAAGAAACAATGTAAAAGTAGTTGGGAATCCCTAACTTGATAAGCAATGCAAAACGAAGTGGTAAATAATCTCTCTCTAGAATTCTCTCCATCTTCGACCCTTGTTGTTCCTTGCTTGATCTGCCGATATCAAACATCTAGGACAGATATGGAGGAATGGGCAGGCGAAGGTTTTAACTAAATTTGATTTCAGACTTCTTGGTCGACTGCAGATTGCTTTGAAGCACGCGCGATTAAGTTTAATAAATAATATTGTGAATAGTCATCTTACAAACAAGAAAGCCGCGCCGTACTAACGTCAGACTTGACTTTATCTAAATCTACAACAATCAATGTGTATGTGTGGGATGGTGGCCTCATTGTTGGAGTCGGAATGTAGCCGTGTCTCTTCGCTTTTTCTTCTTGATGTCAATACTGATTACCTTTAAACTTCGTTCATGCATTGTTGAAAACTTTTGCTGGATAGAATTATATAACCAAAAGTGAGAGTCCATTTCTCGTTCAATAAATACTAGTGGCCTCACTGTTATGCCGAAATAACTCCAAGACTGGTGTGTATTAATATACGTGTTTTATTGCTGCCATCTTATCAGGAACTGCCTCACAATTAAAGCCCCTTAAGGCATTACAGATATTGGGCCGCTTATGTATATAAGTCAACCAACACTCACAACACACGGCGATTTCATAAAAAGAAGTTTCATACAAGATTTGGTTATTTTAAAATTCTGCTGTTAGAAATTTGGGCAATTTAGGGTCCGACTCGCAGTTATTAGAAGCGTTTACAAATATTATCTTATCATACGATATCTAAAAGCCGTAAAGAAGGGAATTCGTATAAGTACGGAATGAAGGTCGTGTGATTATTTGATATGTGAAGATCAAATAATTTGATATTATTTGACATATGAATAACAATAAAGTAGTGACAGTTTTAACAGGCCTCACCAATAAGGCAGGGTTTGGCACATTAACCTTTTTGTACATGGGCTACCCTCACACATGCATATGGACCAAGGATAAAATTTTCCCAGTTCTTGAGATCACTGTCACGCAGGCGTCGATATTATAGCCACCCCAACTCTTCTTTTTTTAAATATCAGTATCACCACATGTAAAACAATAAGAACACTAAAACACAAGGGGTTACTGTGTGTGGAAGAATTAGGAACAGAGACATTAATAATAAGCGGGAAGAGAAAAAAGTAATCAGGAGGACAGTAGATAGCGATTGACATTGCATTTAAATTCTTGCAGATTAAAGTTGGCTGGAAAGCATGGGACCGGAAGGGTGTTCTACATAGGAGAACTGTGAGAAAAGAAACTGTTAGCATGGAGTTTTCCGTTACATCTCGCCAGGCCAAATGTAATTTGATGAGATCTCACCGTCAGTCTGGTACTGTGCGATATTTCAAAAAGTTTAGGTAACTTAGCGAAGAGCAATATTTATTCTGTTAAATTACACAGAAATGTGGCACAAGGCCGAAGGGGGGATTGGGGAAAAGGACGGTCTTCTTCTGTATTAACGATAACTTAGCTAGCCACTGACACTGACCCAATCATGCAAAAAATATTCCTTACACCAAACAATACATTCTTACGTACCTTTTTTACTACATTCACCATAATACCTGAAGTCTCTATGAAAATACTAACTAGTCCCCATATTTACAATTCATTGTCTGTGGTGGGGGGATAAAAACAACAATTCTAAAAAAAATAGCCCCAATGCGTAACATATCGAAGAAGAAGATCTTATCCAAACAATTATCATGAAAGTATTTATAGAAAAGAAATACAGGGGCAACCTTACACTGGTTGGAAAGTGATTGAAGCCGAGCCGCCAGAACAAGACCAATAATATTGCTGATTCTTCTTTGGATCTTAGCTCAAGGTAAATAGAAGGGACAGTAATATTCTAAGCATGAATGAATGGTAGAGAGAATAGGTAGAGTCTTAGTACAATGCGGCAGGAATTGCACCAGGTTTTGGATTCCCCGGAAACCGTGTGCCTTCTCCCTTGTAAAATAAGGAGAATACATATACTATGCTTTTATGCTAGATAAAAGTTCGCGAAGTGATAGGCTTGCGACTGCTAAAACTCCTTTTCCGACAGATGAAACGTCGCTGGTGTATCGATACGTTTATCGCTATTTCCATGGCAAATGTTATAACGAGCCACATTAATTAGTTCCAGTAGTGCAAACCTTTCCAGCGAAGACATGCCATGACATACACAAATCGTCGGATCATACTCACTTTCCTTCGTATTTCCCTGGTAAACATGAAGTTTAATTCGGAGATTTTTCTTCCAGAAAATAGCTTTGTAGAACAGTCTCCCGAGAGGTTTGCGTCCTACGATCGCTACAATCTTAAGATCTTCAAGTATGTGGTTAATTGTTATCGGTCCTACAGATCCATATAATCTGCATGTGCCTCCTACTCTTGTGCTCCTAAAACAACCTCATTCAGTCACCCTCTACCTTCAGTGAATTTTCGATCGTGTATTGGGCAAACTGTTAAACAAATTGATTCTGTAGCAGAATATTAGAAGTGTTCTGTTTTTAATATTTATATTGTCACGGCTATTGCCCGTGTTTAGTTACTCATTGGTAAGACTGTAAATCTATAACACCAATAAAGCAGAATCCAAAATACAGTCATGTACTAATATAGAGGGTGCGGCTGGTATTTGAGGACATGCCGATTTAAGATTAATGCCGGTTCCCACTAACATCTAATGCTTTTATTTTTCAGAAATCCAGAATGGCAAATCCTACGATAACAAATGAAATGAAAAGGCATGCTGTGATTATGGCATTAAAGGCTGATCATAGAGATTTGGATATTGCACGATTCCTCAGAGTTGGAAGAATGGGTGGCTGACCATTTGTACGACTACATCACACCCAAAATTTGTCCTCGTAACTCTCCAGATTTTAATCCACTAGAATATTATGTGTGGAGCGTTGTTGAGAAGGAGGTTAATAAACAGCCTCATAACACCAAAGACTCTCTTAAAGCTGCAATAATTCGAGTAATGTCTGACATAAATAAGGACCAATTAATCAGAACTTGCAGCCGATTTCGACCTCGTGCAGAGGCAATTATTGATGCTAGTAGTGGTTTTATTGAATAAAACTAAATAATAGTTAGCTAAATTTCATGTTTACTTGTTTGCAATGAAATATAATTATATTCATTTGTTCAGCAAGTTTTTTTTACTAATCCATAAAATCTGTCCTCAAATACCTGCCGCACCCTGTAATTGAATGTTTTAAGAAAACGATGCTGGTTTTGGTACTCTTGTGGCAAAACGGCATTCTTCTAAATTCGTTGCAGGAAATATTCCCTCAGTGCTGGTCAAATATTGTCTTTCTTTTTTTACAAATAATGATAAGTAGAGAAAAGAAAAAAAATCTTCATCGTTTTCTACATTTAGAGATTTTTTATCTTTTATATTTATTCCAGAAATAATCTAAAATCAAAGCAGTTAAACTTAAAACCCTTTCTTATTCTTAGAAAATTACTACCTCAAATAAGCAAGAATCCGAGCCAAATCCGAGAAAAATATTTTCGCAAAAAGGTGGAAATTCTTTACTCACTATTTTTTCTATTTTTACGTGCCAAAAATCTTTTATTTTTCCCAAACGTCCAGTTAAAAAATAAAAAATAAAGAAACACATTAAAACAAAAATCTTTGATTAAGAAAATCTTTGGCTGCCTATAATTAAAAAAAAATATATATATATATATATAACCTACCTTTTCCAATTCTTTCACCGCTGAAAATATTTGTTAAAGCAAAAGATCAGCTCACAATTTCTTTTCTAAACATCATTTTCTAGAATGAATTAATTTAAAGGGTCTCTCTTTCTTAATTTAATAATATAGACATTCATGATACAAAAAACATATTTTTCTGTCAGGTTATAACCGCTGAAAATCCAAGGGAGATAATAGTTGCTTATAAACAGTTTTCTTTTCATTAATGAATGTCACGCTTCGAAACTAAATATAGGAAGACTATGATATAAATATGATAAAAGAAGATTAATAAAAGGAACAGGGTGTGGATAAACGGGTGGCATGATACATTTTACGAAGGATTCGTTGAAAATAATACCCCCTCTTTTATTATGTTGGTCACAAACGGTATGAAGTTCATTTTGTTAATACGGCAGTATAGGCCGAAACCTAGCGCCAATTAAATTGTTGCATGAAGCAGTCTGGGAAAATGTTGTCTGACACGAAAATTCGAAAGAAGCAAAGGTTTCTTAGCAAATTCATCTATGTGGAAAACATTGAGACATTGACATTCAGCAACGCTTGCTGAACATTTATGGACATCAAAGAATGGATGTAAGCAAAGTTAGGTTGTGAGAAATGCGATTCAGCAGTGAAGGGAGCGATCTGAACGATAAAACATATTCCAGATGAATAAATAAAGAGTGCATGAAAATATTATCATTGTCTTTTTATATCTATCTATCTATCTAACTATCTATCTATTATCATAGTCTTTTCATATCTATCTATCTATCTAGCTATCTATCTATTATCATAGTCTTTTTATATCTATCTATCTATCTATCTATCTATCAATTATCATAGTCTTTTTATATCTATCTATCTACCTATCTATCTATCTATCTTTCTATTATCATAGTCTTTTTATATCTATCTATCTATCTATCTATCTATTATCATAGTCTTTTTATATCTATCTATCTATCTATTATCATAGTCTTTTTATATCTATCTATCTATCTATCTATCTATCTATTATCATAGTCTTTTTATATCTATCTATCTATCTATTATCATAGTCTTTTTATATCTATCTATCTGTCTATCTATCTATCTATTATCATAGTCTTTTTGTATCTATCTATCTATCTATCTATCTATCTATCTATCATAGTTTTTTTATATCTATCTATCTATCTATTATCATAGTCTTTTTGTATCTATCTATCTATCTATCTATCTATTATCATAGTCTTTTTGTATCTATCTATCTATCTATCTATCTATCTATCTATCTATCTATCTATATATCTATCTATTATCATAGTCTTTTTGTATCTATCTATCTATCTATCTATGTGCGTGTTTCTATTTCTATTTGTCTCAGTCTCCAAGGATTTGGAGACTGAGACATTATATATATATATATATATATATATATATATATATATATATATATATATATATATATATATATATATATATATATATATATATATATAAACGTGTTCCTAATTGATGTTAGCAAACAGTTGGTTTCTTTTTTTTTATTTAGATTTATAAAGTTTTTCATCACTTTTAAAGATTATTCTTTTTCTGTTTGAAGTAGGTATCATAGTCGTGTTCTGGACAAGTGTTTCATATCGAGGTTGGTGCAATATCAATCTCGTTAAAATGTGTTCGTATTGAGCTCAGCTCAGAAAGATGTAATGTCGTGACAGCCGTCGCGACGGGTGGGTGGTGCTTTGTCCAATAAAATTATATATGATTTTGTTTTAATCGAGAATAAAGTTCCTTGTGTGCCACCTAAAATCATATATAATGTTCATGTGATATAATTTTTATTTTGTCGGCGAGATGTTATTTATAATAATATTTTAAATTTTTATATTACGTACTTGATTTGATATTTATAATTTGTTGAACAGGAGTGACACATTTTTATAATCATCCTTAAAGAGAATTCATATTTATGTTTGTAATTTTATGTAGTTGATTATAATTAAATATATCATTGCGAAGCTCCCTATTAGGTCTTTTATTTATTGTTTAGATTTGAAAGAAACAAACAAAAATTTAAAATTTATTATCTACTATAAAAAATAAAACGAACATATCAGAAATAATTCGCTTCCAATAATTTTGGGGAGGGGGGATCACAAAATTTTCGGTTCCTTTTGCAAGTTCACCAATGTTTGGTAACGGCATTTCGTAATTAAGATACAACGGTCGTCACTTACCTCACATCATGAGTCAACAATTTTATGACCGTGGAACCTGATCTTATTGTCTTTTCCCTGTGTTTTTATTTTACACACAGGTCTGTCCCTCATTCCGATTAGGGTAAGCATACAATCAGCGAGAGTGCTTAGTTTTAAAAGCTTTTTCTCTTTTGTTTTATTAGCATGATATTAAGAGTGTATATGCAGGAATATAATATAACGCATATTCGACAAAAACAACAATAATAATAATGATTTTCATAGAAAATATGCGTCCTCCGACAGGAATCGAACCTGTATCCTATAGGAAACCGTCATATAGCCTGACGTGCTTTTTATATGAGAGTTCCGTATAGGATACAGGTTTGATTCCTGTTGGAGAACGCATATTTTCTATGAAAATTTCTCGGACATTCAGGCGAGTAAATGTCGCTAATACTGTTTATTATAAACAGAGAATTTACTTAAATATTTGTATCTATAAAACGAACGTATAAACATAAAAAATATCTTAAAATAATTGTCGGACTTTGTCCATTTCATAATATATATATATATATTTAAATTTGGACAGCAACCTTGCAAATAAACATCTTTCGTTGTATATGGCAGACAAGAAAGATTTAATTAATCATTTGTTAGGTTTCCCCAGCGTCCTTATTATTTTCCGTTTGGTTGGAGTAAAATTATCTCCCATAATTTTCATTACAAGAGCTTTCGGACATTTCTTTAGTCATTTTCACGAGGAAGATTGTTTTGTTTTTTTGGAGTTGATAGTTTTTGCTCATGTTCTGACTGCTTTATTTTTGTGCTGGTGTAAATAGGAACGTTTATTCCGAGCTAAAGAAATGGCCGAAGTCACATGGGGTATTGAGAATTATAGAAGATGTGCGTAATCCCTTAAGCCTAGAAACCGGAAAACGTAAGGATGCTGGAAAAACTAAATGAAAAAAAAAAATCAATTAAACCTTTCTTATCTGCCATAATTAACAATACACACACGCACACACACACACACACACACACACACACACACACACACACACACACACACATATATATATATATATATATATATATATATGCTAGCTAGTTCGCACTCTCTATTTCACCTAAGAGCGCTTGAATCATTGTATATACGAGCAAGGGGACCGTCTCTTTGCAAGCAAAGAGGCTGCCTCCTTGCCTCCATATAATTACGCTCTAGTGTTCTCTATTCTTATTCCCCACTTTTTCCATCTCTATTTTCTGCTATATATAATTTTTTTTAATTTTGTTTTTT
>OZ038505.1:93307261-93312261 GCA_964036315.1 Acanthosepion esculentum | reverse complement strand
ATATATTGAAATGTAATTGTCATCTTTGATAATTGCTTATGTAAGCCGAAAGCTTAGATTGGATTTAAACATGTATCAATATGGTGTTTTCATTTCGTCTTTCAATGATAATGTGATTAAGCTTATCAGGCAATAGGAAGCTTATCAGAAAGGCATTTACTTAAAATAAATAGACAAAACTTGTCTATATTATTTAAATAAACATGCATTAATGAAAAATTGCTGCATAAATATACACAATATATATATATATATATATATATATATATATATATATATATATCATCGACTCTCCCGTCGAATTCGACGTATGAGGGTCAAGCAGATCAGTTCCTAGAAACTGAGAGCCCGACATGGTATTTGATTATAGTGGTGAAGTTTTCGTGCAGGACCATCGACACATTTTGGAGGGACGAATACAGAGACCTGGTGCACTAAGTGCCACAAGGTCCCCAAACGACCCTTCGCAGGTTTTGAATTCAGAGTTATCCTTCTCCTAGATCAGTTGCCAACCAAGGTTATAGAACCCAGTCTGTCCTGCTATTTACCCATAGCTGGAAGATTCACACATTTCCCAAGGGTATTAGCACGTAAGTGAATGTAATGGACTCGAGTGGAATTCGAACTCGGCTCTCCGATTCCTCAATCCAAACCGCTATTCATTACTCCATCGTGCCTCCTATATATCTATATTTGGGTTATTCAGTTAAAAGAGAACACCTTACAATCATTTTGCATTAGCGTCACTATGTCTTCCTAACTGAGAAATGATGAGAGGAAATAGATCATTCAAGTCTCCTGAAATGGTACAAACATTCATACTCCGGCTTCCATCTTCAAATTTCATTTCTATAACCTTCAAGAAAAAAAGTGAATAAGTTTTATATAGAGGGAAGATTTGAGAGGAAATTTGGATTGGAGGTCGCAACAGGAAGAGGGATCATCATTTCAACTTGGAGCTAGATATATTATTATTCTTTAGATTAAAGTCCAAGTGTGTTATATACTCGAAGAATTCCAGTAGGATATCTTTAATCATTTCTAAGATAAATTGTTTCAAAGCTTAATCTAACAATTGAACAATGTTGCTGTTACACGATTTAAACAATGTTGCTGTTACACTTGTTCTCTTAAACATTGTTCCACCGTCCATTTATTCAAGCTTGCTTGATAGGTTATGTTTTGTGTCCCACTTTCTCTGATGCAATCTGTGTATCCTGTTAATAGTAAATGCCATAGAGATTTCAAATATCTCTTTTTATTTTACTTTGTCATACATCCTTGTGCAAATTCATTGAAACAAAACGAATAATTCCGTTATTATTTACTTTTTTTCCTATTTTTCAAATGAAACATGGCCCAGTTCACATGTTAGTACTCCCGTATGTCCATTCGACGAAGTCGTTCCTAGCAGATTGACCACAAATTTGCGATTGGTATTAAATTAGGAGATATTCCGGGTCAGTCTATGGCACTTTGATTTCCTCACTGGTTCAGTGTGCCAGTGTATTCGTGCAGCGTTAGAATTTTCTTACGCTTTCTTGGGGTAACGTCCATTGTAGACAATGGCCGTAGGACAACTAATCGACAGTCGAGATATTAGTGTTTGGTCGTGATAAAAATCTGATTCAATCACAGATGACGCAATATTTTTTAAGGCCAAACAAATTTCATCATACACCTCGAAAATAGATTCATATTACTGCATACCACTACAAATGATCTATCCTGAGGAAAAAATAGAAATCTCGGTCACACCAGTGGGTCTAAAACTGACAGTATGGTTAAAGAAAGGAAACTAAAGCGTATTTCTATTCAATTTGCACAAGGGTGTAGCTTTCTCAGTTTATTCGGTGTCAACAATGCTTTATCATTTATGGGCAATGCTTTCTTTTTGTGTTACGTTTTTCACCATCCATTTGCAAGGACTTCTAAAGAATCTTCTACTTCTCCTTTTCACATATGTTAATGTTTGATTTTTCAAGCATTCTTCCTTACTTATAGACCCCAAGATATTACGCTTTACGTTATTGATTACTTCCAAACAGTTTCTACATAATTCCTCTTTTGATTAGAACTTTCTTTGTGCCTGAGTTTCCCTGCCGAAAAGTCGTCATTATTTACATGCGTACTATTGTTATCATCTTTGGTGTTATTGTCTCAACGGGATTCCTGTCTTCCGGAATTCATCAGCTTCTTTCGACCGGAAGAACCTACAGGGAATTTAGAACTGAATACGTTATTTAATATACGGGTGTAAATTGTTTCTCTATGTCTGCGGATATCTTGCCTCGTTCGTATTTTAAATCATCTCGCAATGGAGTTCAAGTCGTCACACTTTATTTAATCTACGACTTTCAAACCAACGCTTTAAACACTAGGTCATTGACCCCAGGCACGTTAGCCTCTTGGATTAAAATGTTCATTCGCAATTAGTATGTGTACAAATTCACATTCTTACATTCGCACAGATACACACTTATATATATATACATACACACATATATACAGTGTAACCCGGATATAAGAGACCCTGATATAAGAGAAACCCGGATATAAGAGAGATTTTTTCTGGTCCCAAATTAGAGCCTGTGTTAATGTATATATAATAGACCAAGCCCGGATATAAGAGAAACCCTGATATAAGAGACTTCGTCTACGGTCCCGACAACTCTTATATATCCGCGTTACACTGTATATATATATATATACATATATATATATATATAATATGTGGTGCAGTTCAATTTATATTACAATGAATCATTCGTACAAAAAGTAGATTAGTAAAGTTAATGATGTGAAATAGTCATTAACTTTACTATTCTATTGTTTGTATGAAAAATTCATTGTTATATATATATATATATATATATATATATATATATATATATATTAAGGAAAAAGACAATAGGAAAACAGTTGTTTTGTCCGACAATGTGCACATATTCAAGGCAAAAGATGAAATGAACTTATTCAAACAAATTATCCTTATGAACTAGAATTTAGAAACGCTATTGTATATGCATATGGTCAACATATTGTCTTTTTCTTCAGGTTAATTCTGAAAATTTATATATGTAAATGTATTTATATGTTAAAATTTATATATGTAAATGTATTTATATATTAAAATATATTTATATATATATATATATATACATACATATTTAAGACTATATATATATATATATATATATATATATATATATATATATATATATATATATATATATGATGTATATATATATAAACATCCACCTGCGCTAATATAAACTTCTGGTATAAAATGAATTGGTGCGCTCTGGCTAATTGTTGTTTGTTTACATTCGCAAAAACAATACGCTAGAATTAGCTGTTTCTTTCTGCTAAATGATGATGGCTCAGTGGTAGAAACTCTGATTGACACATTATATTGGTCGGGTTTTGGTCCTGGCTTGAAGTATTCGGATGTCTAGTTGCACTGATGAGGTGTGATACAGCAAAAGAGTACTGTCTCCAAATGACATATATATATATATATATATATATATATATATTGGACTCTCTCAAGCAGTTCAAACAACAGCCAGACTACCTGCACATATAATTTTAGTAGTGAAGGCTTACGCAGAAACAAACACACTCTTTGGAAGAGCGACTTTTCACAGTTTTGAATACAGAGTTATCATTCTCCTAGACTGTTCACAAGCCAAGGATATATGACCCAGTGTTTTCTGCTATTTACCCATAGATTTGGTGGGGGAGAAGAGATGGATTTATACCTCTCGGAAGGGAATTAACATATAGTTTTATAATTTTCAGCAATTAATTCGACTAATGATCTCTCGAATTATTTAATCCGACCAGCTATCAATTACTCAACCAGACGTCCATATATATATATATATATATATATATATATATATATATATATATATATATATATATATATATATATATATATATATATATATATATATTAATCTAAAGAAAAGCAGACGACTTTAAAGCTTCATTTGTAATAATTTATTTCACCAGAGAATTTAATTTTTCTCTGGTTCTTCATACGTCACTTTCAAAAGTGAAACGAAAAATGAATTTAACAAGAAATGGAGCATTAAAGTTTTTAAAAAATGGACCCTTAACCCTGCTTGGGATTATCCATATGGATTACCAATATTTTCGTTATATATATATATATATATATATATATATATATATATATATATATATATATATATATATATATATATATATATATATATATATATATATATATATATATATATATATATATATATATATATTGCAAGGAAAACGCAATATTTATTCCTTATAGGCATTATGAAAAAATTAAAATAAGAGATGAAAACACAAACAAGACAGACCAACCGGTTTCGTTCCCGAGCTTATCAGGGTCGACTGGGAACATATTAATAATATATTTCGAATTCATTTTACTCACACAAACACCCTACATACAATTAAAACATTAAAAATGAAATGAATAATTTGTATGTGTGAAGACAAAAAAAAATCGCAAATTCGTGCAGTGAAAAAAAACCAGGAGGGGAGGGGAGAAAGAAGAGGTGGAAAATCTAAAATTGACGAACACTAGAGTGTAATAACGTGTAGTCCAAGGAGAGAGTCTTTTTGCTTACAAAGAGCCGGTTCCCTGGACCGTATGTACATAGACTCAAGTGCCCGTAAATGAAAAGGAGAGTGCGAACTAGCCAGAACAGTGAACAAATTCGAACTAAAATTCATTACATAATCCCTGCTATTTATGAGATGTTCAGTAATTAATTTGCTGACCCAGAAGTATTCACCAACTGATTCTTACGGGCATCCGGCTTAAGAACTCGTAATGGGACATGCTGCCTAATCCTACAATCCAAATGCTAGGTCGTTCTTCCTATGTAGTTGCTACCACAACCACAATTGAATGAATAGATCACTGAGGAAACAGCATGCCTATAAGGGAAAGAAATTGCGTTTTCCTTGCAATATTGCGGTTT
>OZ038505.1:93277261-93304761 GCA_964036315.1 Acanthosepion esculentum | reverse complement strand
TGGTTACAGAGAACTTCAGTTGAGTTCCACCACGGAAAAAAGTGAGCGAGCGGCGCTATATTGAGTCTGATTTGCTATCTCTTCGTCACCCAGGCCTGTTGGAACAGTTGGTATGGTGTTTGCTTGACAACATAACTGTCAGGGTTTAAATTCTCTGCTGATGACTCCCAAATATAGGACGAAACGGCCGTCCAGTGCTTTCTGCATTCTGTTGAGGTTTCTTTCAGACTCAATGAATTACTTAATTATAATTATCAAATGCTCCTTACAATTTCTATCATATATATATATATATATATATATATATATATATATATATATATGCGCACCTCACTGACTGTGACTGTGGTTGTGTTACTGAGAAATTATGTATTCGAAGAGAATCTGTTTTTTTTATCATCTTCATCTATTTGAGCAGATTTGACTAATTTTGCTATATTTATAATTTATGCAATTTTTCAGTTTGTTTATTTATTCAAACCCGAGAATAATTCATCGTTGGTTCAAGCATGACTAATCTAGATGTATATATACCACATCACTAAAGACCGAAATAAAGTGATCAACATAAGACATATATTAGTGCACAGTGACAATGTTTCTCTAATGCGAGGAAAACTCAAACTATTATTATACAAAATAAACGGTACATTAAATAAAATGTCTTTCACCACAGGAGAGTGTCTCTTGAATTACATATGCAATATGTGCATATGTAGAGATTGATAGATAGATAAAATTCCATTCGTCATCCCAGGTTTTACAAGTTCTTGTTCTATTCATTATTTTACATGCTCCCAATAAGCGTTACAGATGATGTCACCAGAGACTCCTTGAAATTTGTAGCTTTTCAAAGAAAATCAGGATTTAGATCGAGGGATTCTGCCACATATGATATCTGAGGGGGGTTAAAAATGCTTGGAACAAGCAGCAACACAAAATGAACTTCGAACATTTTATCCAGAACCTCTATAACAAAGATCAACACCTTATTTGAAAATTGAAAAAATAAAAATTAAAAAATTAATCATTCTCAGTAATTACTACCAAGGTAGTACATCTACTAATAATATAAACATTATTAAACATTGCTCAAACAAGTCGATTGTACACACAAAATATATATATAGATAAATAAAAATCGCTCCTCACGTATGCATTTAATTATTTTGAGTTGTTCGTAATTCTTTCCTGATGTATATATAAATGCGTGTGTTTGAATTCTGCAACTTACAATTGAGAATATATACTTCTCATTCATGATACAAGATTATTTGGGGAAAAGGCAAAGTCGTGTTTTTAGTCGGAAGACGATCAATTATAATTTGATATGATATTAATGCAGTTTTTCGTCTCTGACCTCTTTCAAAAATATTAATATAAGAAAGATAAAAACTATGATATCAATGAAAATCCGAAACCAGTCAATAAAGAAATATATTCCCACTGAATACACAAAACAATAAAAAATATGTTCAAGTTGCCTTTGACTTTTAATATATCTTCTACAATTAGAGCTTTCAAAATCTTTGGAAATGTCTATTCGTTAAATTAATTGATATTATTTTATTCTTTACTCGCCAAAATGCTCGGATATATACGAATGTGTGTGTATATATATATATATATATATATATATATATATATATATATATATATATATATATATATATATATATATATATATATATTCATACATATATATATATATATGTATGAATATATATATATGTATATGTATGAATATATATATGTATATATATGTATGTATATATATATGTATGTATATCTATATATATATGTATATATATATGTATATATATATATGTATGTATATATATATATGTATGTATATATATGTATATATATGTATGTATATATATATATATGTATGTATATATATATATATATATGATTGTATATATATATACATGTATGTATATATATATATATAGACACTATAGTTCAAACTTTTGTGGTCAACCCTGGTAATTTGTATTATACTTCAAATAAAAGAAAATTATTGGACATGATTAAAATCGTGAGACTTGACATTTATTAAAAATTTTAATATGACAAAAAAAAAAGCATTTTGCGAAAAACATTTCCTCTCGTCAAAATATCCTCCTTTATCCTTGATTACTGCAGCACAAATGTTTGACATTCGCTGCAAAATTTTCTCAAAGTTAAAGCTTAATTGATTCTATTCCTTTTTCAATGACTCTAAGATTTCCTTTTCAATGTTGGGATGAAATCGTTTCAGTCTTCTTTCATGATCATCCTATGGTAATCCTGGGGTGTCTTCAAATATTTGAACACTAGTGAATATATATATATATATATATATATATATATATATATATATATATATATATATATATATATATATATCATGAGGTCAGTTGAATCGGCTACCTTGGATTGTTGGATCTGGTTCATTTCTGTTGTCAGCTGGTTGGGAGACAAGTTTATGTAAAGTGAAGTTTCTATGATTGATATGTATCTTTTCTATGGCTGAATGTGAAGTTTCAGAAATATACTTCTTTGATATCTGTTTTAGCTCTGTTAAAACGTATGTTTGTGATTATTTTCTGTTATTACTTTTTATATCGTCCTAGTATATTCTCATATCTATTTCATAGATTATCCTGCTTAGCTCATGTAGTATAATATTTTGCTTCGCTCATGCGTCCTAATCTCCATCAAAGCTTCCCATTGTAACGTCAAATAGTAATTACACCTTTTCTTAGCCAAGCTTCTTCGTTGTCAAAATATAATTATTTTTGTCAATGTTTTTTTTTTTATTTAACTGTGCTTATTTTTATTTAATCCTGGGATTTGGAGATAGCATTATCTTGTATAGGTTCGATTATTGATAATTATATTTCCTATATTAATCAAATTAATATGCGCTGTACATATGTGTGGTCTTTCTGTAACTATTATTCTTCTTAACTCAGCTCACACAGCAATTACATAAAATTCCGTAAGAAAACCTAAGAGAGAGAGAGAGAGAGAGAGAGAGAGAGGGAGAGAGGGAAAGAGAGAGTTGATATATAGTGAGGAAGGGGTAGTGGTAGTTAGAGATGTGTTGTTATTAATATGTATTGATAAATATTCGATGTATTGTTAGATTAGCTATAAAGATTAACTGAGAGATAGAAGAGGAATACAGATAGATAGATAGATAGATAGATAAGAATTTATGCATAGATAAGGATGGATTCTTATATTCGAAGTATAGATCGATTAGATATATAGATCAATAGACAAAGAGAAGAGAAATAAAACAGAGAGATAGACAGACTGATTGATTGATAACAATCTCTACATAGATAAGCATGTGTTCTTATTAAGATGTATTGATAAATATTCGATGTATTGTTCGACTTGATAGTTAGATAATGAACAGATTGTGGTATATAAATAATGAACAGATTTTGTAGATAGATAGATATGGGCAGATTGTGATAGATAATGAACAGATTGTGATAGATAGATAGATAGATAGATAGATAGATAGATAGATAGATAGATAGATAGATAGATAAGAATTTCTACATAGATAATGATGTTTAAATGGATATATAGAAATGTTGGAACCAATTGAAGTGTTGAAAATTATACTCACATAAATCCACAAACGTACACCGATTTACATTCAGACACTAACATAAATGCATATATATATATATATATATATATATATATATATATATATATATATATATATATATATATATATATATATATATATACGTATGTGTGTATATATGTGGCTGTATCTGTGCGAATATCTAATTGGTTCCTATTGTGTTTTTCTCAACCCTTTCCTCATTGTTGCACCTTGCAACTTTTAAGGTCAGTTTCATAATTGTTCGTTTTTGTTCTCATAATCTTTATTGTGTTCACACAAATAGAAAATAATGAGGAGAACTCTATTTTGAGTTGCTGCTAAATTACAATTCTCTGTTTTTGGCAAATACTTTCTCAGTTACGACCCTTTCTTCTTTCTCTCCACCCAAAATAAACAGAGACACACACACACGTAATCATATATATATATATATATATATATATATATATATATATATATATATATATGTATGTATAATCTTATTTTCTTTTCCTCTCTTTCCTTACAAGAACTAAAGCAAGCTATAACGATTTTATTACTTGTAAGGCAAAGCAAAAAGTGTTGAAAACAATTAGAGAAGTGTAAAGTCATACTCTCGCATGCGGAGAAATATTTTAAGATTTTGCACCCGTAAGACTTCACGAACGTTTGGTATGAATTTCTAGTTGGACAGAAAATCACGATGGTTGTTTAGAAATCTGAATGTATTCCGATCTTATAAAAGAAAATTATATGCAAACTGAAAACGAGAGAATTTTTATAAATTGTTCAATCAACTGTCATAAAGAAATGCAACTATTTAAACAGAGTTAGACATATATATATATATATATATATATATATATAACGCAGGTCTTTTGAACAAGAGATTTATCCCTTATTTCCTCTTTAGGA
This sequence comes from Acanthosepion esculentum, assembly GCA_964036315.1. NCBI lineage: Eukaryota > Metazoa > Mollusca > Cephalopoda > Sepiida > Sepiidae > Acanthosepion > Acanthosepion esculentum. The sequence goes on along the minus strand of OZ038505.1, from coordinate 93,300,230 downwards.
ATAGGTTTCCTATTCATTCTAAAGTCTTCTCATTCTTTTTACGTAACAGTAACCCCTTGCGTCTTAGGAGCGTGGAACGATCTCTTAATTGCTGGTGTTGCAAGGTTCCCTGTAAGTTTTATAAAATGAACATGGACATAATATCTTGACCATGTTTTGAAACAAAAAAAAATGCAACATACATATAACAAACTATTTATTTTATTTTATAAAACATACATATAACAAACTATTTCTAATTTTAATAGTTAAAATATAATCCTGGAAAATGGATAAATGTATAGCCGAAAGCGCTCGGATAAAATGAACATTCGGACAGTTTTTATATAATTTATCATCCGAAATTAAAAACATTATTAGATCGCATGAGAAATTGTATAAAAAACTAAATAAAAGCACCTTTTCAGTCGTTTTTAATGAAATATATATATATATATATATATATATATATATATATATATACTACTGCCTGCTTATCAAGAAGACTCGCGTTACACCTACCAAACTCCATCCGCAATATACTTGTTAAAAATACAAGGTAAATAGTCTCATCCACATGTAAAAAAGAAAGCATTAATAAAAAAAACTAATAGAAGCACTAATAATCAAAAAGTAAAAAGACTATGAACACGGCCACAATATGGTGACCTTGTTTGGAAAATTAAAAAAACAACAACATTTCTATAACTCTAGATTCATGAATAAAAATACATTCATTCTGTTAAAAAATATGAAGAAAAAATGGTAAGGGTTAAAAGAAAGCTCTGGGATATAGAGACCATAACACCTGTTCGAGCACAAGAACTTGTATATAAGAGAGATTTCACCCCAAATACGCAATATGCATACATATATACATACATATATATATAGGGTGACCCCAAAAAACGGAAACATTTTAACAATCCAATAAAACCAACAGTGATGGAAGAAAAATATTTAAAACATAGTAATTGAAACCTTAAAACATGCCATTTAAGAAACAATGATGGAACTTTCATTTTTTTAAAATTACGTCCTGTAGATGGCTTCCTCCTGTACGAATGCATTCTTGAAATCTGCTGTTGAGATTCCTCATTGACTGCTGCAACATCTCAGCTGGGATACTGTGAATTTCATTCTCGTTACTAAAATGGCGAAATGTTTACTTGCTCAAGGTCACTGTCACAGTGTTGCCACTTGCTCATGTCTGGCAATACGCACTTCAAAAATTCCCGTTTTTTTTGTCACCCTATATATATATATATATATATATATATATATATATATATATATATATATATATATATATAGAGGGAGAGAGAGAGAGAGAGAGAGAGAGAGAGAGAGAGATATGTGTGTATGTAGGAATCTACAAAGTCAGCTGGAAGTCAATATTATTATATGGGATAAAACATCCTTATTCTCTTCTGATACTAGTTGTAGGGAGGAAATCCCACTCAGAATCTTCTTGAGAAATACTAATTTGTAGAACAGACCCTGAGAGGATTTTTTCTCGATTTCCTATAATCATAATCTATTCATGTCTCGAGTTAACCGTTATCTTGCCTATAGGAACTCATAGACAGCACTTCTTCTTCTTCTTCTTCTTCTTCTTCTTCTTCTTCTTCTTCTTCTTCTTCTTCTTCTTCTGCTCCTCCTCCTCCTTTTCCTTCTTCTGCTCCTCCTCCTCCTCCTCCTTCTTCTTCTTCTTCTTCTTCTTCTTCTTCTTCTTCTTCTTCTTCTTCTTCTTCTTCTTCTTCTTCTTCTTCTTCTATGCTCCGTGTCCCTTCAAGAGGTAGCTGATCATGGTGCTCCACATCCTCCTTTCCTTTGATTCGCTCAATATACTGAATCTTTTTGTAATCTCTCCTAAACATTATTCTGCCAACCATTAGAAGTTCGTTACGTAGGGTATGCTCTACTTGCCTGCATCCAATTGCCTTAAATATACCCTGTGGGTTTCACATTACCCAAGCACATTTTCCTCATTATATGCCCTAGATTTTTCAAGTATTTTTTTCTGATGATACCTAGGAGTGTCCATTTGTTTCACTTTTCGATAAAACTTTGCCCATTCTCACATCGTATTTTCAGCCTCCTTCTTCCTGCCTGCTTATTTATTCAGTTCAAAAGTCGGAATTCAGTTGTTGGGCTTTCAATTTAGTAAAGATTAGGAAAAGGAAAGAGAGGGAGTGAGATCCAAATCCACGATTACCAATCATAATAATCGAAAAAAAATACAAACTCGTCCGATATTACATAGATTATAGTGAGAGAATTTGATGATGGCGGCAAGAGATGACAGAAATATTTAAGCCATTTTTGCACTTGTATCGTACTCATCAAAATCTTTATGTGCCGCTGTATTTCCACTTGCATGCTAAGTACTTTGGTATATTAAACTAAGCTGCATTGTCTCTGAATAATTATAATTTCAAGATGACTAGTAGATACCAATTCGGCTATAACATCTTCATATCTATCTATCTATCTATATATCTATCTATACTATGTACATTATTCGGACTATTGTCCTCATCTTTGTCTTCATATTTATAACAACGTTGTACGCTCCGGCCTTCTTCAGGTGGTTAAAATGTCGAACTCAACCCTTTATTTCGCTCACTGGGGTAGACTGTTCTAGTGCCATATCTAATGGATGTCAGTTATCAGTTATTTCCTGCTTAATTCCCTCTCCAAGTTCTCCGCCGCCTTAACTAGGTATTGAACTCACACTCTTTGGGTCTTGTCACTGGATCTAACATCCACTGTGTCATGTGTCCTTGAGGACATTTGTGTATATATTTCTGGGTATTATAAAGCGACAAAAGACTAAATAAAATGCAGGGTTACTATCCGCATGACGAAGTATGATTGCACCTTTGCTTTTATTTCATCCAAAAGTATCCCATATGTTTTTTAGACATATCAGAATAAAAAGAAATAATCAATTTTAAAGATATTAGGCTGTAATTATGGATATTTTATTTGAGAGGTATTTTTATTTGTCTGACGCAGGACAAGTTTCGTTCGAAAAAAAAACAAAGGAAAAAGGTACAAAAATATTTTTATTCTATTTATAAGACTATTAAGCATGTAAGCAAATCAGAAAAGATGATTTGAAGAAAATAAACACCGTATGTTCACTTCTCCTCCACCTCAGAATATTTAAGATTTATGTGTAGAACCATTTTATTTTCAACCTATTTGCCGCACGCGATTTAAAAGACGATCGATTTGGCTGCTTTCTGAATACAGGTATCAGAAATATTTAAGAATTTTCGTCTTTTTTCGAAACTAATATTCTTAACTTTATTTATTTTGTGTCAAATAACTTTCAATTTTCTAATCCTGACACTATGTTTGCTAAGGGCTTTATAGTTTATTCATTGTGTGTGTTTCTAAACATAATACATTGCGATGCTATTTTTTAAATACATTCAAAACGGGGATTAGTATTTGTTTTTTGTTTGGCTTCAAATAATTTAGAGAAAACTTTACAGAATGCTCTTTAGGAGAAAAAGTGTTAAAAAAAATATTTCTAGGAAAATTATTTTTTATCATAATAAAATTTCCAAATGACGAGTAAAATAAACTGAAGTTTCAGAAATATCGGCAAGTAACAGAAATTACCAGAAGTTTAAAAAAACTGGCTGTAGATCAAGTAGGTGATTCAAGTGGTTCGTATGATCATTGTATTACTATAACAGTATGAAGCCTGATTGAACGTATAGATATGTTAATGCTATTACACACACACACACACACACACACACATATATATATATATATGTGTGTGTGTGTGTGTGTGTGTGTGTGTGTGTGTTTCATACTCATTTAATTTATTACGACAGGCAAGCTTTGATTTAGTTTTTTTATAAAATTTCTCATGTGATTTGATAATTTTTTTAAAATCATATATATATCACATATATATATGATATATATATATATATCTCATATATATATATATCATATACATATATATATATATATCATATATTTATATCTCATATATATATCTCATATATATATATATCATATGTATATATATATATATATATATATCTCATATATATATATCATATATATATTTCATATATATATCATATATATATCATATATTTATATCTCATATATATATCACATATTTATATCTTATACATATATATCATATATATATATATTATATATATATATATATATATATATATCTCATATATATATATATATATTTCATATATATATCATATATATATATATCATATATATATATATCTCATATATATATCACATATATATATCATATATATATCATATATATCATATATATATTATATATATATATCATATATATATCATATATATATCTCATATATATCATATAAATATGTTATATATATCATTTATATATATATATATATGTACATATATATATATATATATATATATATATATATATATATATATATATATATATATATATATATACAGGGGTTGGACAAAATAATTGGAACAGGTGCAAATTTCACTTCTATATTTCAATGATCTATTATATTAAGAAATTTAACTAAAACTTCGTAATTGCAGGTTATATCTATTGTAAATACGTTTATTTATCTAATTCGCTGTCTTTGTTTTATTTATTTTTAGAATTTAATAAAATTTAAGCTGAATGCTTGACTTCTCTGAGTTCGACAATGGGCAAATTGCTGGAGCTCGCATGGCAGGAGCCTCGATCACTAAGGTTGCTGAACTGTATGGTTTTTCAACAGCTACCATATCAAGAACTATGACGCAATTCAAGAAACAGGGCAAGACCTCTAGCAAACGTAGCAATTCGGGCCGGACGTGAAAACGTACTGAGAGGGGCCGACGTTCATTGAAACGCAACGTGGCAAAAAATCATCGGACTACTGCGGCCAAAGTAACTGCTGTGTTGAATAATCATCTGAATAGTCCAGTTTCTAGTAAAACTGTTCGTCGTGAGCTCCATATGTCAGCATATCATGAAAGAACCGCCGTAGGGAAACCTCTACTCTCCAGTTGCAACATTCAGAAGAGGTTGAAGTAGTGCAAAGATCACAATGCCTGGTCTGTAGACCAATGGAAGCAAGTCATATTCTCAGACGAGTCCAGTTTTTTTCTTTTTCCAGCTTCAGGGCGAGTTTATGTGTGGAGGTAGCCCAAAGAAGTTTACAACCCTTACTGTCTTCGTCCAACAGTGAAGCATGAAGGTGGATCAGTGATAGTTTGGGCCGCCATATCATGCAAATGCCTCGGTCCAATAGTTGCCCTGCATGGTAGTATCAAGAGCAAAGATTACTTGAATATTTTGGGAAAACATATTCATCCAATGGCCCAGACTTAATTTCCTGATGGTGACTGCATCTTCCAGGACGATAAAGCTCCAATACATACCGCCCGAATGATTAATAATTGGTATGAAGAGCATGAAAGTCAGCTAAAACACATGGATTGGCCTCCCCAGTCTGCAGATATCAAGATTATTGAACAATTGTGGTGCATTTTCGAGCGACAAATTAGGAGCCGCTATCCATCACCGTCGTGTCTTAAAGAGCTGGAGCAGGCGTTAATGGAAGTATGGCTGAAAATTCCCCTGGATGAAGTGAGGAATGTGTATGTTTCCATTCTTAGACGTATTAAAGCTGCATGTGAGGCTAAAGGTGGACTAATTCCATATTAAATAATTTTTTTTTAATTTAACAAGTCTTGCAATTATTTTGTCAAACCCCTGTATTTATCATGTATATATATATATATATATATATATATATATATATATATATATATATATATATATATACATGATAAATATATATATATATATATACATGATAAATATATATATATATATTTATATCATATATATATCATATATCATATATATATATATATCATATATATATATCATATATATAATATATAATCATATATATTTATATTATATATATATATCATATATATATATATATATCATATATATGAATAAATATAGTCTTAAGGTGTTCTATATTTATGGGATAAAGTGTTCAATATCAGAGATAGAGCGTGTGTAAATATAAAAGTGAACTTAGAAGTCAACACTTAGAGGCGACAGTCTGTTTCATGCTAGATGCAATCGTCAGGCAACCTGTCAGGTGGACTGACGATTGCATCTATCATGAAACAGACTGTCGCATCTAAGCGTTGACTTCTATGTTCACTTTTATATTTATATATTATATATATATATATATATATGTATATATATATATATGTGTGTGTGTGTGTGTGTGTGTGTATGTGTGTGTGTATGTGTTTGTGCGTATGTAAGGGTATTTAAATTTGATATATTTGTAAGAGAATAATATTCAATATTAGAGAGAGAGACAGAGTTTATGGAAACAGTCAGTGTAGACATAAACATCAACGTAGGTACTGCCATGGAAAAGCTAAACCTAAGTTTTTGTAGGGATACAGATAGCTTTTATCTCCCTTTAAAAGTAGATAAGTCTCGTGTTCACATGTCGACCGCTTCGTGATGTCACTCCGTACAGTGACACAAAGCGGGAGACAATTATCAGTTTGTCCATAACAGCCAAACGATAAGGTTTCTGATACATCTGCCTCCACAGCTTACAAGCACATAATTCAGTTTCCCTTTGGAACATAGATGAATCCGGCCCATTTAAATCTGGAATCCTCAAAATGGCTTCCCTAGGTCAGGATTATCTGCACATTATATGTTCCGTTTTTGTTCCTCGTTATATTTTGCTTTGCTATGTAGACATATGTGATATATATTTCTCCAAATGGACAGGCGTATATATATATATATATATATATATATATATATATATATATATATATATATATATATATATATATATATATATATAGTTTTTTGTATCTCGAAGTATATAAAAGTCTCTGTTATTCTATTCCGTCCGCCAATTACGGTTTTTTCATATCACGTATATAATAATTGCCCATAACGGAAAAAATGTAAATTGGGATAATAAATATTTCTTTCCATCTCTCTCCTAACAGTTTCAAATTAATTTAAAAAAAATGAAAAATCTCGATGTGTTTATTCTAATTTTAATTTCAAACATAATAGATTAAATTTAATCTTTCCTGTAAGCGAAAAAACAACAACATAAAAACAAAAAAAAACTTTGCCTTATTTCACATCGAGTTTTAAATTGATTGCAATTATCTTTTTTTAAATCGCTAAAAATCACATGTTTTAGCATATTTATTCTCTTTATCAAAAAAATCATTTAGGAATAAACTATAATTTATTTTTAAACCTTTATGTGGGGAAGAGTAACGCATTTTTATATAAACTAATAACCGTAACAAAAGATAAGAAATATTCTAAGTAGTTGAATTTTAAGTATTTTGGCTTTGAATTTTTTTTTTAAAGCATTTCACCCCAAAGAAGTCGGGAGTGCTACTAGCACGCAAGGGGTTACAGAGAGTGGGAGTAACAGTAAAGAGGCGTGATAGAGGAAAAGATGAAGAGAAGAATGGGGAATAGATCAAGTCATCTAAAGATGTCGATTGACATTGTATTTGAATAGTTGGAGATGATAGCTATCAGGGAAGCAAATAAGGGGAAGGGAGTTCCACAGACGGTAAGTGCGAGACATGAAGCTATTGGAGTAGAATATTAACAGATTTATATATTGTTAATGTCGTGTATGCGCCTTCATATTTTTACAAATGTCGGCACAGGGTGCGATGGATAAAATATTGTCTAAATTAGGCAAAAATGAAAATAACACTAACATCTGACTTTAACAGGTATATTTACCAAAATCACACAAAAATATATTTTTAAATACTAAAGAGTGAATTAATTTAATAAAATCGCCATTGGCTTCAACCACGGCCTCCAGAAGTCTTCGGAATCTCCCGCAACTCTTCTGAACGGTTTGAGTTGGTGATTGCTGCAATAATCCTTTTCTTAAGTTCATCTTTGGTGATAGAAGGAGTTTTTTGTTCTCGCGTTCAACTACGCCCCACACATCATAATCAAGCAGCATGCGGTCTGGGGAGTTAGGTGGTCAGTTGTAAGGGGTGATGTGGTCGCAAAAATTGTTTGACAGTCACGACTGGTTTCTCCTGCTTGTGTGACATGGTGCAGATGGCTGTAGCCAGACACAGGATCGTTCATCAACCACCCTCTTGACCCAGGGAAGTACATCGTCCTCAAAGCAGTTAATGTAGGTCTTCGTGTTGAGTATGAGGCCCTCACCAACAAATCTGGGTGTCCTTTTCTTATCCGAACGATCAGAGTAATTGGTTCAAGCTGCCGTAACTTCGTAATCACCATTAGACTTCTCTAAATCTATCCAAATACTCCGCACTCTCCTCAGATTGACACCCAAACACTAAAATGCCAAGTAATACAGCATGGCGTTTCCAAAATCAAATCAACAACCATCAAGGCGCATGCACAAAATTCAAAATTTAAAAAATTGTCAATGTACCCATCACGACTCAAAAAAAAATCAAATGATTATAAACATTTTATATTATTGAGAAGCTAAGATTATTTAGCAGTTTGATTTTGTCACTTGTATTTTTTACACCTTGAGGATTGAAAATTAATTTTTTGTGTTTTATGTAACTGCAGTGTAACAAGGTACACCGCTTTAATCAATCTGGATCTGAAAAAAGGGACATGCAAAATTACTGCACCAATAACAGGTCTGATAATATGCAAATTCCTAAATCATGATAATATGCAAATTCCTAAATCACTATAAATTGTTCCATCTTATTAATATGAATTTCAGGTGCCTTGGCAAATCATTGCAGTGGAGCTTTAGCTTCCTTTTGTAGACTAAAACCACCGCTAAAATTTTTGGCGGAAACAAAGATGGAGGTTCGGACTTTGGAGGGAAGTGATAGCCAGTTAGATGGAAATTTCTAGAAACCGTTTTCAGACCACCCAAAATAATTTTGCTGCTACTGGAAGAGTTTTAAATGAAAAGAAAACCGTAAAACTGCAAAAATTAGACAAAAGAGATGAAAGGGATATTGTGAGAGCGTTGGTAGGCAATACAAAATTAACAGCCAGACAAGTGAGGGTTGAATTCCGTTTTAACAGCGCCATTTTTAAAAATATAATACAGAGTATTACTAAAAAAATAGAGAAAAAAATGTAAGGAACGTATAGCAGGAAAGAAATGAAAATAATAACTAAAAATTATCATAAACCAAAAAATACCGTAGCAGAAGATTGATAAAAGGTCGTTTAACATGGGATGGTGTAACGTGAAAAAATACAATTAAATAATTCTACGAAATAATATATAAGAAAACAAGTGGGAAAAAGAGACAATGCAAGATAGACCACGAATGAGGTCAAATTTAGTGTTGGTGTGTTGTTGAAACGAAAGGTTGATAAACCGTAAAATCAAATCAATCGACATTTAAGTAAAAGTGGACGGCGCAATATCCAAAAATAAAATTAAATGATAATTTTTAACAAGAGGTCTAAAGTTTTGGCCAAGACTGTGTACGTTTTGTACACAGTTCATATGTTATATTTGGCCAAATTACACTGTTCAAATTAGTTTGGCCCTTACGATATTTGGGAGACTTACATATGCCAAATTTAAAATTTTCTGCTTAGCCACGCCTTATTAAACAGATCAGCATTTTCATGTAATTTATCCCCAGGGAAATACTTCAGGCACGTAGAAAAGATAAATAATATTCCTATTTGATCAGAATTTCGTTTTCTGGCGTCAGTAGAATTCCTAGATAATATAAAAAAGCTGATAATAATATCAATAATAAAACCAACGTTAATTATAATACAAACTATACGAATCTAATCTAATAGACAAGATGCATTAATAATAATAAAAAATCAAAGGAAAAATAAATGTTACCTTCTAGACAGCAAGCCTCTGATCAGGAGGTTTTGAGGAGCGTGAAACCACCTCTTCATTGCTGGTGTTCCCAGGTTCACCCTGACTTGGTGTGGTATCACCTGTCAGTGCCCCAGATATGGGCAAATAGTTAACACGCCCAAAGGAGTCCAATAACTATGAAAGTATAAAAATACATTTTAATACCTGCAATACATTTTTGGAAAAAAAATTATTACCAGCAATAAGAATATTGTCGGCATTAAATTACCCATTGAGGTTGATACGCCGTAAACCAAACCAAACCATAATCTTTCAAACAGACGAAGCGTTTCAAGCTGTTACAGCGTACGCACGTCAGTCTACATCCACGGAGTTGAATCCCCCACATTTCCACCGTATCCATTTCGTAAGAAAACTTCCATTTCAATAGCTTTTGCTTCCGTAGAACTGCTACTCTTTAAAACTTCTCTTCAAAAGTGAATCGACCAAAAGAGTTGAGATTTCAATATCTAGCCACAGCAGAGGTGAACAAAAACATCTTTGAAATTTGAATTACGAAAAAGGATTAAGTAAATAGTGATATATCAAGAAATAGGCATGGCACGTGGAACTAGAACAATCAACCTCCAGCGGATGAAAATGTCTTTGAGATTTGAATTACTAAACAGGATTAAATAAAAATTGATATATCCAGAAAAGGCATGGCATGTGGAACTAGAACAATCTACCTCCTGTGGATGACAAAAAGTTTTTGAGAGTTGAATTACTAAAAAGGATTAAATAAAAATTGATATATCCAGAAAAGGCATGGCATGTGGAACTAGAACAATCAAACTCCCGTGGATGAAAAAAGTCTTTGATAGTTGAATTACTGGAAAGGATTAAATAAAAATTGATATACAGAAATGGCATGGCATGTGAAAGTAGAACAATCAACCCCCGGTGGATGAAATAAAGGGTTAGAAATTCCAATGTCTATCACCCGAAGAAAGCCGGAGAATACAACGGCCGAAACGCCGTAAACATGACGATAAAGATGAGGAGTATGGAAATAGTGTAAATAATTACAATACTTTATATCAGAAATTTAGACAGATGCAATTTTAATCTCTATGAGTGAAAGGTCAGTCGCGATCTATCCTTCTCATCAACGCAATCTACAATTCCTTATAACTCCACCTCTCTCATGATAGTCTCAGTAACCCTATAAGAACGAGTGACCTCTGACCTTTGTATTTATTATTAAAAAATATCATTTAGTATAAAAAACATTTCGTAGAAAAAAAACGTATCATGCTGACTTAAATAACGTTTCAAACGATTAATTGGATGTACTCTATAAATATGAAAATACGTGCACAGAAATTAAGGTAATATGGTGTTTAATCACAATGTTTATTTCGGTAGAATTCACTTTTTGAACCCTGACCACAGCTTTACCGGCGGTAGACAAAAATGACCTAATGTCCAGCCACCGGTTGAACAGTGGTAGAGAAAAACAATTAAATGCCCAGACGCAGGTTGTTAAAAGTGGGTAAACACTTGTAATTATTTCTATATCTTGAAATTTTTTTTTTCTTGAAATATTACATACCAATTATTTTCGAATTTTGGCTCAGGAGCTCAGGCAGAAGGATTAAAATTGTTCAGGAACGCAAGGCTCACAGGGTTAAGGGCGTGAAAAATAACTGCGATCCATTGAGATTCAAATATTAAGAACGTTCCAGAGAATCTTTTTCTGAATTATGAATGTACTAATGTGTAGCGCTTATCTATCTAAAAAATCTTACAATCAAGTATACGCAAAGACTTTTTTCTGTCAATAGTTAACTCAATGCAAGGCTCAACAGATTCTCAAGGTAAAGGGTTTCTGGGTGAGAGGGTATGATAACGCATTATTCAAATTTCAAATTTCTACCTCTATCCATCTTGTTTCATTTGTCTTGAAAACTAAATATATCTAGCGTCCTGCGTATGACGATAAACTACATCCGCGTCCTGGTTAAGACGATAAACTACATCCGCGTCCTGGGTATGAGGATAAACAACATCCGCGTCCTGAGTGAAACGGTGGACTGCGTCCAACAAAAGGGCCTCTGATCAGGAGGTTTGCGGGAGCATGGAACGGCCTCTTAATTGCTGGCGTTCCCGGGTGGTAGAACCTCTTGGGGGTCCCAGCTGAGGGAAGGTAATTGACACCCAAACTTGTGTAAAAATGGGCTTTAATGCCAGAAATACTTTGTAATAAAGAAATATATTACCAGCAATACTTTTTGAGGGAAGAATTATCAGCAATACTTAAAAAGAAAAGTACCAGCAATAACAACAGTTATACATTATTTGAAAAAAATATTACCAGCTATAGATTTCATCAAGGAAAAATATTGCCAGAAAAGGATTTTTGAAGAAAAAACATATTACCAGCAATAAAAACATTGTCGGTATTAAATAACCCATTGAGATGTTGATATGCCGTAAAACAAACGAAACCAAACCAAACTGAATATATCTCATGGGTCAGAACCCCAACATCAGTTTTCATTCTCTGCCCAAATTCTTTGGCCAATCTGAAAAGGTTTTGGAAGAGGATCTTCAGATCAATCTGATTTAGTGTTTAAAAATTTAAACAATAAAAACAATTTCTTGAACAGGTAGACGTAAGATGGTTAAATAGTGAAATTACTGTTAAATCGGAACTAAAAATAAATTAAGAATATAAGCAATGACGACACATACCATGAATCCATCAGAAAAATTCATACTGTAGAATTACTAAATGCTAAACTCGTAATATACGCCGGTTAAGGTAGCAGGTATAATAGATATGTTGGATATAAGGACATACTTTTATCCAATACTAGAATATGCTACAAAAGCAAAATATTAACCTATGTTCTTAAATTAGGGGTGGGCAAACTACGACCCGCTGGCCACATGCGGCCCGCCAAAAGAATTCATTCAGCCCGCCAAATGTTAGTAAATTTGAAAGAGAAAGGTACCAAGCAACGCCAAATAACTGTTACAAGAAACTTGATGCCTAATTTTAACAAAATGTTAAATGACTACCGTCAGATACATGATTTTCATTGTTGCTGAATTACTTTATTTTTCAAATAAATCTGTTTCATTTGAAGTTACTACTTCAAAATATCATTTTTTTTTCTTTAAACTGAATTAATTTGCTTTCAGACAAATCTGTTTCATGTGAAGTTGCTACTTTAAAATCTAAATTATTTTTCTTTTAAATTTAGTTACTGTATATGTTTTGAAGTTTCTACTTTAAAATATTAGTAAGAATTGTTTTTTATTTCTTTACGCAGAGTTAATTTGTTATACAACTAAATATATTTTCTACATTATAATATTAATTAATAAAAAATATTTTTCTTAAAACAAGCTTATTTTATCTTTCAAATGTGTTTTATAAATCTTAATCTTAAAATACTTATATTTTTTCTTTAAACTGAGTTCCTTCGTCTTTCGAATAAATGCGTTTCATGTGAATCTTCTACATTAATTGCATTTTTCTTTAAAAGCCTTCTTTTTGTCTATTTTAAATATTAATTATTTTGAATTAATATACTAATTGTGAATTTTTAAATATAGCCCTTGCACTTAAATGTTTTCCCACCCCTGTCTTAAAAAGACTCATCACATTCAAAATGTTATATGGATTTCATGCATAGTGCCAAACTAGTTCAAAAGCATGTATACTCTCAGCGATACACCCACCTTCCATGATTAAAATGGCGAATAGAACCTGGTGTTCTTAACAAGGAACATCCGGCTTCCAACCTCGGAGACTGGCGATACAGAATAACAAACAAAACATGTAAATCGAAGTGAAAATAAGTACATAACCAAAACGTTGACATTCTACAAAACATGATAGAGAAGGAAGACGGCCACCGATAGTGGAAAGAGCGACACCAGTTAGTGTACCTGAGAAAAATATTTTCACAAATTTCAACCACCATTAGCATGAATGTTAGCTCAATGGAAGTGAAGTGTTTCCATCAAAGGAATATTATTGTAACGTAGGGAGAGCTACATAAGAAATGTTTATTTTCCCATTTTCGTTTTCCCCATTATGGCAATTATTATATCCATGATATACTAACACCGTAGTTCACGCATAACACAGCGCCCTGATGGACGATCCAAGGTCAACCAGGTCATTAGTGACCAGACGGTCTGACTCTTGCGACGCACTGTCTACACCAGAAGATATCTTGGTCCTCAGCGTCGTAGTAGGACGAGTTTATTGCAGTGTAAATCCCACGCTGTTCGATACTGTCGCAGGTCGACGGTCGTTGATCGTTGTCCACTTCGGTCCACACTTTAATCCACCCAGGTTATGTTTCTTGATCACATAAAGGATCGATTATCGTCAGTAATCGTAACGCTGATTCGAACAATAGAGAGCTGTGCTATGATGGGTGGGTGGGGCTAAGAAATGTCTTCGCAGATGAAATAAAAATCGGAAAAATATCTGGATTATTTTCGATTTGGTTTATGTAGTTTTTGCTATGACAAAAATAAATCCTCCCCAATAAAATCGCTTTAGTGATACTTGGTGCTAATTTTTGGAACCGAGCTCAAAGTCATGAATTCTCTTGGCAGCAAGTTACGTGGATCTCAGTAGCACCTTCGTCCACCGCTGACTTGTCTCTTTATATATCTCCACCAGTCTGCTTATATTGACTCTGCTTATATTGACTTTGCTTCAAGACCGGAGTGGGGTGTAACAGTGTTTGGGGATTTAGTGTTTCCCCAGATTTTCGTATACATTTGAAACAGGGTTCTTTGTTTGGTTCGTAATATTAATTATCTCTCCAAATTTGGTACATCCCTTCTTCCTACGTGTAGTGGTTGCAGGTATCAGCGCGCTCGTAAAATTCATACCTGCACTTATTTAACCTCGCGCCATTACTTACAAATGGATGTAGGTAATTCCTCCGTCTCACTTAATATCTCACCTGAGCCTGTCACCTCGGTTGTTTTTTTTGTTGTTTGTTTGATTTTTTTTTTAAGTCGAACTTAACTTTTAGTCATTAACTGTAATTAACTTTAATTTTCATCAACGAAGTTTTTCTCAGCCTCTGGCTTTGTCTATGCAATCAGAAATTTACTAGCTGTTTCCTTCGACATGCTATTAACAAGTTTCCATATCTCGTTCTCTTAATCGTACATATTAAACTTACAGGTTCGTTTCTATCTAAAAAAAAAAACTATGAATTTCAGCGTGCTACTAGGCTGTAATCACGGTCCCACCCTTTCACTGTCGAAACGGTTAAATTCGGTCGTCTCTTCTACTCCAATAGCTTCATGTCTCGCACCTCCCGTCTGTGGAAATCCCTTCCTAATACATGTTTCCCTGATAGCTATAATCTCCAACTATTCAAATGTAATGTCAATCGACATCTCCAGATGCCCTGATCTATTCCATGTCTTTCTCTTTATCCTTTCCTCCATCACGCCTCTTTACTTTAGCTCGGACACTGTAACACCTTGCATGCTAGTGGCATCCCCCCTTGCTTGGAGTGAAATGCTTAAAAACAACATATATAAAAGTATCCCACTTCCGAGAATAATATATCGCATATATCTACACAGCCAGCACAGTGTATGTAGAAGCAAAAAGGATTGGGTTCTATATAATATGGAGATACTTCTGTTTCTGGAGAAGCCATGTTTATGATGCCAGATTCAAACGGGCTGGAGTCATCTAATGTGTTCCAGACGAGGACATATTCTACGGTCGGGAAAGAGTGAGTCATGGGTTTTTGCAAATTGAAGAATGGAAGCTAGAGTTTGTTATATTCCCAAGGGAAAACGGCACCATGGTGTTGTAAGCTAATGGGGAGGCACATTTAGCCTCTGTCCGAGTAATGAGCCTCCTAGGCTAAAGAAGGCAACAACTCAGTTTGGCTACTGTAAACCGACTTAAATTGACTGCTGCTTTCGTCACTGTGACCCATGGACTTTTCACCAAAGCGAGATAATCGCCTTCTGTGTCTCTAGATTATCATTAGATATCAGGAGAAGAAATACTGTATTTTGAAACCAGTCCGATGGCCAGAGAGTGAAAAAAGCGTAACTCGAGACGGGATGTGCGAGACATGAAGCTTTTGGAGTAGAAGAGACGGCCACATTTAACCGTTTCGGCATGTGAATGGTTGGCACCGTGATAACAGCCTAGTAGCACGCTGAAATTCATGCAGTCTGTTTGGCCAATGAATGTCGAATGTTTTGTCATAAAATTACAATGACAAGATTTAATCGGAAGGAATAGTTAATGTCCGAAAAGATCCCATTAACACTGAAGTACAAGTTCACTTCGACATTTTAAGAGTTAGTCTGTTGTCAGAAAACCAACTAAAAGTTTATTTGTCCAGAAATCACTAAATAACTCGTCAGATACTCCAAGAAATGAGGATTTGTCTTCGACTGACTTCCTATTTACCAATTTATGAAACCAACTTTTTCAAAACTAAAACAGTTATAATTATTTCCAATCTGATTATCCATAGTTATTGAAACCTATCCCGTTTTTATTTTACAGCCATAGTAGCTGTACGCTATGTCCAGCCTTTTTTTTCAGACGTCTGAGTTTGTGAATGCAGAGTTTACGTTCTCCTCCGGTGGGGTTCCTAACCACAACTAGCGAGTTTAGTCCGTCCTGCTATTTGAACCATATTGTCCATCTACATAATTTATACGCCTAAATGCTCACATTGATCCGTGAATGAGAAATTAATTTCAGTTAATATTGCCAATATTACCTGCAAGAGAACAATACCGACGCCAGTTATTTCAGAGCTTCGGCTACGATACCTGTGGGGGCAAAGCAAAGAAGTACTTATCCAATTTGCCCTGACGCATTACTTGCTCGGAGTTTGTGTGGGTTTTGGTAATGGTAGAATTAATGAAAGTGAAATGAAGCTTAGGTCGTCATAATTAGATATATACAAATATGTCTGCAGACTAATAGATTTCACAATATTCTATTTCCGTGAATTTACAAACTTTGTCTGGGGAGGGTCTATAAAAAGAAACCTGCGACACATATCAATTCAGTATTTAATCTCCTTCGAAGAAATCACCTTCTGAATCCAGAAACATTTCCGACCGTCGTTTTCTTTTATAGGAACATTCGCGGGTGATAGTGGGCAGTGGACTTCCTCGACGTTTTGAAAACTAGTCTCCTTCAATTTGGATTTTATTTGGGGAGCGGAAAAGGTTGCAATGGGCGAGACCTGAGAAATATTGTGAGGAATGTTGTCCTTTGCCAAAAGCTCCTGCACAAGCTATGGTTACCGACAGGACCTCAGCGAGGTAGTGAGACGACCACACTCTATACACTTTCCTTCCAAGCACGAATAATAATAATAATAATAATAATAATAATAATAATAATAATAATAATAATAATAATAATGTCCTGTTGCTGCACCAGACATATTTCTAATAATGCCTTATCGTTTTATATTTTTTAATAATTTTCCTCCAAGCAAGGCGATTAAGGGTTTACTGAGAGTGAAAGAATCTAAGAAAAATCGTTATTACGGAGAGAGCATAATAAAAGAACAGAAGTTCAAGGAGAACATTATGACGATTAACACTGCATTTAAATATTTGAAAAAGCATAGTTGACAGGAAATCATGAAGCTGGCAAAATCTTCCACCAGCGAGAAAAAACTTACGGTTAGAGATAATAATATCAAGAAATTATGAGATAGTACTGCGCTTAAATTCGTGAATCCGAGTTACCAATGAGGATTGCTTGACAGATCAGTTAATCTGGAAATATTCCTATAACTTCATTGCAGTGGAAATCGTGGAATGAAGAAGGCACTGTCAGTTGGTCTCTTTGTGATTATCATTAGCTCTGCTGAGGGAAGGCAAAAAAAATGAAAGATTTTTAAGTTGGTTAATCGAGAACAGTTTCATTTTAGTGTCCTCAAAATTAACCTGTCATTTCTTGCCCTAATAAACAAAACTGTAGGTCATTTTGGATAAATTGGTAAAATATCTACACGGAGAATTGAAATAAAACAACAATCATGTGGATAATTATGTAGAAATTTAAGGGTTTCAAATTCAATAGGAAAGAAAAAAAAAACATCATGAAAAGGGAGTCTTAATATTTTTGACTATAATAATGTGATACTAGAGAACTGGAAAACTGACAGGTTCTTTAGCCAGTGCATTAGAATAGAGTTTTGAATCGATAAATTCGAAATTCTGATGATGCATAAAAGAAAAAGAAGCAACGGAAGAACTATTCAACCGGTAAATTATCAGGGCTCTGAAACAGACAGAAATACAAGTATCTCTGAATATTGCAAGCGGATTCGACCATGCAGAACGAATTAAGAAACATTAAGAAAAAAATAAAAATAAAAACGCCAGACGGAAAACAAAAATATTGGCAGCTAAACCCAACAGCATATACACGACCAGAAGAAAGAAATTAACTGAATGGTATCGATTCTGTAATGTTCTGGGCTCTTCTGAAACTGGACAAGAAAAAGACAAACTTATATCTCAATATTCTCAGGGTTATAAGGCATAAATTCTTGCCATCAGATGTAGATAGTTCTATTATTTACGTTTAGATTAATATGCTCACCTGTCTTCCTGTTATCACAACGTTTCGATGACTTTGATTTCTGGGCTTCTTCAGATATCGATCCAGATAAATTTCGAACTGGAGACTCTATTCAGTCTACTGGTGTACTTATTCTCATTTCGCTTTCCATATCTAAGAATATATTGTCTTGCATTTATTTACTACTACACAGTTAATGTTTTAGTAATAATCAGAAAAAGATGAGAATTTTAGTCTGATTATAAATAATGCGAACAATGATATATCCTGATGCCAGAATTCACTCAAACAAAGACTTTACGGAGGGAGAATCGGGGTTGACTAAAAAAAAATCAGTTAAACTGAATATTACATATGAAGAACAATTCTATGGTTCCTCATGTTTCAGCCAAAAAATATCTACAAGTGGGCTAAATCGTTTAAAGAAGGACGGAGCAGTGTTGAGGATGAAGACAGGCCTGGGAGGCCTACAGAAGTGAGGTCTCTTGAGGTGACTGAATCAATCAATGACCTCACTCAGTCTGACAGAAGGATGACAATGGATGACATTGCAAGGGTTTTGAGCTTATCTGTTGGGACAGCACACAAGGTCAGCTGCCGGTGGGTGCCAACGATGCTGACTGCAGAGCACAAACAGCACAGCAGCCCAAACGGTGCAGACCATCAACGAGCTGGTCTGGGAACTGCTCCTTCATACCCCTTACAGCCCAGACCTTGCCCCTTCAGACTTTCACCTGTTTGGTCCCTTGAAAGCGTTCACGAGAGGCGCGAAGTTTAAAAGTGAGGATGAAGTCAAAAGTGATGTGAGTGACTGGCTGAGACATCAGTCCAAAGGCTTTTACGCTGAGGGAAGACGGAAGCTTGTGCACAGATGGGAAAATGTGTGAGAGTCCTGGGAGACTACGTTGAAAAAAAAGTAACCTTCTATCTGTATTAGAAGTCCTTATAACGAAATATTCACCTTATTTATTGAATGACCTTCATATAAAGCAGTGTATGTCTGTCTGTCTGTGTAATACCTTTTCACTCGGGATCCATCCAACCGATTTTGACCAAACTTTGCACATACATTATACAATGTAAAGGATAGGTTCTTGATGTAAAATTCGATAATTTTAATAAAATCAATTATCGATAAAGCCGATCAAAAATGGATAAAATCAACTTTTTTTCCTCCGATTTCGTTCAAACTCGGTATGTAGGTTACTTACATCATGACGAGCTCAAAGATATCCCGTTTGTATTTCTACACAACTGCTTTTAGCGAAAAACGAAAAATCAATTTCAACACAAATTTTAATCTAAAAACTCCCTCAATTTTCAAGCAATCTATTAGAAACGCAATTGTAGCCAATAATAAGTTGATTGTTTAACAGTCATTTAACTTGATAACTGAGTTCACCCATGTAGTGAAAACCCACGTAAATAGCGAAAAATGGTGACTTTAACTGATTTCTTTCTTATTTTTCGTTGATCTTTCAACCAATTTTCATCAGACTTAACAATTCCTTTATAAATATATCCTCTTTTACATCCCTGGTAGCAAACTGACAAATTGAGTTTCAAAAACTCCAAAATAATTGTGATCTGAAGTGGGTCTTCATGGTGTCTGTTTTACCCCTTCATGACCTTGGCTAACTTCGATTGAATAAATATTGACTACTTCTGTTATATCAGTAACTGGATTAATTCAAAATGTTTTTTAATGAATGTACTTTAAATTAATTGAAGAAGATAGACTCTGTTATATCTAAACATGACGCTCTTTTTGCCCCATTCTAATTGAACGCTTTTTCTGATCGACCAGCTGGGTATGATTGCGTGTTATAAATAAGATTCTCTATTTTCTTTCACTTTTACCGCTGCTTGTTCTTCATATATATTATAATTTTCTGCGTAAGGCAAATGTAAATATGTATGCACAAATTTGTGCCTGACTGAGCGGCATAAGACTATCTCTCGCTGAAGAAAGCATGTTTGTCATTCCTTTACTTTTAGCTATGCCATTGTGTCCGTGAAATAATGTGGTATCATATCTTGGATATAATCATGCCCATAACGAGCTAAACGGAAATTGGAGAATATTCCTCCGCCCTCACCCATTAACTGTTGGCCTCAACGCGCTAAATTATTATTAGCCTCCATTAAAACTATCCAATTTAGTTCCACTGAACAAATAATCATCATCATCGTCGTCGTCATCATCATCATCATCGTCGTCATCATCATCGTAGTCGTCGTCGTCGTCATCATCATCGTCGTCATCATAATCATCGTCATCATCATCATCATCATCATCGTCGTCATCATCATAATCATCATCGTCAACATCATTATCGTAATCATCATCATCGTCGTCGTCATCGTTGTCATTATCATCATAATCATCATCGTCGTCATCATCATCGTCGTCATCATCATAATCATCATCGTCAGCATCATCATCGTCATAATCATCATCGTCGTCGTCATCATCATCGTCGTCATCATCATCATCACCATCGTCGTGTCATCATCATCATCGTCGTCGTCGTCATCGTTGTCATCATCATCATAATCATCATCGTCGTCATCATCATCGTCGTCATCATCCTAATCATCATCGTCGTCATCATCATCGTCGTCATCATCATAATCATCATCGTCAACATCATCATCGTCATAATCATCATCGTCGTCGTCATCATCATCATCGTCATCATCATCATCATCATCATCGTCGTGTCATCATCATCATCGTCGTCGTCGTCGTCATCGTTGTCATCATCATCATCGTCATCACCATCATCGTCATCATCATCATCGTTGTCATCATCATCACCAGTCTCTTGGCTGCTACAATCGTCGGGGGTACCTAAGAGCAGAAGAAACATATAACCTCTCCAGGATGAACTTTGGGGCTGACTCTCATGTCATGTGTGTCCACACCTTGATGTTATCTGACCAGCTTTTGCGCTACCGTCTCCGCTTGCGTCCGCCTTCAACGGTGCCTTGCATGATGCTCTTGCAGAGGCTGTTATGCCATGCAATGTTGCCAAACGAGGACTTCTTTCGACGATTAATAGTGGCGAGATGACATTCCTGTCGGCGCACGAGAACTTTGGCCTTGCACCGTACTTTTCGTCATTTGTTTTGTGTCCCCAGATGGAGAGGTGGAGAGGCTTTCTCAAGTATTTGTCTTCGAACGCCTGAATCAGTTTTCCTGTCTCAACTGGCAGAATCCAAGTCTAATACCCGTAGATGAGGCTGGATACTACCAGCGATTTGAAGAACTTCGTCTGGAAGCTGATGATGCTCCTCCATATTCTTTCCGGTCTAGCAAACTCTGCTATGGATATACGTATTTCTGAGTTGTAGGTGCGATCAGAAATAGGCATTTTATAATTTTCTTTATGAGGACTAGTATTGTAACAGTATTTTCCAAATTAATAGATTTTGACACTTCTGATCTTCTGTAGCAAAAATTGCCAATAGTTAATTTTAGTGGAAAGGTGTAAGTTTATTGAAACTGTATAGCGCCCGAATTTCTTTTATCAAATCAAGTTGAGGGAGGGGATCACGACAATTGTCAATTAACATAAAGCGGGGAGTGATTGAAAAAGGTTGGAAAGGCCTTATTTAAAAGGCCTGATTTCATTTGCCAATATATCGTCAATATTTTACGCATTGCAGTTTTGGACGCCGGCCAAAAAAAAAAAAAAAAACTAGTGAGGAGACTTCCAAAACCTATAGATTTTCTTATAATCAAAATATACAACTTTATGAATGTTGGTTGCCTTTCGGAAAATTTAGAAGTAAATCTTAAAAGCGTTCAGGAAAAGACAGGTATGATCATTTTCCATCTTTCTCCATGAAAAAATCTCTAAAAAGACAACAAAAACCAAATTAGATTTATTTCAGTAATAATCGATCCTGGACAGGCGTCTAAAATTCAGTTAGTTTCTTACAAGCGTGATATGACTTGCCTTTGACTTTCCTACATTTCAAGTCAACTGCTGTGATGAGCTTTTTTCCCTGGCGTAACGACTATATGAATTTAAGCATGTTACTCGATCGACAAGTAGGTCATATTGTTTTACTGTTGAACTACGGTCTGTCTGAAGTTATGCAAATCAAATAAACCTCAATAAGTAAAAAAGTACCGAACCAATATTTGTTAGATTCAAACTCGTCCATTTCACATTTTCTGCCATTTTCAATGATCAGTTAATATGCATATTAACCTAATATTAACTTAAGCACATTTGGAATATAATAAAAACATTTTTTCTTCACAATATATGTCGAAATGTGTGTAAAGGGAAGGATCTAACAATAAATGCAAAACAGAAAATAACAAAGTTACTGAGTGAAAGAAAGTCAACATTGGAGATATCAAAGGTGATTTGAAAGAAATGATCGAATTATAAAGAAAGCTGTGGAAAATATGAATAAGTTCAGACCTCAAAGAATAGGAAAAGACTCGAGAAATTGCATC
>OZ038505.1:93247261-93272261 GCA_964036315.1 Acanthosepion esculentum | reverse complement strand
AGACATTATAGTAGCGTTTACCACGTCAGTTATTGTCCCTTTCAAAATAACTCTAAGGATTTGTTTAAAGTCTCTTGCAAGCATGACCGTGGCACATCCCATGAGCCGCATGTGTGCTTTAAATTATGAAATGCCTTGTGTCGTACGGCCTGTTGCTGTTCTTATCTAGGTACTCGAGAAAATTGTTGATTTTGGCCTCAGAAAGCTTGCTAATGATACTGAGAAGACCGAAGTGTCTATACTGTGAGGGATATAGAGCTTGCCTGTATTCTTGAAAGTTGGGCATAGAATTGAAACATTCCACGGGCTTGTGAAGGAGTTTGTCTGGTCTAGTGGATTTCTTGGGGTCAAGGCTTTTGATATCTTGAGACATCTCGAGCTGTAATGAAAATATTACTGAGGTTGTGCTCAGTGAGACGTGGCAGGTGGGAAGCGGATGACCTTTGTTGTCTAACGTTATTCTAAGTCTAACCCTAACCCCGAGCCCCGAGGAAACATTTATGGCTCACTGTCGTCTCATCCTAGATGATCAATTTGACATCACTGAGGAGTTTACCTTCTATAGAACCATGACTAATGTTGCAGGTTGTCTTCTCTTTCTTGGACAAGTCCAAACGGAGTTTTAAGCACGAGATCTTAGGAAGGTTGCAACTATTCCACATGATGCCACTTCTAGAGCCATATGTTTTATTTGGCACAGTTTAACCAGAAGTAGGTTGATGATAAATGTATTACCAGTCCCCCACTTGGGAGATCAAGGAAGAATGGATATCCTACTTCACTTTCAGTTCTCGACATAATCGTGTTATACAAACCAATTTGGTCCTCCTGTTCGTTATCAGCTATATACACCGTCATTTCCTCAGTTTCGTGGCATTGTACTCAACTGAGAGATTGTTTGCTTCCTTCTCAGGTTGAGGTAGGCCAAAGTGGGCAATTGCTTGACCTCCCAATAGCTTAAACTCGTGTGTCCAGGTCAACTAATGCCTCACTGTAAATAGCATCATTGAACGTGTAACAATTTTCAATGAGGTTTGCCTTTGAATCCTTCGCATGATTCGCTGGTTATGTCGATCGTTAAAAGCTTAAGAGGCACACCCAAGCAACGTATGGTCAACATGATGGAAAATAGCTGGCGCAGTTGATTGGTACTCTGCTGACTGTCGCCTCCTACAGTGTATGCCCCCGCCAGTAGTCTATGTTTTGTATAGGATGCTCTGTAGGTCGTACAAACTTCTTTATTATAACCTTGCAAGTCTGTGAATCATATAGTACCCCTGACAGATTGTAGCAACTGACGTAGAAGAAAACACTCCTGCTGATTGGGGTGTACAGTGTACACGCACCGAATGATCCCGCTTCTGACGATAGCGTTTTCTTCCCAGCCTTCAACTTGTGCTCCTTACTTATGTTTGATCCATCTATTTTGTGCCCAGGTGTAGTAGAAGGGATCTAAACAGCAGTGTTTGGGAAAACAGATCACTTTGGCATAATTTGAAGAAAGCTGTGAATGTATTTTATGGTGTATTTTCAACAACATTTCGGGCAGTGTATTCTTTGAAATATACAAGCTGTTCATTTTACGGAGGACCACTTAGATTTACCCCTGTTAGATGCCACTCGTGGATTTTGACGGCCAGAATGCGCCAAGTTGCCTAGTTAGCGGAAATAAATTTGCACTACTGATAGATTATATGTTGTAGGACTACACGTGCGCAGGGCAGACGGGTACTATGTATTTTAGTTTTTGTTTTTTTATTTTTATTAGTCGAAATCATTTAGAGACTATATCGTTTACATTACATCATGTTTGTAAGTAGGTATTCCACTCTGTTCCTTCTTGGATGATCTTCTAATATCACAGTGTACAATACCTACTTGCAAAAGTGAAATAAATTAAAAGTCAAAGAATCTAAATGAATTCGTCAGATAAAGACAATTCTACAGATTATATTTGGAGAGATATCAATAATGAATGAAGTGAACGGTTTAAAAAACAATTCTTTATTAAATCTTTGATTTCCGTTTCGCTTTTCGTGCTAATTGAAATTTATATCGTCTAATTAAACCGCTATAATTAAAAATCAAATTTAATGAGGAAGTTTGTATATGGTTTATGCTGATTAAGGACGTTTGCTTTTTAAGAAGGGTGGCTATTTCCACAGCTAGATATTTTTGTTATATAGAGAGTATAAGGTACGCAAATTGTTATTCCACAGACAACAACTCCTACAACAGCCACAATGTGTTGAAATATAAGATTAGTTAAAGTATCTATTCGCAAATAAACTCAGTTTAAGTGCTAATTTACGTTTAAATAACCGAATGGATCTAGTCAATTTCGTTGTATTTAATGAATTCGAACCTGGCGATTTTAAAGACGCACATTGCAAAATTTGAAACGTATGATTTTGTAATGTAAACACACCACGGACTTCGTATTCAAATAAAGATTATGCCGAATGAGTGTGTAAAATATAGATTTTATTTAGAAAATAACCTGCAATTCGTTCAGATGTTGTCCCTGAATTTTAAAAATCGAACACAAATCCATATCTATCTGGAATTTTAAAGTTATATAAGAGTTATTAATTTGGTAAAACGTGTATCTTATTTTCTAAAATGTTTTCGAGACTAATTATCTCCCTTTTTATTGTTCAAAATATAATAGACACGGGACTGAACCAAAAGCCGAGGACATAACACCAACAGAACCGATAAACACTGAGTTATTGCTTATCCGTATGAACAGAACAACCAACAAATTAGCCAGGTATGAATCATACCAGGAATATATAAAGATATGTCTGAAGGATCAATTAATACCGACCAATTTCAGGTTTGATTTGGAGCCATCAATAGGTAACCATCATGATGAGTTTCTAGCATCATCGTACCGCAAATTAGAAGACTTCTCCAGGGAACTCATGCAGGATACCATACAGTTCTGCCAGGAAAGCATAACGGCAACAACAGCGGAAATGAACCTGCTCGATGACCAAATAAAGAAACAAACGGACACGGAAGAATAGACTAACATAAAGAATGTCATAAAAGCTCACACAGACCAAACAGTGAGGGAACTACTAAAAACAAAAACTGAAAAACAAAGAAAATTAAACTGGAATATTTCCTCCAGACAGAAGAACAAAAGAAATCAAGCCAAACTGAAAAGAAAGTGTACGACCATACCACAAAAGAAAACAACAATATACCGCAACTACACTGACCACCACACAACGAATGCAAACACGAAACAGACCAAATACATACACCAACAGACAACCACCAGCACCACAACCAAGAATAACAACACCGATACCATCAACGATGGCTAGAACCTCAAAACAAACACACACACAAAACAAACCACTAACTTACGCGGACTTGCTTAGAGTGACGTACAAACATACACAAACCGAAACACAGCAGCCCTTCTACAGAACGCATAACCCCATTAGACATCCCAGACCACCCAGATTAGCCCCTAGTAGACAATCAACAGCAAACACACTCAACCTTAAAAAACGGGATAAGCTCCGACCCAGGAAACTTGGATAAAAACTCCAAGACGAAATAAATGTAAAGTAGACCGAAAGTACTCTTTGCTCTATGACAATATATATATATATATATATATATATATATATATATATATATATATATCTATATATATATATATATATATATATATATATGGTAAAATGAGATTTTAAATATTTTATTCTATAGCACAATGACATTCGAAAAAAGAAAGTCTGTCAGAGGTTATATACATGGATTCCTGATAAAATAATTCTCTTTTCTCGATGATGAAAAAACATCTTGAATATATATTTTCCTCCAGAATGTATTGGGACTCTGAACGAAATGGATTGTCCGTGGTTACTGATACATAGATTAATTACCGACAAACACTTTAATAAGATTTATAATGAAAAACTTTCAATATAATCGGGCTGGAACAGATAGACAATTGTGAGGAATATATGCAGATATTACTGGGAAAATATATTGATCAAATATATCATTTTCCTGCAGAATTTATTGAAAATCTGAAATAGTAAGATTGGCATTGTTCAGGAATATAGGGAATCATGACAAAATAAATCTAGTGCAAGCATAAGGAAAATGTATGCACTATTATTCTTATAGAATACATTGAAATTCTGGAATAAAGACATTGTCAGTGGTCAGGAATACGTGTAGAAGAAGAAATTATGGCCAAATGAAAAATGAATCACTTCTAAAAATTTATTAATTATATTTTACAATTATCATAAACAATGTGGTTTATTTAAAAAACGAACACCGGGAAAAGACAGCAAATATTGTCAATCATAGCTAATGAGTTCCATCCTCATTAATTACCTCATGATTCTAAATTGTCTAAATTATGCAATGAAGCATGTCTCATTCTGCCAAAATATACGCAATACACACACACATATATATATATATGTATATGTATGTATATATATTAATGCATGTTTCATTAAATAATATAGACAAGTTTTGTCTATTTATTTTAAGTAAGTTCCTTTCGTATTGTCTGATAAGCTTAATCACATTATCGTTGAAAGGAAAACACCATATTGACACATGTTTGAATCCAATCTAATCTTTCGGCTTACATAAGCCATTATCAAAGAAGACAATTTTAATAAATCAAACAAAACATATACGAAACCACAATAATGGCCCGCCCTTGCTTTTGAATAAGCTCAAAGTAACGACAAACTCTTATTTACGAGACGGGAATTATATTTTGTATAAACGTATAATTTCTATTGGCAGTTGTAGAACCCGTAATACAGCAAAAGTGAAAATCCGACTGGCGATAAAGAAAGTTCCGTAGTTATTTTAAAAGAGTACTTATAACGAAAATGAAAAGGAATAGACTATTCATAAAGGTTGCATACAGGGTCCAATGGTCGCCATTTTATACTTCACATGTGCGTTGGTTGTTTTTCCGATTTTCTCGATTCCACAGTATAGTAGGGCCAGCTGGGCACCGTCTGTGAGAAAAAATTCACTCCGTCAGAAATTTGGAAACGGCATGCTGTACTGCTTGCCATACGCACCAGAAGCTCCAATACGAACATTTCAGAGTGTTTGGGTCTCAATCTGAGGACGGAATTTGGTAAGATTTGGATGAATCTAATGGTGATTATGTAGGTTTTTATAGTGAACACTCGTGATGGCGAAATTATGCCTACATTAATCTTCCCATAGGGCGGCAGACTCAACACGAAGGATTGCATCAAGTGCCTTGGGGAGGTAGTGCTGTCCTGGCTCAAGCGGATAGCTGCTGGAATACCTTATGTCAAAGGTGTCTGGAGTCCGTGGTTGAATTTATTTAGTATTTCAACATATTTTTGTGTAGTTTTGGTGAATATATCTGTTAAAATGAGATGTCAGTGTTATTTTCATTTATGCATAGTTTTGACGACAATTTATCCATTGCACCCTGAATTACTTCTTCTCTGTCGTGTCGCTTCAGATCGTGGATGATCATGAGTCTCCACAACTTCCTGTCCTTTCTTGTTCTTAGCAGTGTTTCTCTTTTTGCTCTCTTTTAATGACTATTCTGCCAACCATTTACACAAGCACAGCCGATAGGTTATTCACTAATTTGCTCTGTTCCTCTTGCATTCAGCATGTCCTGTGAGTGTCAATGTTACCAAGTCATCACTCCTCATTCTGTACGCTAAAAAAATCCTGGCCGTTTGCCCATTACGTCACCCACAATTCCTACCATCATGCACCTGGTATTCCCAAATCGGTCGGGCATCAAGGCATCGAAACAACGTTGCTTAAATTCGGTGATAGGTGTGGATCTGGCTTTCCATCTTCATCTGTCCGTTTGCCCATTACGCCACCCGCATATCCTACCTTCCTGCACCTGGTACTCCCAAATCGGTCGGGCATCAAGTCATCGACAGAACGTTGCCTAATTCGGTGATCCGAGTGGAGCCGCTTTTTCATCTTCATCTGTCCGTTTCCCCATTACGCCTCCCACAATTCCTACCTTCCTGCACCTGGTACTCCCAAATCGGTCGGGCATCAAGTCATCGACAGAACGTTCCCTAATTCGGTGATCGGAGTGCAGCCGCTTTTTCATCTTCATCTGTCCGTTTGCCCATTACTCCTCCCACAATTCCTACCTTCCTGCACCTGGTACTCCCAAATCGGTCGGGCATCAAGTCATCGACAGAACGTTCCCTAATTCGGTGATCGGAGTGGAGCCGCTTTTTCATCTTCATCTGTCCGTTTGCCCATTACGCCTCCCACAATTCCTACCTTCCTGCACCTGGTACTCCCAAATCGGTCAGGCATCAAGGCATCCACTCAACGTTGCTTAAATTCGGTGATCGGATTGGAGCCGGTTTATTATCTGCATCTATCCGTTTGCCCAATACGCCATGCACAATTCCTACCTTCCTGCTCCTGGTATTATCAAATCGGTCGGGCATAAAGGCATCGATACTACGTTGCTTAACTTCGGTGATCGGAGTGGAGCCTGTTTTCATCTTAATCCGACCGTTTGCCCATTATGCCAGCCGGATATCCTACCTTCCTGCGCGTGGTATTCCTAAATGTGTCCGGCATCAAGGCAGTGACACAACATTGCATAACTTCGGTGATCGGAGTCATGCTGGTTTTTCATCTTAATCCGGTAGTTTTTATTGCCCCACCGCCATATCCTACCTTACTGCACGTAGTATTCCCAAATCGGTCGGGCATGAAGGCATCGACACAACGTTGCTTAACTTCGGTGATCGGAGCGGTGCGGCTTTTTTATCTTCATCTGGCCCTTTTCCCATTACGCCACCCGCATATCCTTACTTTCTGCACCTGGTATTCCTAAATTGGTCGGGCATCAAGGCATCGACACAACGTTGCTTAACTTCGGTGATCGAACTATAACCCGTGTTTCAACGTGATATGGCCGTATGCGCAGTACACCTCCCGCAACTTCAAGTTTTCTGTAGCTGTTATACTGAAGCGGTTACCTATGTAGTTACTGACCAGGGTCAACCTTGCTTAATCGAGAACCGGTGGAAAAATATACGAAGACTGTCGTACATCCGACTATCATTCGTATATTTGTACCATCTATACATGCGATTTTTGAAAACATTATTTCAAAGATAATTTTAAGTGTGTCGCATCATACACTACGTATAAAATTAGCGTATGGACCTCTGGACATGGCTATGCCGTTGACCAAACTATATATCTATTTATTGTTCTACAAATGTACAGCTGAAAATAAAATACACAAGATTTTGATAAAATTGATGCTTTACTTAACTGTATCCAATAATAATGATGCCTGTAATATTCAGATATTAATATTGTATTATAAAATACAAACATAGCGAATATGCATCTGTTCCATTGTTTACGATCGTAAGACGTTTAGCTGATACTCGTTCGGTTTTATATGGCTCTACATATCTTTATCATTCTCTATCATTTTTAGCTTATTTAACTACAAGATGGGATAAACAGATAGAGGAAAAGAGCTTAGTCTATTATAATGCATATATAAAGGAGCATTTTATTTAAATAATATTTGCATTTATACAATTGTCCCCATCTTTGGTATTTATTACAACGTTTTGGCCGTTTTACGCTCCGGCCTTCTTCAGGTGGTTGGAATGTCGAACTGAACCATCTATTTCGCTCACAAGTGTAGACTGTTCTCGTTCCACGCGCCATGTTTATTGGATGTCAGTTATCAGTTATCTCCTGTTAATTACCCTCTCCAAGTTTTCCATTGCCTTAAACTCACACTCTTTGGGTCCTGTCACTGGATCTAACTAACGCCTTTATCCCCTGTGCCACATGTCCTTCAGGACATCTGTGTATGAATTTCAGGGTATTATAAACCAAATGTCATCAGCAACCATTTTTTAACAGAAATCACTTCAAGGTTCTTCAATGTATTGTTTTGCCAACTGAATGATTTCGGTTCAATTCAAATGCAAAGTGGTTAGTCTATTATAATTTTATTATAAGGGAGCATGAAAATTGACAACTTTAAATAAATTTACCTTATATACTCGGGTATCATGCGACGTTTTAGCGTTACTAACGATACTGTAGTGGTATTGACAGCGTAAATCAACCCGCACATTTTTTACTTTACGAATGTTTAAGCAAACAAAAAGCAAACAAGAGAAAAAACACAAGAAAATAACCTTTCATAATAGGTACAACATTTATATAATCGTCAAAAGTTTTTTTACATGAATTATTAATATGAGTTACTTCCCTTTGACTGGTTAAAGATTTTACTACTGACAGTTTTTTACCTGAGCTCACAAAAAGTTGAATTAACTTGTCGCTCAAAATGTTCAGTGAAAGAGAGTTTAAAGAATCCTCTAAGGCTGAAAATATGTTGATAAACTTTTAGCTTTAAAGAAGTTGGAGAAGTGAATGTTCCGTAAATGTTCAATTTGTTTTCGTTGCTCGTAGTGGAATGTTGTTCGTAATGTTTGTAATTTAAGTTTCGTAAGAAGATTCAATAGCGTGATTGAATAGTTTTTAGTAAGTTGCAGAACAAGTTGGTGAGTGAGTTTTTATATGGCTCTACATATCTTTATCATTCTCTCACATTTTTAGCATATTTAACTACAAGATGGGATAAAGCAATAGAGGAAAAGAGGTTAGTCTATTATAATTTATATATAAAGTAGTATTTCATTTAAATAATATTTGCTTTTATACAAATGAAGGAAGGGCTAAGTTACCGCATTTAAGAGCTAAGTTACAGCATGAAATATAGCTATATCAAACTTCAGCGCGAATGTCAAACCCCGAAATCATTTCAAGGTTCTTCAGTCTATTGCTTTCCGAACTGAATGATTTCGGTTCAATTCAAGTGCAAAGCGGTTAGTCTATTATAATTTTATTATAAAGGAGCATGAAGATTCCCGACTTTAAATATAATTACTGTATATACTCGGGTATCATGCGACCATTTAGCGTTACTAATGATTCTTTTATCTTTCTCTTTTAGTTTTTTAACTTATTTAACTAGATGGTTGTAATCTGGTCTCTCACAAAAAGGATGTCACATGATACACGATAAACATGATAAAATCATTTTTATAAGTGAAAATTTGACGTTCGCACGATACGCAACATCGCGCATTCCACGAGTATATATGGTAAGTATAGTATAGCTAACCACTCGTATTCAAGTCTCAGGAGCATTTGTATTTATTCAACACCCACAGAGCCCACCTGTGGTTTATACTAAAACTATGATGTGCAGAACTTAGAGTTTCTGATAAAGAGCGTGT
This sequence comes from Acanthosepion esculentum, assembly GCA_964036315.1. Taxonomy (NCBI): domain Eukaryota; kingdom Metazoa; phylum Mollusca; class Cephalopoda; order Sepiida; family Sepiidae; genus Acanthosepion; species Acanthosepion esculentum. Next base: position 93,262,944 of record OZ038505.1, on the reverse strand, counting down.
TATCTAGCGTGATCAACAATTTGAACAAGACTAGCACGTTCAAGCCCTCGGCTACGATGGCTTATGACTTCTTGCTAACACAGCTATTGACGGTCCCCATTTTCACTCACAAGGCTTGGGTCAACCCGAAGTATGGATTTCAGAAAGTTTCCAAAAGTTCCGTGTGATCGGATCAACACCTCCAGTCCGATAACATAAGGAAGTCTTCTTCCTGACAAATAGGCCATAGTAAGATTCGAACCCGGATCTAATGGTGACAATGCGGACGTTCTAACCACTCGGTCACGTGCCAATATTATGGTGAGTATGAAAGGCAATAAAATAAAAATTTCAATTTTAATGTATTTAGAATTTGTTTGACATTTCATATATTTATAAGCAGTGTTCTGTATGATATTTATCAAAAGTTTCTATTCATGAAATTCTGGTTGCATTTTTTTATCGCAAATTTCACGACTTACTCAATATTTTGTTTAAATATTTCTTTTGGAGGAAATGTTTGACATTTCATATATTTATAAGCAGTGTTCTGTATGATATTTATCAAAAGTTTCTATTCATGAAATTCTGGTTGCATTTTTTTATCGCAAATTTCACGACTTACTCAATATTTTGTTTAAATATTTCTTTTGGAGGAAATGTTTGACATTTCATATATTTATAAGCAATGTTCTGTATGATATTTATCAAAAGTTTCTATTCATGAAATTCTGGTTGCATTTTTTTATCGCAAATTTCACGACTTACTCAATATTTTGTTTAAATATTTCTTTTGGAGGAAATGTTTGACATTTCATATATTTATAAGCAATGTTCTGTATGATATTTATCAAAAGTTTCTATTCATGAAATTCTGGTTGCATTTTCTTATCGCACATTTCACAACTTACTCAATATTTTATGTAAATATTTCTTTGGACGAAATGTTTGACATTTCATATATTTATAAGCAGTGTTCTGTATGATATTTATCAAAAGTTTCTATTCATGAAATTCTGGTTGGATTTTTTTATCGCAAATTTCACGACTTACTCAATATTTTGTTTAAATATTTCTTTTGGAGGAAATGTTTGACATTTCATATATTTATAAGCAGTGTTCTGTATGATATTTATCAAAAGTTTCTATTCATGAAATTCTGGTTGCATTTTTTTATCGCAAATTTCACGACTTACTCAATATTTTGTTTAAATATTTCTTTTGGAGGAAATGTTTGACATTTCATATATTTATAAGCAGTGTTCTGTATGATATTTATCAAAAGTTTCTATTCATGAAATTCTGGTTTCATTTTTTTATCGCAAATTTCACGACTTACTCAATATTTTGTTTAAATATTTCTTTTGGAGGAAATGTTTGACATTTCATATATTTATAAGCAATGTTCTGTATGATATTTATCAAAAGTTTCTATTCATGAAATTCTGGTTGCATTTTCTCATCGCACATTTCACAACTTACTCAATATTTTATGTAAATATTTCTTTGGACGAAATGTTTGACATTTCATATATTTATAAGAAGTGTTCTGTATGATATTTATCAAAAGTTTCTATTCATGAAATTCTGGTTGCATTTTCTTATCGCAAATTTCACAACTTACTCAATATTTTGTTTAAATATTTTTTAGGAGGAAATGTTTGACATTTCATATATTTATAAACAGTGTTCTGTATGATATTTATCAAAAGTTTCTATTCATGAAATTCTGGTTGCATTTTCTTATCGCACATTTCACAACTTACTCAATATTTTATGTAAATATTTCTTTGGACGAAATGTTTGATATTTCATATATTTATAAGCAGTGTTCTGTATGATATTTATCAAAAGTTTCTATTCATGAAATTCTGGTTGCATTTTCTTATCGCACATTTCACAACTTACTCAATATTTTATGTAAATATTTCTTTGGACGAAATGTTTGATATTTCATATATTTATAAGCAGTGTTCTGTATGATATTTATCAAAAGTTTCTATTCATGAAATTCTGGTTGCATTTTCTTATCGCACATTTCACAACTTACTCAATATTTTATGTAAATATTTCTTTGGACGAAATGTTTGACATTTCATATATTTATAAGCAGTGTTCTGTATGATATTTATCAAAAGTTTCTATTCATGAAATTCTGGTTGCATTTTCTTATCGCAAATTTCACAACTTACTCAATATTTTGTTTAAATATTTTTTAGGAGGAAATGTTTGACATTTCATATATTTATAAGCAGTGTTCTGTATGATATTTATCAAAAGTTTCTATTCATGAAATTCTGGTTGCATTTTCTTATCGCACATTTCACAACTTACTCAATATTTTATGTAAATATTTCTTTGGACGAAATGTTTGACATTTCATATATTTATAAGCAGTGTTCTGTATGATATTTATCAAAAGTTTCTATTCATGAAATTCTCGTTGCATTTTCTTATCGCACATTTCACAACTTACTCAATATTTTATGTAAATATTTCTTTGGACGAAATGTTTGATATTTCATATATTTATAAGCAGTGTTCTGTATGATATTTATCAAAAGTTTCTATTCATGAAATTCTGGTTGCATTTTCTTATCGCACATTTCACAACTTACTCAATATTTTATGTAAATATTTCTTTGGACGAAATGTTTGACATTTCATATATTTATAAGCAGTGTTCTGTATGATATTTATCAAAAGTTTCTATTCATGAAATTCTGGTTGCATTTTCTTATCGCAAATTTCACAACTTTTTGTTTAAATATTTTTTGGGTGGAAAAAAAGAACTCTGAAGTATAGAGATTACCCTGTCTCATCTGCATTAACGCGCTGCAATTATTTCTGTTTAAACCGTGAGTACACGACTATTTTGGTTCATGCATTCGTGTTTAGGCGTGGGCGCATAGAGAGACTCTTCCGAACGAGGAAAAGATGAAATTATTTTTATTCAAGCGAAGATGTCCTGAAGAGAGCAAAACAAAATAGAATCTAAAAATTACCCTTTGGGAAAACCGTCTTCGTTTTTTTTAACTCACCCATTTCGCCTTTTGTTGTAAGATCATGTTTCGACAGCAACAAGTTCCTCTTCAGACCGCTTTCTCTCTGTGAACATTTGAAAAGATTAATAGACTGTGCCTTGGAAAGAAGTCAAGTGAGCATAATATAGGCTTTTGGAGCAATATATACACGCGCAGACAGATACACACGCAAATATGGACCTAAATATGTATACACACATATGTATATATATAAATGCGTTGGTGTGTTCACGGATTTGCGTTTGAGATACTCATGCTGGGGATTCAGTAAACACATATTTATTTATTTACATATATTTACATATACTAGAAAACAACTCTCTTTCATTATTTTCCTACCGATTTTATGATATGTTAATCTGAGTCCCTCCATGTATTTCTATGTCTTTTCCTATCTATCTATCTATCTATCTATCTATCTATCTATCTATCTATCTATCTATCTATCTATCTATCTCAGTCTGTTCATATCTATCTCAGTGTGTTCATATCTATCTATCTATCTATCTATCTATCTATCTATCTATCTATCTATCTATCTATCTCAGTCTGTTCATAGCAATCTCAGTCTGTTCATATCTATCCCAGTCTGTTCATATCTATCTATCTATCTATCTATCTATCTATCTATCTATCTATCTATCTATCTCATTCTGTTCATATGTATCTCAGTCTGTTCATATCTATCTATCTATCTATCTATCTATCTATCTCAGTCTGTTCATATCAATCTCAGTCTGTTCATATCTATCTCAGTCTGTTCATATCTATCTATCTATCTATTTATCTATCTATCTATCTATCTATCTATCTATTTATCTATCTATCTATCTATCTATCAATCTCAGTCTGTTCATATCTATCTCAGTCTGTTCATATCTATCTCAGTCTGTTCATATCTATCTATCTATCTATCTATCTATCTATCTATCTATTTATCTATCTATCTATCTCATCTTCATATTTATCTCATTCTCTTCACATCTATTTTTCTATCTTACACTCTTCATATCTGACTATATATCTCGTTCTCTTTATATCTATCTATCGCATTGTTTTCGTATATATCTTTCCCATTCTATTCATATCTATCTATATATTTAAATGTCTCATCCTCTTCATATTTAACTATCTATCTCATTATCTAATATCTAATTATCTATCTCGTTCTCTTATTACCTATTTATCGCATTCTCTTCATATATATCTATCACATTATATTCATATCTATCTATCTATCTATCTATCTATCTATCTATCTATCTATCTATCTATTTCATTCTTTTCATATCTATGTATATATCTCGTCCTCTTAATATGCATCTGTCGCATTCTCTTCGTATATATCTGTCTCATTCTATTCATATTTATCTATCTATCTATCTATCTATCTATCTATCTATCTATCTATCTATCTATCTAGAGAATGCTATTTTCATACTGTTAACTGAAAATTACGTCAATTACTGTCACGTGTAGAGATATTGTTATTATTGATGTGTTGACGGATTCAACTATTTTTTTTGATTTCTTGATACTGTTCTGTACGTTTGTTTGGGAAAGTAGTAATTCTGCCACGAAAGTTGAAATAGGGAAAAAGCCTGGGCGTAGATTAATATCTGGGTAATTATTATTTCTTAACAGAATTACTACTCTCCCAAACAAACGTACACACCAATATCGTGAAATAAAAAAAAAAGAACGAAAATGGTTGAATCCGTTTAGAAATAAATTACCTTCCCCTGTTTAAAAATTTATCCTATCTTGGTGCGGCCGGAAAAATTTGTTAATATATATATATATAGACCACACTACAATTTCCAAAGAGAATTTTTGTTGTTGTTGGTATGCATTTGTATCATTTTCAATAAGTTCACCGTATTCGTCAGAAGCGGTTATAGAATTTTTCTTGTTATTAATTTTTGTATAGTTTCTTTGCTTATTCTAAGTGTAGCTGTTATTAAATGCTGGACGTACCATTTTCTGAAATCATTAGTCAAAGCAATGTTTTTTTTTTATATAAAATAAGTAAATATCTCCCTTGCGAATATCGGTAGCAAATTTTAGATCGTTCTCAAATTCAAAATTGGAAAACATTACGTAGTCTATGTACAGCTTAATAAATCATATTTCTACAGCTGCCTTCATAAAATTCCTTAAGGAATGAAACGTGCTGGCATAAAATAGTTTCCTCTTATTCGTATATCTCTCGCAGTTTGTTCATATCTATCTATCTATCTATCTATCTATCTATCTATCTATCTATCTATCTATCTATCTATCTATCTGCTTGTTCCTATTTCTTTTTGTCTGAATCTCCAATGGTTTGTCTGTCTTGAGGTTTCCGTAATTGTTCATATCTATCTATCTATCTATCTATCTATCTATCTATCTATCTATCTATCTATCTATCTATCTATCTATGTGCTTATTTCTATTTGTTTCAGTCTCCAATGGTTTGATGTATCTATCTATCTATCTATCTATCTATCTATCTATCTATCTATCTATCTATCTATCTATCTATCTATCTATCTATCTATCTCAATCCTTTTTAAATCTATCTATCTATCTATCTATCTATCTATCTATCTATCTATCTATCTATCTATCTATCTATCTATCTCAATCCTTTTCAAATCTATCTATCTATCTATCTCAATCATTTGCCAATCTATCTATCTATCTATCTATCTATCTATCTATCTATCTATCTATCTATCTATCTATCAATCTCAATCCTTTTCAAATCTATCTATCTATCTATCTATCTATCTATCTATCTATCTATCTATCTATCTATCTCAATCCTTTTCCAATCTATCTATCTATCTATCTATCTATCTATCTATCTATCTATCTATCTATCTATCTATCTATCTATCTATCTCAATCCTTTTCCAATCTATCTATCTATCTATCTATCTATCTATCTATCTATCTATCTATCTATCTCAATCCTTTTCAAATCTATCTATCTATCTATCTATCTATCTATCTATCTATCTATCTATCTATCTATCTCAATCCTTTTCAAATCTATCTATCTATCTATCTATCTATCTATCTATCTATCTATCTATCTATCTATCTATCTAACGAACAACCATACACCCTTTTCACTTTTCATACAATGATTATGATGCTCTTTACTAAAGTGTTACAATTTGCCAGAAAACCAGTAGAAGTCAAATTAATGCGCATCTATATCTTCTCCATTTTCCGATAATGTCTCCTCTTCATTATCTGTGCCGATTTACCAGACATGATTATCTCAGCTATTCAGGTGCAAGAGAACAACATTTTCGTATTTGATTTTCTCAAATCTTTCACGAAAATCTCATTAGATATGTTAGGGTTTAAGGTAACCGAAAATGTATTAAAGATGCACTTTCCGTCATTATCGTTCAGACGTGGACATCTTTGCGTAGGCCATGTTTAAGTAGAGACCATTTCGAGCGTCTATAAAAAAATTATGGCACATAAATATATTATTGTATATATTTATAATATAAACTGAAAGTAACACAATAAATTACTCATATTACGACAAGTATATCCTCAGATTTCTACCATCAGTCTGTTAAATTAATTTTTATTATGAAATACAATCATAGCTTAATATCACTTTTTATTAGGTGCCTCGCGAAAAAATTGGCTCAAACAGAGAACATCGTTATTAAAAAAGTCAGCAGACTTGATAAAAAATTTTATCGCGAAAATGTTTGTTATTATTACGAGGAAAAACAAATGTATTTTTATTATATTTTTTTAATCATTTCCATCACGTACGAAATTTTGGTAAAAAATATTGTTTTTTTTTTGCAGCAAAGTATAGGCCAATGATTAGTATGGGAAATTTAACATCTTTTAATAGTAAAAAACACACATTGTTTTGGAAGTTCTGGCAAAAATCAAATAACAGTCAGTCTTTAATTAAATTTCCAGTACTTATTCACATATGAATTAAATTATTTTTGAATATTGATTTCAGAATATCTTGGTAAACATATATATATATATATATATATATATATATATATATATATATATATATATATATATATATATATGCGTATGTGTGTGTGTAGACACACACACACACACACACATATATATATATATATATATGTGTGTATGTGTGTGTGTAATAAAAAGGCTTAAACACTAATATTCTAGGGGTATAATTTATTACATTGGAATCGTAATTACGATCCAATTCAATTAGAGTTTTATTTGGAATACTTCCAGTTGAACTACTTGAATTGGTTCGTAATTACGATTCCAATGTAATAAATTATAACCATGGAATATTAGGGTTTAAGCCATTTGATTATATTCTTACTCTGTCCTGGACATTGAGTTCTACCTGGATTCTATCCTCTTGGAAATTTATATGTATATATATGTATGTGTATGTTTGTATGTATATATATTTGTATATTTTAGACATATACATATATATTGTTATGGGAACTTACCCATAATAATAATGGACTATTCCGTACATCATAAATACTGCGCTCAAGAGGGAGCAGCAGTTCAGCGTCAGAGTCAGTCAGAGACAGAGTCGCGTTAGACGATTACTGTAAGACATTGGAATAGTGATACTTCGAGACAACATAGTTCTCTCTAACCTAACCTGATTGTTATTACTAACACTTCTACTTCTTTTGTACATATTCTGTTTGTAATATACCTGTGTTATACCATACCTGTGTTCGAGTTATTCTTCATTGGTTCTACCTTGGACCATCACCGTGGTACAAGGAACTTGGACCATAACAAGTGGCGACGAGGAAACCCCTAAAGGAAAACGAACTCTCTACGCGGAGGACATACTTTTTTGCTATACGTCGCACATAACAAGTGGCGACGAAGTAACCCAAAAGAAAAACGAATTCTCGACGCGGAGGACATACCTTTTTTGCTATCCGTCGCACATAACAGTGACGACGAGTAAACTCTAAAAAAAAAAAACAATTTCTACGCGAGATTTCTAAAAAAAAAACACGTTCTTCGCGAACACATAAAAAAAAAAGAAAAGAAAAAAGATGATTTTTTGAGCGGATATCAAATTTACTGGCAACAAAGGAATTTTTTTTTTTTGCGTACACAGGTTTCAGAATATCAGGTTACACTAAAGTAAAATACGTAAAAAAAATTACGTTAACATGGAAGATTTTTAGTTAACCATTGTGGAACTTATCAAAATACAATTTGAACAACAACAAAGGTACGAATAGAAACATCTGGAATTATTACTACGTGTTATTTCAAATTAAGAGCAACATTCCGAGAACGAAACAGTTCTCTCACAAGACGCTATTTGAAGAACTATCGACGATTTCACGTACGCACCCGATGAAGACAAAACTTTTGCAAATTACTTCCGAAGGTACGAAGACCTATATGAATTTGACTGCAAAGATTGGTCAGACGCACGTAAAGTACGTCTATTACTAAGAGAAATAGGTACATGCGAATATACCAAATTCGTAGATTATATCCTTCCAAGAAAAACAAGTGAGCTAACTTTCAAAGAAGCCATCAAACTATTAACAGAACTTTTCAGCCATAATACCACACTATTCCACAAAAGATGGAAATGTCTGAACCTTACAAAAAAGGACAGCGAAGATTACATAACTTTCGCGTCTATTGTTAATAAATATTGTGATGACTTCAAATTATCGGAACTCAGCACGGACAATTTCAAATGCTTAATTTACGTCCAAGGCCTGGTTTCAACCAAAGACGCGGAAATGAGAGGCAGAATCCTTACTAAATTGGAGAGTGAACAAAATTTCACACTTCAAAAACTAGCCGAAGACTGCCAGAGATGCATCAGTGAGAAGAAAGACTTAAAAGACATAGAAGAAGGTGGCATAGCAGACATACGTAAAGTACGAAGACAAACCAACCTTCCCTCCTCAGGAACAAACCAAACCAATTTCCCCCATCAAGAACAGGTAAAACAAATTTTCCTAACTATAAAAATCAATATCAGAAAAAACTACCACCCAGTCCATGTTATCTCTGTGGTACTTGGCATTGGTTTAAAGACTGTACATACCGTTTTAAAACTTGTCTAACATGCAAAAAATAGGACACAAAAGATATCATTGTTTGTCTAGGAGATAAAGCAGAAGCAGAATAAGAATCACGAGGACTGACCAAGCTGATGAGACTAACATAAGAAAATACGTACAAGTTGAAATGCAAAACAGAAAAGTCAGGCTACAGCTGGATTCTGGCTCAGACTTAACTATTATAAACCTACAAACATGGAGAAAACTGAACAAACCTGCCATGTTAAAAACGGATAATATTTCTAGATCAGTTACGGGGAGAAAGATACAATTTGAGGGTGAAGTGATTACAAATGTAACATTTAATGGAATGACGAAAAAACTAAAAATGTCCGTGTTAAGAAATACAGAAAACCTATTCGGAACGGACTAGATGCAAAAATTCGAACTGTGGGATCTACCAATAAGTACGTACTGCCAAAATGTAAAAAGTTTACCTTACCGAGGCAGACAAATTAAAAGAGAAACTAAAAACGAGTTTCCCCGAAGTATTTACAGCAGGTCTGGGAAGATGTAAGAAAACGGCAGCAATATATCGAAATAAAGGAAAACGTTCAACCTATCTTCAAGAAAAAAAAGGAGCGTTCCGTTTGCGTCAACTGAAAAAAATGATCAAGAATTAACTAGACTTGAAAACACTGGCATATTGACAAAAGTAGAATACAGTAAATGGGCCGCACTGACTGTCTACGTCAAAAAGAAATCAGGAGAAATCCGAGTTTGCGCTGATTTTTCTACAGATTTGAACGCAGCAATAAAGGACTACCACTATCCTCTACCCAGTCCAGAAGAAGTATTCACTAAATTAATTGGCGGAAATTCTTTTTCAAAAATTTATTTAAGTGAAGCGTACTTGCAAATTCCAGTCGATGGGGAAAGATCAAAACTACTATGCATAAACACACACAAAGTATTGTACAGATACCAAAGATTACCTTTTGGAATTAAGGTCGCGCCGGCTATAATCCAACAGACAATGGATACGATGCTTGCCAGACTAGAGTACACGATTAAATACCTGGATGACGTATTGATTAATAGCGAAAGCGTTGAACAACACTGACAACATGTACAAGAAGTGTTTAAGAGAATACAAAGCTACGAATTCAAGGTAAAAGAAAATAAGTGCGATTTTTCATGAAATAAATTAAGTAACTTGGCCATATCATAGATCAAGAAGGTAGAAGACCAGACCCTGAAAGGCCAACATCAATAAAAAAAAAATGCCTGTTCCTAAGAACATAACAGAACTACAAATTTTTCTAGGCTTAGTGAGTTACTACCAGGAATTCATACCTCAAATGCATAAACTACGCGGACAACTGAACGAGCTGATAAAGAAAGAACCAGTTTGGCAGTGGACAGATCAATGCCAGGAAACATTTGACGAAAGAATTGAAACGTTAACTTCAGATTTATTTTTGGCACATTACGATCCTAAACTAGATATTATTGTAGCAGGTGATGCGAGCGCCTACGGAGTCGGCGCTTGTATATTACATAAAATGCCAGATGGGACAATAAAACACATCGCACATGCTTCTCGAAACAGCGTGGAAAAATTACTCACAAATAGAGAAAGAGACTCTGGGAATTATCTTCGAGGTCTCAAGGTTCCATAGGTACATCTATGGTAGACATATTACTCTGCAGACGGATCACAAACCGTTACTATCAATTTTTGGTTCGAAAAAAGGTTTACTGGTTTACACTGCAAATAGGTTATTTAGATGGGAAACAATTCTTCTGAACTACAATTTCAGATTGGATGGTCTGTCGAGACTTATACCAACAAAGACAGAGCCACTGGAAGATACGGTAATCGCAGCCTTATGAAATGAAGAAGATATCAGAACAGTTGTATGTTGTGCAGTTAGAAACCTCCCAGTCACACTACAAGACATAAAAAATGAAGCCAAAAATGACGAATTTATAAATGAAACAAAAGCAAAAATAGCAGAAAAAGATAAGAAATATCGGACAGCTTTTCTCTATGCGATAATGTGTTACTTTGCAACGAAATGTTTGAAATTCCCAAAACATTACAAAGCGAATCCTAAAGGATTTCCACAGGGGCCATCCTGGTAAAAATAGAATGAAGTCGCTAATGCGAAGCTATGTATATTGGAAGAATATGGACCAGGATATTACTCAGATGGTGGAAATGTGCAAGGGTTGTAATTTAGCAGCCAAAGCACCGCCAATCATCCATAAGCCATGGCCAGAGACTGATCGTCCGTGGTCAAGAATACACGCAGATTATGCAGGACCAATTGACGGCTTCTACTATTTAATCATAGTGGATAGCTATAGTAAATTGCCGCAGGTGTTTCGTTGCAAAAATCCTACTTCGGAAACGACCATAAATTGCCTCCACGAGGTATTCTCTCGGTTTGGTGTAGTGGATTGCCTAGTCACAGATAATGGAACGCAATTCACGTCAGCAGACTTACAAGATTTTTGCGAAATTTATCAAGTAAAACATTAAATCCCCGCCTTAAAACCCAAAATCAAATGGGCAAGCGGAGAGATTTGTTAATACACTCAAAAGAGCGTTACGAAAAGCATACGATGTGCCTACGGAGAAAGCATTACAACAATTTCTTCAGGTATATCGAATTACGCCAAATAATGCTACACCATCAACATTATCACCCGCAGAAGTGATGTTTGCTAGAAAAATCAGATCAGCATTTGATAAATTGCTACCAAGTCAAACAAAACAAGTAACACAGCCCTACGCACCAAAATAAAAATTCCTCCAAGGAGAAAAGTTTTTTTGAAAGAATATAAAAATAATACATCTTACTGGGAGCAAGGGACAATTGAGAAAAGAATCGGCAATATGGTTTACATAGTACAGGGACAAAAAATAATCTTTGATAATGGCTTATGTAAGCCGAAAGCATAGATTGGATAAAAAAATGGAAATCAATATTTTGATTTTCTTTCTTCGTTTAATGATAATGTTATTAAGCTTATCAGATGATATGAAAAGAATTTACATAAAATAAATAGACAACACTTGTTTATATTATTTAATGAAACATGTATGAATATATATATATATATATATATATATATATATATATATATATATATATATATATATATATATATATATATATATATATATATATAATTTGTAACCCCCATTTGCTATATTTTATGAAATTTTAAGAAAGAAAATTCCACCCTCTTCATATTGATATTAGTTAAAAGCAGAACTCTTTAGATAAATTAAATAAATTTGTTTTTATCAAAATCGAATCTGAGTCGCAAAATATAAAATGCAATATCAATATGACATTTAATTAGAAAAGCTTTTAATGCTATTTTTTATAAATACGAATTATTAATGACACTATTGTCTTGAGAACAAAAGCCTTTTCAATGAATAATCACTTTTTATAGAATTCTTTTCATATTTAAAATATTGAATTAGAATAATTTATTAAGTTTTAAATCTTTTCAAATTCTGTATCAATGTCTCCCTTTTTGATCATATTATAATTAAATAAAATGATATTTACTAATCATAAATCGAAACGCTTAATACAATTCATCGAACACCAATATTTTAAAAATATGTTTGAATTTGTTTTGTATATGTGTAAACGTGAGATTGTTGTAGATGGTGGTGATGATCCACGGTATTATAAGAAAAGAAAAGCGATAACCATAGTAAATTTAAAGCCAGAAAGTGTCTGCAATTTATTAAAACATTAGAATATGGACAATATTTTCATAAATCTTTACGATTACTGAGATTTAAAAATTATAGATGAGAGCTGCTCACGTTATATTCAATAATTTTTTTAAGACTAAAATCCCAATAAATATCAGTCTGTCATCAATTTGTCAAACACGTCAACAGTTTGAATTAGCTGTGCTAAAAACTGCCTTTCTGTGATATTTTAATCTTAAAGTAAATAATATTTGTTTCAAATATGATTAATTATATTTGAAATCAGCTAATATTATTTAAATAAAGTTTCAAAAAAGTATATTTTATTTTTGGGTGACTTTTTAAAAAAAGAGAGTTACATGGCGATGAATGACATTGAAAATTGTGCCATATTGTAGCAATAAAAACGCATTCCAATCAATTTAAATTAGTTTTTTGAAATGCAGCAGCATATTTTAATTATTGGAAATATTAAATTTAACCTCATTAGCATGAAATCAAAATTAAAATAAACGATTCAAGAGAGATTTTTATTTTTTTGAAATTCCTTTAAATTCTTAGCTATCGATTAATTTTGTGGTACCTACTTTTTATTCTGCAGGTATGATAATTTAATTCCAGATATTTTGAGTGTTAATTTTCATTTCCTGGTCAGTATTTGCTGCACTCAAAGTGTCTGTAAAGTATGATAATTTGCTTCCCGAATTACCCTGTGAATGCAATATTTGCTTGTCAGGTTATTACTGGCTCCTGGCATGTTTAAAGTACTTTGCTTGTGAAGGTGAACAATACGCGGCACGATAGTTCTCGTGTTAGAAACATTATTGGAAGACATTATTTTTCGAATAATTTTTTGGAATCACGATGAATAGGAGACTTTGGTTCGAGGAAACGATTCTGAGAATAACAAGAAGTTTTAAGGAAATTAGTAAAAAAAGGATATTTCTAGGTAGAATCAGAAAGGTTCCGTTGAGGTTTCTTGAATAGATAATGACGAAAGTGGGCTCAGACAATTTGAGACTCACAGGATATATTAAAGACAAAAGGCACGCGGTAAAACCTACCTAACCAGCTTGTATAAATGGATTGCAGAAGTGGGAGTAGGAGCGATAGAAACCTGAAAAATAATACTTATAGCTACATGTGATAGGAATTTATCGAGAGTAAGGATCACCCAATTCCTGAAGGCATATGGCACATAAAAACGGTGTTCATGCATTGCTGACCTCCATCTATTATTTTTCAAAGAATATGTTGTAATGGAATGTTCCACTCTCCCTATTGCCCATTGTGGACTGACTATATCAATAAATATACAGTGTAACCCGGATATAAGAGAAACCCGGATATAAAAGAAACCCGGATATAAGAGAGATTTTATCAGGTCCCACATTAGAGCCTGTGTTGATGTATATATAATAGACCAAACTCGGATATAAGAGAAACCCGGATATAAGAGACGTATTATCCGGTCCCGACAACTCTCTTATATCCGGGTTACACTGTATATAGAGTGCACAGGACATACCTGAGACTGGCTTTGGCAATTAGTTGGACATTCGTTTCCAGTGAAGCTAGTCGAACACTTTGCATTCGAACATAGAGGAACCCAGACAAGGCTATGCCAAGGGGCAGAGTCTAATCTGCGGTGGTAGACAGTTACCCGAGTCTACGGGAAATTTTTGACCGCGCCTATGGGCTCGGTTTTTACCCCGGATTAAATAACGGCCTTGTGCCACATCCTACTTCGCGGCGGAGTGGGGTAAATAACCTTGCTTCGGCAACTAGTTGGAGATTTATCTGCAGCTGAGCAGGTCGAACCCTCTGCCTTCAGGCAGAGAATAACCCAGACGAGGCTATGCCGAAGGGCAGAGTCTCATCTGGGGTGGTAGGCAGCTACCCGACCCCGTTTTTTACGTAGTCTACGGGGAAATTTTGCCCGAGCATACAGGCTTGGATAGCCCACGTTAAATTCTACCTTGTGCCTCATCTGACCGCGTGGGGGTGTCGGCAAATATTCTTGCTTCGGGAACTGCTAGCCGGTTACCTGTCTTTCAGTAGTGTATTCTCTTTTACAATAAACCTCTCTTTCTTCCATCTACGCCTGTGTTGCTGTTCCTTTCACTTGAGTACCACCTTTGTCTGTTTGTAACATCTTTAAGGATACAAGAGATAGGATGTAACCTCTTTAAGTATACAACAGATAGGATGGTAAAATAACCGTTAGAATCTAGACATGAACAGGTTAAGAATGTAGTGATATGGAAACATCCTCTTGCGAATCGGTTCCATAGGGCATTGGTTCCTGGGAAGAAGCTGTTCGAGTGGAAATTATTTCTCAGTGATAGAATATGGGGGAATGTGGGTAATTTCTATGTAAATGGCATGATGTGCCCCAGCCAGGAAGCTGAAAACAAGGAATGTAGCGCGTCTGTGCACTCTCCATAGAAGTAGCGATAGAGAAGCGAGAGGCTTGCCATATACGGCATGCGAGAGAGAGGTTAGAGGTTGGGAAATAATTCGTCACCAAAAAGGAATCGTAGACGTTTTTGAACTCTATCGTGTCTGGAAAGTGAGGACTGGGCAAATCTCGTCAAAATATGACAGCATTACTTTATATTCGACCTGATCTGGCTTTCGTAAAGGTAGAGGGAATCATGAGGAGTCAGATACTCACTGAAGCGGCACAAGGAGTGGACCATTTTATCTGCACCTTTAGCAATGGATCGTATGTACGAGTTGCACTTGTAAACTATGAGTATTTGTATGCGCGTTAAGAGGCGGTTTATACGGATAGTGTTGTAATGGAATGTTCCACTCTCCCTATTGCCTGTTGTGGACTGACTATATCAGTAAATATATATAGTTTGCACAGGACAT
>OZ038505.1:93232261-93242261 GCA_964036315.1 Acanthosepion esculentum | reverse complement strand
ACACTGCAATGAAAATGAACATTTCAATATAATTGATTTTTAATATTTGCCGTAGAGTTGTATACGCTATTGAATCACCAGATGTTTTTATTAGAATTAATTCGATTTATTGTTTTACGACAGAAACGATAAAATATATTCAATTTAATAAATGTGTATGTATATTTTTATTATCCTCTTTTCCATTTTATTTCGATCAAAACGACCCGAGTTTAATAACTGCATTCATTTTAAAATAAAAACACAGTATAGCAATTTACCAAGCGTGGAAGTGGCACAAGGCTGAGATTATGGAGCACCCAGTGAGAATCGAGTGCACACCTCAATCGTAATTGATGAAGCAAGACAAGTTTACTATTTAACGGCGTTGAAAAGAACGTTTTCTAAGCTAAGGTTAGATATGTCACAAGGCCGAAAGTATTGAGCACAGTGAGGATCGAACTCACAATTCAGACTGAATATATACAGCACAGATGTTTTAGAAAGTGGAGATAGCACCGTAATAGAACAGAAATATACGTTACCTTATAAATGTCACGATGGGCACATAAATTCAATCTGGAAAGGTTTCTATATCAGAGAACTCCAGGCAATCTTGCCTTAAGTAAAAAGACATTAACCAAGTGGGAATTGGAAGAAGCTAAGATCGAACTCTTATGCCATGTACAACAAGACTAACCAGCCAATGAGTATTGATCCTTGGGCAAGCATATAATATTTTGTATATAATTTCACCTATTCAGCTTAAGACAAGCGTGATAGAAATCTTCAATAACCGCATGACCTATGCTGTCAGCGTCGACCTCGTTTCTTCAACGAATTTCAAAATGTCTGACAGCAGACTGACAGTGAATTACATCATTGTTCAAACAATGTTGTATTCTAATAACACCCCTTTGCAAATAACGGTTCTTCACTAGAAAAGGTTGAAAGATGCGCGAGATGAACATGGGCGGACGGAATTCGCTGAAGTTTGTCAGTGAAAGGAAAAGAGTACTAAATAGTCGGCGGTTAGTGGTGCGGGTTCAGCATATCCGATATTGAAATGCACTGAGACTAGATTGACCTCTCGCGTATGGAAAGAACCTTCTCTCTTGATGTTCGAAAGACAGAACAAGAAAATAAATTAACTAATTGAAAAATATGGTTCCACTAAAAAATTTACTAAAATTAAAAATAAAAATAATTAATAAGAACTAAAAATAAAAATAACTAATAAAAAAAATCAATAAAAATAATTAATAAGAACACCGGAATATAAATCTTACTGTTCTTTCTTATTATTCTAATATATATATATATATATATATATATATATATATATATATATATATATATATATATAGTCAAACCTAATGAGCCAGACAAACTTACCAAGGTTTCACTTAGGCAGATCGTCAGGGTCAGCTAGCTAAAGAGGCAACAGCAAACGGCGTATATATAGACGACAACCAAGACAACACCACGTGACCAAGAAAAAAAAAGAGAAAAAGAAAAAGCTTTTTTTTCCTTGGTCACGTGGTGTTGTCTTGGTTGTCGTCTATATATACGCCGTTTGCTGTTGCCTCTTTAGCCAGCTGACCCTGACGATCTGCCTAAGTGAAACCTTGGTAGGTTTGTCTGGCTCATTAGGTTTGACTAGGTTTGGTCTACGCTTGTATTGAGCTCTTTACTTAGTTGTTTATTCGAATCGGATTTTTTTCTTTGGGCCTTGAACCTGTATCTGTGCGATTATTTTCGACAGATTTTCATGTTCCTGGCTCTTTCTTGTTTAAAACCTTTTTTTCCCTTCGAGATTGATTTGGCTATTGTTAAATCAAGAATTCGAAGGTTTTTCGACACGAGTATAGTTACCTATATATATATATATATATATATATATATATATATATATATATATATATATATATATATATATATTAGGCATATCTGATTAAATAAATTACAAGAAATGCTCTGTAACAGTGAAAATAATTCTTATTTTCCAAGTAATTTCCATAAATAAATAATAGGGAAATAAATATAATTTTCACAGTTACAGTGTATTTCCTGCATCATTTGATTGTAATACACAGAAAAATATTCGTGAATATGAATGGATTATGCTAAAAATAAGCAGACATAATGTTTGTAATTTATTTAATCAGACATGCCTAAAAGAGAATTTGCTTCCTAAATACACAAATATATATGTATATATGTATGTGTGTGTGTGTACGTATACGTGTACGTATGTATGATGTATGGATAAAGCTATTTAAGAATTTATGATGATAGTCTCCCTCTACGGACGAAACGCGTTGGTAAAGAAACGTTTTCCTTTGGAGTTTATTTGTGTTGTATTTTTAAAAATACATTTTATTTTATTGAGAGCTTTTTTAGTTGATTGGTTTTCTACGTTAACCATCAGCTACGGTGTATCAGCCAGAATATTGGAGGAGATAATGAGGATTTAGTATCACAAGTCTTACAAATTAACCCATAGATGAGGGAAGACGAAGTGGATTCATACTTTCCTTAAAGTTATTTTCTCGTAAGTTAATATAATGAACCCGGATTGAATTTGAATTCGGCTCTCCCATTAATAATTACGAGCCATTATCCATTACATCACACAGACATCTAAACTACTATTCTCAAGTGGCCACCCATCTACGTATTAACCAAGCTCGACGTTGCTTAACATCGGTGCAGCCGTTAGCTTTTATTTCATTTGAATTTTAGCACACATACGTAAATATATATATATATATATATATATATATATATATATATTGAATATATATATATATATATATATATATATATATATATATATATATATATATATATATATATATATATATATATATATCGAGTGTAACAGCAACATTGTACAAATCTTATAACACCAAAATTGTACACAAAATATTTAATATCAAAGAAACCACTAAACAAATTTGGTTCCTTTTTTCAGGTTTTTAGGTTAAGCTGTCTTGATACCGTTTTTCGTAAGAATCACTGAAAAATCCTTCGAGTTATTCAGCTGAAAGAGAACAGTTTAACATTATTTTTTGCAACAACAACAAGTTGCCTTTACAACTGAGAAATTCTGAGAGAAAAAAGATCATACAGGCTTTCAGTGACGGTACAAACATTCATTGGCTTCTATTTTCGAAGTCTTTTCGAGAGCCATCACAAGAACTGGGAATGTTTAAAAATGAGGGAACAGTAGAAAGAAAAACTGCATCAGAAGGTCACAACAGGAAGAGAGATCATCATTTCAACTTAGAGATAAAGAATCAATTAGAAAAGATCCAACTCAATTTATAAGACATTTGACATGAAAGAAATGAATTTCACCTAGGACAGTCGAAAGTGCAGTGAAAAAAGACTTGCAAATTAAATCGAACGTGAAATGTGTGGGACAACTTGGTATTCCAGGACAGAAAATTAGAAGGTTAGAGAGGGCGAAGGTTATCTTGAATAATTTGGAAAATGATTTTGGAATTATATATATATATATATATATATATATATATGAACCTTATTTCAATATTTCATGGGCTTCCGATCCTTAGCTATGATTAATTAATTATGAACATGTCATTTTAGATTATTATCCATTTCATAACGAATTTTCATTTAAACTTGGAGAGTAATTATACTTTCTTGCTCAAAGTAGAGCTCAGTAGTGTTATAATAACTTCGGAGAATTCCAGTAAGATATCTTTAATCATTCCTAAAATTTAACTGTTGAGAGCTTAATCTAAGAATTTGACAGATTTGCTTTTGCAAGATTTGGACATATAAACGGTTGATGGAACCAACGGACGACTTGCCAAAATCTAAAACTCTTATCCGGTTAAAGTCATGATAAATGTCACAATACAAAAAAAAGAAAGAGAAAACGGCTTAAAGGGAAACTTACCTACTCAGTAAAGTAAGGTTTTCGAAGGCTTGATTGTCTAGATTTTCCTGCGCTGGTTTAGGGCTATTCATGTATTATATAAAGCCCGCCTCTCCATTTTATTTATTTCTGTTCAAGTTGTGAGACGTGCGCGAGCGCGTGAAACTCGGTTTAGGACTAAATCCATCCTTTTATAGGATTTAAGGTATATATATATATATATATATATATATATATATATATATATATATATATATATATATATATATATATATATGTCACACATTATGAAATGGACAATGTCCGACAATTATTTTAACACATTGTTATGTTTGTACATTTTTTTATAGATATAAATATTTAAGTAAATGCTCTGTTTATAATAAACATTATTAAACAACATTTACCGGCTTGGATGTCGGAGAAATTTTCATTGAAAATATTCGTCCTCCGACAGGAATCGAACCTGTATCCTATACGGAACGATCATATAGCCTGACGTGCCTTTAACCGATTTGGCCACAGAATAATTGTCGGACTTTGTCCATTTCATAATGTGTGATGTAATTTGTTTACATTTGGATAGGCCATGAGCTGATATGAATGTACGTGAGAGAATCATGGAAGATTGTAGTTTAAAGACAGTAAACTCGACCTTGCTAACCGAAAGCTCCTCCGTGGCCCAATCGGTTAAGGCACATCAGCCTATATGACGGTTCCGTATAGGATACCGGTTCGATTCCTGTCGGAGGACGAATATATTCTATGTAAATTTCTCCGACAGTTGGGCCGGCAAATGTTGTTTAATACTGTTTATTATAAACAGCGCATTTACTTGTCCTATAAAAAGAATGTATAAACACACACACACACACACACACACACACACACATATATATATATATATATATATATATATATATATATATATGTAAAGAGAGAGAGAAGAGAGTTGGATTGATGTGAGTTTGTGACCCTGGGTTTCACGCTCTCTGCGATCGTTCGACAAAATAGTTAATTTTTTAAAAATTGGATTTATTTATCGTTGTCGTCGGAACGCCACTCATACGTACGCAGATATAAATATACGCACATTCACGCGTTGCAGCTCACAAAAACATAAACATACATGAACAATGTCGGACTGGGTGTATATGCGCATCCATGTGTCATTGTGTGCACACTTACGCAATTGGTAGCTGTAGTCAATGTTGGATTGTATTGCGAAATAGTCGATGCCATAGCCCACAAGACAAGAAAAGTATTTTGTACCGTCAGCCGATGAAAGAAATTTAAGTAATAATAATAATAATAATAAAGAACAATCAAAGCCAACCGCACAGACATTGTTATTAAAGACCACAAACAAAATAAGTGCCTCCTTATTGATATGCCAGACTGCAATGTATCTTTGAAGATATTCAAAAAGCTGTCAAAATACAAGTACCTTGAAATCGAAATCTCAAAAATGTGGCACATGGGAACATCAATAATCCCTGTTGTAGTTGGAGCCTTGGGATCGATTGGAAAATATTCCAGTAGACTAATTGAACGGATTCCTGGAAATACATGCCTGAAAGAGATACAAAAAATTGTTCTCACAAGGACAACCCACACTTTACAAAGGGATTTATTTATGTAATTTTTTTTATCAGTGGAAAGTGTCATGATGCCATTTCTAACCTTAGAGTCCCTGGGCGGGACCACGAAAGAAATGTATAAGCGCCAGAAATCAAAGGAAATAATAATAATAATAATAATAATAATAATAATAATAATAATAATAATAATAATAATAAACACCGTGTCGCTCGTTCAAGGATTCTATAATAATAATTATAATAAAACAATATCACTCATTCTATGTTTCAGCAGGAAGTGGGTAGCTTATTTTGAGAACTAACCTTAAACAAAAGCCTGAAAGTTAACCAGAAGATTACCTTTAACTCTGACCCTCCAGGTCTTCCATCAACAGGGGTCAAAATAATTCTTAAAAGAAGTAAATTGACAACGGAAGAATAATAAGGAGTCATGTACTCTTTCTACTTTCTACGCATAATAAATCTGAGAAGATTATTGCAAGTGCCATGCTGTGAATAAGGGCAATGGAACAGAGAAGAGGAAGCCTAATTCAGAGAGAAGTGAATCAAGCGAGTGAGAGTTATAATGAAACCTGTTGCATTTCAAATACATATAGTATCAACCATTAACGCTGTTTCTATCCCGACTGTAACTTGTACATTCAACATAATAAACTGGAATTTACATGTTAAAAATAATGTAAAATGTGTTTGTGGTGAAATCCTTATGGAAGCCCAATGAGATAAATATGCAAAAGTAACATTCAAGGAAGGGAGAATTACCGAAATACACTCATACAACGACTAGAATACTGGAGCAAGAACATTATAAATACTTCGGAGTCAGCGAAGGTCGTAGAATATAGCGTAGGCAATTAAAGGATATAGAAATAAATAAATACTACAGGCGTGTAAATCTGATATTAAATAGAGTGGAAATACACAAACCAGAATATTAGCTATAATACTTTGGCTGACACTTTGGTGCAATACAGTTGGACAATAGCTGATATTATGTCAAAAGGGGAAAGCTTCTCACTTTCCAGCGAAAACATCATTCTAAGTATGATGTTGATCGTTTGCACGTGTTCAGATCCGGAGAAGGTAGAGAATTTGTTCAACTAGAAATGTCTTGCAAAACGACAACAACCGGCTTTAAAAGTTAACTAGAAAGTACAGAAGACTGGATGATAAAGAACATGAAAAGAACCAGAAAAAATATTCAGTAATGAAGGAAGCCAACAATTTCATAAGGGAATTTCAAGTGGATGAAGAACAAGTATACTATGATACACCCACTACAGAGGCAAAGAAGCTATAAAAGATATGAAAAGCAAATGCAATGGACCTTGTGCGGAAATAATATCAAGACACACATCTTCACGGACAATCTTCTAACAAGCTGATGTATATAAAATCCATATCCATCTGTGGTTGCCTAGTGCAGGTTTAAAAGCTAAAACTGAATGTTTTATATTTACTGCAAAGGACCCTGCTTGAAAGTATCAAATAAAATGTATTGAAAAACTGTGTTAACACCAAAGTGGGATTCTCTGAGGAATATCGGAAAACTCTTGAACATGATGCATGGTATTAAAATCCATCTAATATAAAACTCGGGAGAACAGAATGCGCCAATATCTGCACTGGAAGATATGCAATATTTATGGGGAGAAAAATTGCAAGAAATTCGTATGCCCACAACCCAGATTTGGTTATAAACAAAGGACCGGCATAAATTATTTGGGATTTAACAATAAACACCTATTTGTGTATATTTCCCGGGCAACTTTTAAGTTATCGTGCGTTTATTGAACTCTATATGAAAGTCTTTATTGAAAGTTTTTTGTCTATATTTCTGAGATGAGGTATTATGTACATTATTTACATTATTCAGACTATTGTCCTCATTTTTGTCGCCATATTTATGACAACGTTTCGGCCTTTGAGTATCTGTCTATATTTCTGAGATGAGGTATGATGTACACTATTTACATTATTCGGACTATTGTCCTCATCTTTGTCGCCATATTTATTATAACGTTTCGGCTTTTCAGTATCTGTCTATATTTCTGAGATTAGGTATTATGTACATTATTTACATTATTCAGACTATTGTCCTCATTTTTGTCGCCATATTTATGACAACGTTTCGGCCTTTGAGTATCTGTCTATATTTCTGAGATGAGGTATGATGTACACTATTTACATTATTCAGACTATTGTCCTCATTTTTGTCGCCATATTTATGACAACGTTTCGGCCTTTGAGTATCTGTCTATATTTCTGAGATGAGGTATGATGTACACTATTTACATTATTCGGACTATTGTCCTCATCTTCTTGCCATATTTATTACAACGTTTCGGCCTTTCATTATCTGTCTATATTTCTGAGATGAGGTATTATGTACATTATTTACATTATTCAGACTATTGTCCTCATTTTTGTCGCCATATTTATTACAACGTTTCAGCCTTTCAGTATCTGAATATATTTCTGAGATAAGGTATTATGTACACTATTTACATTATTCGGACTATTGTCCTCATCTTCTTGCCATATTTATTACAACGTTTCGGCCTTTCATTATCTGTCTATATTTCTGAGATGAGGTATTATGTACATTATTTACATTATTCAGACTATTGTCCTCATTTTTGTCGCCATATTTATTACAACGTTTCAGCCTTTCAGTATCTGAATATATTTCTGAGATAAGGTATTATGTACACTATTTACATTATTCGGACTATTGTCCTCATCTTCTTGCCATATTTATTACAACGTTTCGGCCTTTCATTATCTGTCTATATTTCTGAGATGAGGTATTATGTACATTATTTACATTATTCAGACTATTGTCCTCGTCTTTGTCGCCATATTTATTACAATGTTTCAGCCTTTCAGTATCTGAATATATTTCTGAGATAAGGTATTATGTACACTATTTACATTATTCGGACTATTGTCCTCATCTTCTTGCCATATTTATTACAACGTTTCGGCCTTTCATTATCTGTCTATATTTCTGAGATTAGGTATTATCTACATTATTTACATTATTCAGACTATTGTCCTCATTTTTGTCGCCATATTTATTACAACGTTTCAGCCTTTCAGTATCTGAATATATTTCTGAGATAAGGTATTATGTACACTATTTACATTATTCGGACTATTGTCCTCATCTTCTTGCCATATTTATTACAACGTTTCGGCCTTTCATTATCTGTCTATATTTCTGAGATGAGGTATTATGTACATTATTTACATTATTCAGACTATTGTCCTCGTCTTTGTCGCCATATTTATTACAACGTTTCAGCCTTTCAGTATCTGAATATATTTCTGAGATAAGGTATTATGTACACTATTTACATTATTCAGACTATTGTCCTCATTTTTGTCGCCATATTTATTACAACGTTTCGGCCTTTGAGTATCTGTATTTTTCTGAGATTAGGTATTATGTACATTATTTACATCATTCAGGCTATTGTCCTCGTCTTTGTCGCCATATTTATTACAACGTTTCAGCCTTTCAGTATGTGTCTATATTTCTGAGATGAGGTATTATGTACACTATTTACATTATTCGGACTATTGTCCTCATCTTCTTGCCATATTTATTACAACGTTTCGGCCTTTCATTATCTGTCTATATTTCTGAGATGAGGTATTATGTACATTATTTACATTATTCAGACTATTGTCCTCGTCTTTGTCGCCATATTTATTACAACGTTTCGGCCTTTCATTATCTGTCTATATTTCTGAGAAGAGGTATTATGTACACTATTTACATTATTTGGACTATTGTCCTCATTTTTGTCGCCATATTTATTACAACGTTTCGGCCCTTCAGTATCTGTCTATATTTCTGAGATGAGGTATTATGTACACTATTTACATTATTCGCACTATTGTCTTCATCTTTGAAGCCATATTTTTCACAACGTTTCGGCCGTTGTACGCTCCGGTTTTCTTCAGGTGGTTGGAATGTCGAACTGAACCCTTTATTTCGCTCACTGGGGTAGACTGTTCTAGTTCCACGTACATAATTTCTCTCTGAAAGTTCTCCACTGCCTCAGCCGGGTGTTGAACTCACACTCTTTGGGTGCTGTCCTCAAAGACACATGGCACAGAGCATAAAGGCGTTAGTTAGATCCAATGACACGACCCAAAGCTTAATTCTAAAGAGGGTACTATAACCAATAATTTAAAAATTTGATTGCAGAAGGAAAGATGTATTATTGCCATTACCAATCGAATTTATGTGTAAGTGAACGCACCACTCAAAGGCAGAACTTGAACCCGGTACGTCGATTTCACTTGTTGATATGCTGTACATTATCAATGAATCCGAGAATGATTTTGGAATATTAAAATGTAGTTAGATGAAATACATTTGGTGTAAAGATATGCAATAAATAAATATCTTTTTACTCCACCCTAATAAATATCTTTTTATTCCACCCTAATAAATATCTTTTACTCCACCTTAATAAATATAATTTTACTCCACCTT
>OZ038505.1:93222261-93227261 GCA_964036315.1 Acanthosepion esculentum | reverse complement strand
ACAGGTATCGGTGCTCGACGGTTGCGGGGGCTTGTGAAATTTTTGTTCCTAGCCCGGGTGTAAGAGCTCGGGTTCCGCATATTAGACCTGACCTCGTAGTTTGTTGAGTAAATACAAATTTATTGTAAAATAAAATTGATACTTAATGTTAATATTCTTTTCTTAGAAGAGCAATTTAGTTGAAGCTCAATCGATGACAATATGGGAAACATTTGAAACAGATTTAAAAGAAGCTGTTAATTGAAACACAGAATTGATTAAAATCATTTACCTCATTATCAGTAGACAACAAAAAATAAAAAAATAAAAATGTCAGACCACAAATTCTAAACTGATATTTGGCCATATTTTTATTTTTATGTAAAGAGAGTTTTTTTACTTTTATCGTAGTGAAAGATTAATCAAGCAACATAGAAAATTGGCTGTACAAATGAATTCAAAATTTCCGAAAGATATATCATTAAAAGACAAATAATGAACAAAAATGTTTAAAATATAATACGAAATATGAATTTTATATCTGTGAAGAAGAACACCCAATGTATGGGTTGTGAGTTCGACTCCCATGTATAATTGCTTCAATTCCTTCACCTTTGCCTATCACAATCTCCGATAACCTGCGATAAATATAATCATTTCTATAACATTTCGAGTAATTCCATATCCAACATTGTTCGGACGTTTTCATGTCCTCTTCATATATATGCCATTATTAATACAACGTTTCCGGCGATCAATTGTTCAGTCGTTATCAAGTGCAATCTTGTGGAGAAAAATAGCTAAACATCTGTGCTATAGAGACACAATCTTTTCTTTCCAGACGGTGAAAAAAGGATTGGTCGAAAAACTTGTTCTATAAAAAAAAAATTTAAAAAAAAGAATTAAAATTTGAATTTTATATCTGTGGGCAAGGAAACTCGATGTAAATTAGTCAAAAAAGTGAATAAAATGAGAATGAATGAAAGAAAGAAAGAAACATAAATAATTATATATGAACATAAGAGAAAGAAAAGAAGAAATAAACAGAACAGAAAGATGTAGGAAATAAATTGGGAAGGGCATAAAAAAAGATGTAGAGAATGCAAAAAAGAAAGAAAGACATAAAAAGAAAGAAAGAAGGAAAGAAAGAAAGAAGAAAACTGGTTGAAAGTGGCGAAGCCATGCCAGAAAAAAACAGAAGAAAAAAAGTAAGGAAAATGAATGAAAGTAAAAAATCAAAGTAAGAAAGAATGAAAAATGAATGAAAGAAAGAAAGAAAGAAAAAAGAAGAATGAAAAAGCAAGGCCTAACTAAGCGAGATGCAGACAGAACAAAGGAAAAAGGTACAAATACAATCTGACTAAAAGAAGAAATTAAATAAATTTTGAAACAATAAAAATATTTTTTAAATCTCTAAAACCTCAATATCTAAGATAGAAATGACAGAAAAATGAAAGAAAAAAAAGAGAATTGGCTCGAATTAAAAAAAAACGAAATGAAATAACTCAGATAAGAAACAGAACATTTTGAAAGAAAATAAAAAAAATAAACAGTTTAAAATGTAATAAGTAAAAATGAAGCGCTAATTATGAAATATATTTAAGGAGTAATAGAATGGGGAATGGAAAAGAAGGATCGTGAAAGAGAATGAAAAATAGGAATGAGTTGATATTGATTATGAAGACGGCCAATGAAAATTCTGTAAATGAGGAATGGATGCAAGAATGTTAAATAATTTCAAGAAAGAGAATGAAGGAAAAAAAGAAGAATGAATGACGAAGAAGAAGAAGAAGAAGTAAGAAAAAATTAAGCACTAATTATGAAATATATTTAAGGAGTAATAGAATGGGGAATGGAAAAGAAGGATCGTGAAAGAGAATGAAAAATAGGAATGAGTTGATATTGATTATGAAGACGGCCAATGAAAATTCTGTAAATGAGGAAGGGATGCAAGAATGTTAAATAATTTCAAGAAAGAGAATGAAGGAAAATGAATGAATGAATGACGAAGAAGAAGAAGAAGAAGTAAGTAAAAATGAAGACGCAGGAGTGAAAAAAGATGGAGAAAATTGCTGTTGAATAAATTGAAATCATTGAGGGAATTGAATTTTTAATGACAAAGAAATATAGTGGGAATGACAGGAGACAAAAGAAAGAAAGAAAGAAATAAGAAAGAAAGAAAGAATTGCGAAATTAGGAGGAGAAGATTGGGAATAATTGGAGGCGAAAGAAAGAGACAGAAAGAAAGAAAGAAAGAATGAAAGAAAGAAAGAAAGAAAAAAGAATTAGGAAAATAGGAGGAAATGTAGTGAGAATGATTTGAGACGATATAAATAAATAAAGAAAGAAAGAAAGAAAGAAAGAAGTTAGAAAGAAAGAAATAAAGAAAGAAAGAAGACAACAAACAAAGAAAAGACAAAAAAGTATTATGAAAATAAGAGGAGGACTAGGAGAATATACGTTACAGGGAAAACAAAAACATATCAACAAAAACATAAAAATGTTGCTAAATGAGAGAGAGAGAAAGAGAGAGAGAAATAGAGAGAGAGAGAAAGAGAGAGAGAGAAAGAGAGAGAGAGAGATATGAATTAAGCAGCTCCAGAAAAAGAGATTAATATTAACAGGAAGTGCCTTGTTATATTTTAATTAAATATCCTGTACTAAATTGTAAATGCTGGTTGTGTTGAAAAAGGTTGATGTGGCTGCGTGTTGAATAGCATTTAACAATTATACATTTTTGTATCAAGGAAAAACAATGAAAAAACCGATTTCTGTTTCAACGATAAAATATATATTAAAATCAACAAATACAAAACATTTTTTGTAATGAGTGAAACAATCAGATAGGAGACGTAGTTTCCCTTTATCTGTTAGCTGAAATATTAAATGTAAATAAACAAGTTTATTCCATCTGTATTAGATGGAATGATGTTTTCAGAAGAACATGTAATAAATCAGTTTGTGGATTATATATAACTAACAGAGATGTTGCAACTTGGCTTGTTATATAGAACTGATGGTGAATGATATTTAAGTTCTGTGTGCGTGCGTGTGCGCAGTGAGTAGAATGAATAGTCTGTGTAGACGCGTGTGAGTTGCTGAGTTCTACTGAGTTCTGCTTCTGCTGTCTGTTTTCGGAACGAATTCCGGTTTATATAACCATGGGTAGGCTTCCAGAACAATCGCGGGAGAAATTTCGAGAGCACACGAAAAATATCTGATTGGATGAAAAATTACCCAATCGGTGTTTTTATAACAAAAACATGTTTGTGAATTAACAGTAGGACAAATTCAGTGTGGTGAATGCGATCAGTAAATTGTCCTGTGATAGTTAGTATTTATTATTTGACCAATCACAGTTGAGAAAAATGTAGGCGTGTCAAACATAGTAGTAATCTCCACAAAGTGACCGGTCACAACTTATAATTTCATAGGATTTCCCGTAATGATCAGGATGTAAGTAAGAGTTATCTACGAATTTTTTATACACCTTAGGCAAGTCAAAGAATTTTAAAGTGTAGTTGAAAAGTACATACCATGGACAGACCAACTACATTCACTAAGGGGGACGAGGTGGGGGGTATAAAATGCTCGAGATGGAAAAGCATTAAATTCACAATTATTAAAAAAGATGTTTACAGGCATACCGAAATAATGGTCGATACCATGACGAATTCTAGGTCCTCAGCAAAGGTATAAAAAATAGTTCTACACTAAAGCAACTTAAAACATTTTTGTGCAAGATATTAAAATTTAACTAGCCTACGAAAGTTCTTGTGCCAGACACAAAACTTAGTTGGTAGAAACAGCAACTTTCGATATTTGGCAAAACGTAAGAAACAATACGACCACGGCGGAAAATTCTAAAAGGAACAAAACATTTATTCATTTACAATTTATAAATTCGAAGACTACAATACAAGGGTTGCACAAAAAATTCCTTTTGTGCGCCAATTTGGACAGGATAACATTTTCCTGGGGTAACAAAAAAGAGAGATTACCCACAGAAACAAGAAAAAGGTGATACAATTTCTGAGAGAAGAAACGGATTCACATGAAAAAAAGTCACAATTAGTTTGATAAGAAACGAATTCACATACAAAAAATGTCACAATTTGTTTGATAAGAAACGGATTCACATACAAAAAATGTCACAATTAGTTTGATAAGAAACGAATTCACATACAAAAAATGTCACAATTTGTTTGATAAGAAACGGATTCACATACAAAAAATGTCACAATTTGTTTGATAAGAAACGAATTCACATACAAAAAATGTCACAATTTGTTTGATAAGAAACGAATTCACATACAAAAAATGTCACAATTAGTTTGATAAGAAACGAATTCACATACAAAAAATGTCACAATTTGTTTGATAAGAAACGGATTCACATACAAAAAAATGTCAATATTAGTTTGATAAGAAACGGATTCACATACAAAAATTAATCTCTTCAAAATGGAGAAAAAGTGAAAAACTTGGAGAAAAGAATCAGAAAATAGCACAAGGCAGACATTCTTCAAGTAGCAACCCACATCCACTCTTCACAGTTTACACAAACAGGACGTCTCAGCTCGAAGGGATTTTATGTTATAAAGTAGACTCCTATGTTCTTGGCGTGGAATTTTCTGGTGTAGAAATCGTCTTGTATCTGTCAGGTCTGATTTAAGATCTATGACTGGACCGTCTTTTTAAATTTTGGGTGCCATGCTCTGTCCGTTCGCATCAACGGCACATCCTTGTCTCCTGTCTGTTCTTCTCCCCACGGATGTGCCTCAGCCTTGACCGTCTTTTGAAGTTTGGGTGCCATGCTCTGTCCTTTCTCTTCAACGGCACATCCTTGTCTCCTGTCTGTTCTTCTCCCCACGGATGTGCCTCAGCCTTGACCGTCTTTTGAAGTTTGGGTGCCATGCTCTGTCCGTTCTCGTCAACGGCACATCCTTGTCTCCTGTCTGTTCGTCTCCCCACGGATGTGCCTCAGCCTTGACCGTCTTTTGACTGTTTGGGTGCCATGC
>OZ038505.1:93199761-93217261 GCA_964036315.1 Acanthosepion esculentum | reverse complement strand
AAGACATCGGCACACGGCTGAAAGAAAGGTGAATTTTTACGTACTTTCTCTGTGAATAAACGTGCCAATGACGGACAGTGCTCAATTCAGGGAAATATATATATAAAGGAAAATATAAAAGTATAATATAAAATTTCCATAACTACAATTCATTTGCTTTTATTTTCTGTCTTACTACAATATCCTCTAACTACCAGTAAGTTCAAATTAGAATTCCTCTGTCCACAAAACATTTTAAGCTAAATTATGAATATTTTGTATGATAAATATTATATTACGTTTTCACCATTAATCTCTTATTATACTTTTTGCGATAGCTAAAATGTTGAAATAAGTTAAATGTTAAACAGGTTCTCAGTATTGAATAATGTCTTAAACAAATCATATATAGATGTTTATGTTTGGAGAAAAACAGATTACAGCATTATTTGTATATTTGTTCTTTTGGCGAGGGCACGAATTGAAATGTTTTTCAAAGAAGTCTACTCTCAAAGACAAATTACCAAGAAGTAGAAGACATGTACTGCAACATGCGTTACAGAGCAGAACAACAAAACAACCAAAGAACAACATCATTCGATTTTGTAAAGACGGACAATACCATCTGAATGATGTGTAATTAGAAAATAAAATAAATTTTCAACAAGCCGAATGGAACATTTCTAGACATGGGTTGAAATATTCGTTACAAAGGGAGTTAGAAAAGTGTCAATAATAAACTATAATAATGACATGCGTTACAAAGGTGTTAGAAAAGTGTCACATATGTCGACAGTAAAACCGACAAACGCTGCTGATTATAAATATATGATTTATGAGAGTAAACGAAAAAGAAGGAAAACTACTCAAGAGTTTATAATAAAATATAATAATGATATTCGTTCTAAAGGGAGTTAGAAATGTGTCACATATGTCGACAGATAAAACAGACAACCGCTGCTGATTATAAATATTTGATTTATGAGAGTAACGAAAAGGAAGGAAAACTGTTCCACAGTTTATAACAGAACTTAATTCGTCTCAAGAGCAACTAGTGTCATTCCCAACAATGAAAATCGACTGGGAGCTCAGACGATGCATAACCATCAAGAAACGCAATTTACCTACAAAATGCATCTGAGCTGAACATTGAAAGATCGAAGAAAATTATTGTGGGCAGATGATTCTATATTTGAAC
This sequence comes from Acanthosepion esculentum, assembly GCA_964036315.1. NCBI lineage: Eukaryota > Metazoa > Mollusca > Cephalopoda > Sepiida > Sepiidae > Acanthosepion > Acanthosepion esculentum. The sequence continues at coordinate 93,216,084 of OZ038505.1, read as the reverse complement.
GTTTTATTAATAAGAGTAAAGTGTATGTGTGGAAAATGCCAGGTGAAAGGCTGATTGATGAATGTACGTCTCCAAATTTTCATGAACGATGTTGACTCTTTTATTGTGTGTGGATGTTTACGAAGAGAGGAGGCTGGAGATTTAATTTAGATTAAATGAAATATATATACTATACCATCTGATTTACGCATAATGTGAAAGACAAATCACCATTCATCAAGAATATTTGAAAATTTCTCGACATGGAGTGCAATAATCGTTACAAAGGCTGTTAGAAAGTGGCACACACGGTGACAGAGAAAGAGGTGGAACAACTTAAGTGACAACTTCCGCTGCAGATAAACACGTTAATATTGAGTACAAAAAACAATATTAGGAATCTCCTCAACAGTTGACAGCTGAAATGAATTCTCAGCAGCAACCAGTTTCCCTCTCAACAGTGATAATCGACTACGATCAGCAGGTCTAATACCTCTTTCTATTATGTCCATAAAACTTCCTTCAGTACACCTCAGTTAAGTGGCTTTTCAGATATTGTATTAGGTGAACAGCGGATTAAAATAAAAAGATTGTCAACAAATGTAAAGCAGTATATTATGAAAACGTTCCAACATCGGCTGCAGTCTGAACATACATTGTTCTGTCACATTGACAAAATGAATAAAACAAACACCGACTGGTACCTTACTGTACCAATGGGGTACCCTGTTTGAGTGATAATGTGGTAAAGACGCATCTGATTAAAGATATTCTAGAGTTATTTTCATTTGTTATATAGAGGGTGTCCATAAAGTTCGTGTGCATTTTTAAAAAAAAATTATAACTTTATTTGTATTTGCGATAGAAATAATCTGTAAAAAATGTTATAAAGTTTAATGTACGTAGTTTTAAGTATAGCTAAAATAACTAATGTGATTTCAGGCATTACTGTAAATCAGTTGGCAAATGCTTTACGTGAACTGCAAAATCGTATTACCCTTTGTATTGCTAATGATGGAGGACATGTGGAAACTTAAATAAAATTTCAATAAAACATTAAAAAATGTAGATTTACTTCTTTCTAATCGTTTTTACAAATTAATTCTATCGCAAATACAAATAACGTTATAATTTTTTTAATGTGCACACGACCTTTATGGGCACGCTGTATATATTTTTTATTAGTTTTATGATAACTGCCGAACACTGCTGTTTCTCGTACGATCACAGAAGTTAAGCAATGTTGAGTTTGGCCAGTAACTAAATGGGTGGCCGCTTCGTTATACCAGATTCTGTAAAAATGGCTGGGAATTGCAAATCGTAGAGCCGAGAATCCAAATCGGAGAGCTGAGTTCGTTATATTAATTTGCATGCAAATAACCTTTGGAAAATTACGAATCCACCAATTCTCCCATCAGCTATGTGTTAATTAGTCGGACTTGAATCAGTAATTTCATTATTATCTTCGAAGAATCCATAAAATCTAAAAATATTTATAGATTTAAATAACCTGCACAAGTTTGATATGCCGTAAAAATCATTCTCTCTCTCTCACACACACACAGACAGATATATATATATATATATATATATTCGCTTGAGGATGAAATGAAACTAATGTTTTTAATTTTATTACAAAATTAAATTCGAAGCTTTTTAATTCAATTACAAAATTAAATTCGAAGCTTTTTAATTTAATTACAAAATTAAATTCGAAGCTTTTAGCTTCCATTTTTGAAACATGGTTAGTACTGTGTAGCGAAAAAAAACAGATTTTAAATCAGTTAATTTATAATATTAATGCTTTGTAAATTTACATTGAGCACTATTTTATAATAATAAAAATATCAATAAGAACACAGGATTATATATCTTACTGTTCATTCTTTATATATATATATATATATATATATATATATATATATATATATATATATATATAGATAGATAGATAGATAGATAGATAGATAAAAAACAAATGGAAAATGTATCTTGGTCGATCCTGATGTGTTACGTCAATCCGATTTTATCAAGGCAAGTTTAAAACAGAAATGTTTTGCAGTCACGTCAAATTCAACATTCAATTGCGTAAGCCTCCTTCTGGATATTGCTATTTTTTTAAAAATAAGAATTTGTTTTAGTTTTCCAAGTCGACATATTGTTAAATTTCTCAAAATAATTTTGAAAATAAGACAAATCTTTCTTATTCTGAGAAATTTAACATAACCCCCCTCTCTCTCTCTCTCTCTCTCTCTCTCTCTCTCTATATATATATATATATATATATATATATATATATATATATATATATTATATGATGATAAGAAGATGGAGACTTTAATTATCCATTTCGGTGTTCATCAAATAAACATTATAAATGAAATGGACAATTAAAGTCACCGTCTTATTATCATTATAATGCTCTGTAATCTACATTGAGCGCTCCCTGGATTTATATCCTCCTTGGAATTATCCCTTCCAGTCACAAACTGGTAAAACGTAAAATCTATATATATACATATATATACATATATATATATATATATATATATATATATATATATATATATATATATATATATATATATATATTTATGTGCGTACGTCTCTATGTCTTGGTGGTTATTCTGAACAAAGTATTATAGACTGCAAGGAGACTGTCAATTACCGCTACTCATACAGTCTATATCTACAAGGTAACCAAAAAAGTTCTGTCCATTTTTTAAAGGAAAAAAAGAAAACGCTTCACAGTATGTGTAACTTATATTTAGTCTTCAAAGTAATCGCCATCGGCATCCAGCACCTTCTGCCAACGAATCTCCAGCTGTTCAATGCCCTTGCGGTAGAACTCAGTGGGTATTGACGCAAATAAATCCGTGAGGGCTTTGCGCAAGTCAGCTTCATTGGTGAAGGATTTCTCACGAAGATGATTATCCAGGCATTGGAAGAGGTGGTAATCGGATGGCGCAAGGTCATTTGAATAAGGTGGATGGCACAAAGTCTCCCACCCAAGTTGCTGTATGGTCTCCCTGACCACTCGCGCGACATGTGGCTTGGCGTTGTCATGGAGGAAAAGCACACCTTTGCGATTCACCAGTGCTGGCTCCTTCTGGCGCAATTCCTGTTGCACACGTTTCAATTGCTGCGATTATAGGTTTCCAGTGACGCTTTGTCCCGTTAGTAGCAGTTCATAATGAACCACTTGACGACTTGTCCACCAGACACAAAGCATAATCTTGCGTGGGTGCATAGGTGGTCTTGCGGTGTGAGGGACAGCATCTTGAGGAGACAACCAATATTTGAAACGCTTGGGAGTTTCGTACAGAACCCACTTTTCATCACTGGTAAGCCCTCGATTGAATAAGGATGCGGTACGGTGGCGAGAAAGCAGTGATACGCGAGGATGCCACTCGTTGTCCCTTGTGGACTTCCAACAGCGTTTGCGGAACCCACTTGCTCAGTTTGTAAGACTTACCTAGGCGGTGCAGGTGAAGTCTAACTGTTTCATCGGAAACGTTGAACTGCCTTGCAAGTTCACGACACGTTAGACTATTGTCCTCTTCAATGGTCGCCTTCAGGACTCCGTCATTCAAGACCTGTGGTCATCCACTGCGAGGCTCATCATAGAGAGACAAATCTCCCGACTTGGATTTTTGAAACCAACGCCTTGCAGTACGTTCATCGACATCACTATCCCCAAACGCTTGACATATGCGGCGACTTGATGCAGCTGCTGATAAGCCCACTTTGAAGTCGTAAAGCAAACAGCCCCGAACGAGATCTCTAGACACTTCCATCCTCCTCACAACTGTTCGGCTTATAACTGATGGCCGGGCACGGTGCGCGTGTTTTTTATAACGTCTGATGTTCCTACTTCCGGCTGTCTGAATTTGAAAACAATTGCTACACGTATTTTGTCTATATTTCAACTTCATTCCGTGACTAATCAAAAAACGGACAGAACTTTTTTGGTTACCTTATATAATGACTAATCGCCTTAGTATGAGTGAAATGCTGTATACAATTACCATATGCGAAACTCACGTATTTACGTTATGTTATAAATCCGTGTATATGTGTTGCTTGATGATAGCAACACGCAATAACCATCAGTCGACCTTATTTGTACTACTATTACGATTCGCTTTGTTTACATATTTTCGTTCGTATGTTTTTCGTATTATTTGAAATATTTTAAAAGCAAAATATGCATAAGATGATCCTTCAGCTAAATAATTATACGAAAAGATGAGTAATCAGTACTGCGCAAAGGCATTCCTGGTCAATGGTTTATCAAAAATATGAAAACTGATTTTTTTTTTAAAATTTAGGCTATGTAGAAAAAATAGGATCAATGAAGCTAAAATTTAGATTTTCTAAACTTAAAATCTTATTGGTTAATAAATATATTTCCCAACTTTTTAATATCTATTTTTAGGAGGAAGAATATTGTTAACACATATATGGCCGTCTGCATTTTGAAAACTTGAATGACGTTTGAAATAATGTCGCTGATTGGTCAATAAATGCTAATGTGGTAATTTGAACTTGCAGCTCGTTTGAGCTCATTTTTATACAAAGATGAGTCGATTTCTGCGTGATGCTTTTTTTGCTAAGAATGGGGATTGTGATTTTTAGTGATACGAGAATTTTTTGCAACACTCTGACGCGTGTTGAAATCCGCACAATATTTTGTATTGTTGAAGTTATCGTTAACATTTTTGTCGAGATTTACAATCTCTATGTTTCCTTCAATTTCGCAAAGCATTCGTTGAAATTTGAATAATCTTATTTGTCTTGTAAAAAAAAAATTGAGAAAATCCCTACTTTGCGTTTTAATAACCACCCTCATGAAAACAACTGTACTTTGTACCCCTTAACTTCTCTCAAAAAAAAGTTTCAATGGGTCAATGTATGGTTATTTTGGAGGGTCTGATGGACGGACGGACGGACGGACGGAAGTAACATAATTTTATATATAGATTACTTAAATCTATTGACTATTTCTACAGTTATTTCCACACACACACACACACACACACACACACACACACACACACACACACACACACAAATCTATCACCAGCTAGACGCTATCGTTAGGCCGCGAGTTTGCGCGATGGCGTCTAGCATGAAACAACATGTTGCCTCTGAGTGTTGATTTCAATGTTCACTTATATATATATATATATATATATATATATATATATATGGAAAAATATGAACATTTATATATATATATATGTAAAAAGATCCTATCCACAAAAGAGAGGTTAATATAATTTTTATTATAGAACATTTAAGTGAATTACAATTAATAAGATCCAAACAAATTACCCTATACAAAAGGGCATTTCATCCATGCGAAAAACCATTTACCTAGGCTTGCCAATGCAAATGTATTTAACAAATGTATTTGAATAGAAACATGTGATAAATTGTTTGGGTTTCATTGATTACACACACGCACTCTCTCTCAAACACACACACACACACACACACACACACACACACACACATATATATATATATAATCGAAACAGTAATTATGTTTACTTAAATTTACATTTCAAAAACAAATTTCAATCAAATATTTAAGTATTATTTATTATAAAAGTAATAACCTTCATTTTCAACGATAGTATCCCACTGGGAAGGTTAGTTTTCATTTTCGTGTTTAAAGATATCCGTTTTTTTTTTTTCAAAAATGTTTGAAAGACTGCTTTAAACACTGGGGTTCCTGAATGACATAGCAATCGTTCTAGAAATTGTATAAATTAAAATCTGTAGGTGTTGAATATGGAGACTGTGGAAGATTTGGAAGAACACCACAACCTGACGATAACAACTTTTCCTTGTTTCATTCTTATGCAAAGTATACACCTGCATTATCATATTAGAAAATATTTTTTCTTTGTCTTACAAAAAGAATACTTTCACTATAATTATGCAAAACCAATTTACTAGCAGTAAACAGCTGCAGAGATCGCATTTCTATATTCCAAAAACCTATGATGAATGACCAATTTAATATTTCAACAGAAACGAAGCATCTGTGAGTGTAGTCCTCGTTTTATTGTTGTTACATTCTTATAATTTTGGGATAATCTGTTATTTTCTTTTTCTTTTTTGACGTTCCAAACCCCTTTTTCATCACCTGTAACAAAGCGATGCGAAAAGGTAGAATTTTGCCCTCGGTTCTCAAGGAAGGTTCATCATAACACCATATCACGTCTTTGAAACTTTTTCGAAATTCGGTGTAGATGTCCGCAGACACATTAACATAATGAATTTAAATTTCGCGCCAAATGCCATGTGCTTTCTTCCATATCAATTTCAATATTCTCCCGGGGAAGTTTCACTTTACGCTTGAGGCGCTGATCAGATAAACCATTCATTGAAGGACAATAGCGGAAGTTTTACGTGTTCATGTTACAGCGTCTGTAAAAAAATAAAATAAGAAGGTATAACCTGTAGCAGTGAATTAAAACAATGATTTTTATGACTTTATTAGTGAAACTTTATCCCTGATAGATAAAGAACCATAATATTTTTGAGTGGACACACATACACGCACATGTAGACTCACACAAACAAAACACACACACATCATATATATTTAGGCACAATATCTTCATTGAAACATGTTTCATTGTATAATATAGAGATATTTTGTCAGCTTATTTTTATACTAATCCTTTCAAGTTGACAATTGCCATATGTTGAAAGGCTTGTTTTGTAAACACATTCCTTAACTACCACCGATAAATTAAAAAAAACTAAACCAACTATAAAAGAGCGGATTTCAATATATATATATATATATATATATATATATATATATATATATATATATATATATATATATATATATATATATATATATATATGCCAACGGAATGCATATCTTATAGCAGTTCCAATAGCGTGTTTGTATTTTGTCATTTACCTCTGATGAAATATTATGTTGAAAAAAATACGTTGACATCTTTGATCTTTGATGCATTTCATCTCAAAATCAACACATGAAACATATATATATATATATATATATATATATATATATATATATATATATATATATATATATATATATATATATATATAAAGGTTAATGGTCAGAGTTGAGTCAGACCAGGAGACATTGGAAAAAGTATATATATATATATATAAAGGTTAATGGTCAGTTGGGTCAGACCAGGGGACATTAGAAAAAGTATATATATATATATATATATATATATATATATATATATATATATATATATATATATATATATAGTAATGATTTTCTCTATTCAATGTTTCATCAGTTCCGAAAACGAAAGCAGGAAATTTGTGTATGTGTATTTGCGTATACTGGCATATCTCGTGATTAAATGCATTATCAAATCAATTTTCAATCAAATATATTTCATATTTTCCATTTGTCAAAAGCTAAAACCTCTCTCGGGAATACCATATCCTAATTATGTAACCAGGCACACTCTCTCTCTCACACACACACACGCACACACACACACACACACACGCACACACACACACACACACACACACACACACACACACACACACACACACATATATATATATATATATGTATATATATATATACAATTCCGGAAAATCCTTGTTGAAAACACAACTATACTTAAACATGAAAACAATAAACAAAAACTCTAAATTCTTGAAGCTATATACATAAAACTGTTGAAATCTATCCTGAACAAAATAAACTATGAAATCTCCACAAATATTCTTAAATGTCTATAATTGGTAACAGAAGCCATTGCTTTATATCAACGGCTTCCCTTTCTTAATTATTCTCGTTTTCACTCTCGCGTGGTCATGTGTGACTTCATGAACTGCGGTGCGATTTTCGCTTCCATTGTTTTTGTATGCACGAGTTTGTCTTTGCTTGGAAATCTTGCATGTAAACAGAAACAGACTATCATCACTGTTTTGTGCGTGTATTGCTTAATATATTGTAATGTAACTGTCATCTTTGATAATGGGTTATGTAAGCCGATAGCTTTGATAGATTTAAAAAATATGTATCAATATTGTGATTTTATTTCTTCGTTTAATGATAATGTTATTAAGCTTATTAGACGATATTGAAAGAATTTGCATAAAACAGACAACACTTGTCTATATTATTTAATGAAACATGCATCAATATATATATATATATATATATATATATATATATATATATATAAGCTAATCCTAAGGAGTTAGCAAAACCTACCTAGGTTTCACCTAAACGGATCTTCAGGGTGAAGCCGGCTTTATATATATATAATCATTTGTTCGAAAATTATCACATAAAAATGTTATAAAATCACTGGAAAAAATCAAGTGATGGTGTTGAATCAACACCATCACTTGAGAAGACACCAGAAGTGTTGAAACAAAATGGCTAGTTTTGAAGTAATTTAATAATATTTTTCTTATAATTTTCGAATAAATGATTATATTGAGCACTCTTTTAAAAATAGTATTTGTTGGTTATTTGAATTTATTCCGTAGACACCAATCCTATACTTGGGTATATATATATATATATATATATATATATATATATATATATATATATATATATATATATATATATATATATATATATATATATATATATTTCAAACATGTTGAATGTTAAAGACAACATAGTCTTACATATTTTCTTTTGAATTTTCTCATATTCTCTAACATGTTTGAAAGAAAAGTTGCTGCCATATTACACACATATATATATATATATATATATATTAGTTAGATATAGTTACAAAATTTTTTAAACAACATCTAAAATATTACTACAGTTAGATTTACGTTAGAAATATTCAAACACATTTGCATTCCATATCACGTGACGTCCGCGTCTCGCGACGGACGCTACTTAATGTAAACAAACTTCTGCAAACAGTCATTTCTGAAGAAAGATCGGGGCCGATATGAAATATGAAATATATATATATATATATATATAAAATATAATTAAATACTTTCACAAAAAAAATCAATTTTTTTTTATTTGCAACTTGTCAGTTCTATATTATATACATACTAAGAAAGTATACGTGGCTTCTCCTTATGCTATATATATATCGGTAATAATCCGTTGGTAATGAATCCTAATAATATAAAATATTAAAACTGTTACACAAAAAGAGCTCAATGTATTTATTATAACAGAGCATATATTAAAGGTTTAAACTGATCTAGTATATTTAATCTGTTATTATCTAACACATATATATCGTTATTTCTACACGATTTTAATCCGATCTAATAAGCTTCTGCCAACTTACTTTTTTTGTCGATAATTTATTTATTTTTTAAAATTTTTTATGTTTAAATTGTTTTCTACGATTTCTTTCCTTTTTATATTTTATCTTCAGAAATTTCATTATCATTATTTTTACCTTTTCTTATTTTTCAGTTTTATCTTTATTATTTTATACTTTAATTACATTCCTTATTCTTTATTTATTATCATTATTATTATTATTATTATTATTATTTTTAATATTATTATTATTTTTTTAATATTATTATTATTACTATTATTATTATTATTATTTTATTATTATTATTATTGTTACTTAATTATTTTTTTATTAGTCTTTGTCCTTATTACTCCTTTATTTGTTATTTTTTTGTCATTTATATATATATATATGTTCATGTTTATCAATTCTTTTTATATAGTTTTTATTATAGTTTTTTATTATATTTATTATTATTTGTATTATATATTTCTAAAATTTTTACTTTTAGATGTTACCATTTTAAATATATTTTCTTAATTTATAAAAATATCTTAAATTTTAAATATTTTAAAGTAATTTATAAACTATTTATGTTAATTACTTTTCTTATTTTTTGCTATCATAGATTTCGACCTTTTTTCTAAAAACGGAATTTTCTTTGATTTAGAACTATCATTTACTATTTTTATTTTTTAAATTGATTAAACTCGTGTTTTTAACTTTGTGATTCTTTCTCAACCTGATTTTTTATGTTAATATTTTAAAATATACGTCGATGTCATTTTAACTCTTTGCCTCTGTTTATTACAAGCGTGTGTCTGTCTGTGCATTTTTTCCTATAATTACTGTAATCGCTATATTCTGAAGAAAATATCGTTATCGAAATATTGGTGATTACAGTTAAAAAAGAGTAGGTAGTAAGAATGTTCTGGATGAGTAAGAATGAAGGATACCATTCAAGACGCAAACGTTCCTCTTATAGAAAATTCTTGATGAGTCCACGGAGATGTTCACCGGCCTTAACTTATACGACATTCACCAAAATATTAAAACATTTCAGACAACATGAAAAAACGAGTTGAAAACCTATTTGACATTGCATAACCTTACGCATGCGTCTCAATATCTGAAACATTACGACGTTTAATTCCTCCACACGCTCACTAATATATGTCCATTTTGTCGACCTGTTTCTCATTTTTTTGTGTGCCTGTTTTCGTATTTGAGTTTTTGCCTTGACATGTGAGACTGAATAAAATCGTCTTTTCCAAACACGAAAGGCAGTTGCACCTGCGTACCCGCTACAGAGATCGACCCGCTGATCATTCCGTTTGCATGATGTGTAAGCCTGCAGACATCAGTTCTTATATATTGCCAGACCACGACCTCGCAAAACGTGTCACACAATCAATATGTTATCTTGAGGCCGCCAACTCACAGATCGAATCGTGATAACAGGATTGCCTAGAGAAGTAAAGATCGGGATTGGAGGTCCATGACTCACAACCCTTACAGGAAAGAAAAAGTTTGTATTTTTAATCTTCCTTGAACAATCTTCTCAGTACCCATCAACCCTCAACGCAAACAGAAACAAATTTTAGGCTGGCGTTTATGTCCGATCGATAAAATATTCATAAAAGGACATTTGGTCACTGGGTCACAATTCTAACATGAGAGAATTATTACTATTTTTCTAGCTAATTTCTTTCTTTTTTATACCGGTCTGTGGTTGGATAGACTCCTTAGTAATATTACAATCGAGCTAAATTTTTAGGGGATGCATTTAATTTTTTACCTATATTAAAAATATCCTTCGGAATATCCATATTATAAAAATTCATTTGATAATGTTCTTGTAGCGTCATTCGAACTAGCTGCAAACCGAACGAAAGTCGACCATGCTAATAGCAGACGTCGTATTCATTTGGGACTGCAAATTCCTAGCAGGTTTTTCTTTGGGAATTTTTACACACTTTAGGATAGTGCGATCCGCGCAGTGATCACGTTAAGGGGCATAACATTCGCTTTCCAGACACAACCCAATTCAGTGTTGCCAGGATCACGACGGGGAGGCATGGGAGGGAGTGTGACCGTCAAAGGTGAGATAATGAGCTCAAAATAAACTGTGCAAAATCACCACATAGTCACATCATTTAATGAACTAATAAACAAAGATATATCTCTCTCTCTTTCTCACCTACTCTCTCTCTGTCTATGTCTCTCTCTCTCTCTCTCTCTATATATATATATATAGGAAGAAATGTAGTCTTAAGGTGTGCTATATTTATGGGATAAAGTGCTCAATATCAGAGATAGAGCGTGTGTAAATATAAAAGTGAACATTGAAGGTAAAACTTAGATGCGACAGTATGTTTCACGCTAGACGCAATCCTCAGGCAACCTAGCATGAAAGTTTTGACTTCAATGTTCACATTATATATATATATATATATATATATATATATATATATATATATATATATATATATATATATGTATGTATGTATATATATAGAGATTTATATTTGTATATATATACATATATATATATAAATAAATAAATAAAATAATAAATATTTATTTAATTTAACTTATGATGCAAACAAAACAGTGCTCACTGTAGTTAAACAGAGCTATGAAGTATATATTAATAAACACACATGTACCTACATTTGTAGTGCAACTTAAAGTTTCATGTTTACCCAATTCGTCAGGCAAATATGCCGATTGAACTGCTTATTACAGTTGTTTTTTTTAAAGATACTGAGGAAAGTTAAATTATACTCAGATTCAAAACTCAGTGTTAATATAAACCAAATATATTATTGGGGTGTCAACTTAAAATATAGATTGTATCGCGGGAGATACTGTGAAAAACGAAGCAAAAAAATAAGATGCATAGCTTAAAGTTTTTATGATACAGGTTGTTTCTTTTGGGAAAAAAGCAAGATTTAAGAAATTATAAAGCGTAAGGAGCAAGGAATATGAATAAAAAGGAGTGGTAGGCACAGTGGATTGTATATTGTTTATAAATAATCTCTATATTTCAAGGGAGTAACACTGCGCAGTATACAATGCTAACGTTTAATAATATTAATAATATTAAAGAAAAGAGAAATGCCGTGTAACCTGATACGTATTAATTGTCGTTTAAATGATTAAAGTGGGATAACAAGTATGTAACCTAAAATATTTAATGGCCAGTTGAAATTGAGTAAAAAAGATTTATCCAGAATTAAAAATACTTTAGGAGAGAGCTCTTTTTATGGGTACAAACCCCCAGGACTTCACAGCGTTTGGTCAGCAAGTTGGTGTCATTAATATTTTTGAGAATTAATCGGCCGGAAAAGGGTATAGTTTTGGCGACGAAATTTCAATTTACTACCGGTGTGTAGTTATTCGTTTTGATTTCACTAAAATTTTGAGAGTGTAGTGGCATTTGAATAGTGTTTATTGGTAAGAGTCATTTTATTATGGTAATACCGGGTCTTCCAGTGCTTTGCAGTGGAACCAATATAAAATTTTGTTTCACCATTATGTATAATGCTAGTCTTATAAATAACGCCTTTATTCATACATTTATGATTTAATGGACAGGTACTGTATTTTCGACAATTACACTTTTAGTCTGTCTTAATATTGTTATTGAGGTTGTTTAAATATTTGTTTAATGTAATATTATTATGTTGTGCTATATACTGTTCAAGTTTTTTTTCTGTGCAGCTTTAGCTAATGTTAATGTTGTTCTTGTTGAAGGTTTTGTTGAGCAATGGTATATGGCTGAAATGTTTGTGGATTAAATTATGGACTTTTTTACCTACATTGGTTTTGACATTTTTGTTAAATGGTGAGTTAAACCAAATTATGTTGCATTTTCTATTCTTATGTATATCGTTGACATTCATATTAATATTTATGTATTCTAGCTTAACTTTGTGTTCACCTTTTTCTCGTGCATCTCCATATTTAGTTTTATATTTGTCAAAATAATTTTGTTGCTAGAATTAGTTGAGATTCTGTATTGCACCGATTTGTGCAACTTGTTTAAAATCCTTGGTGGTTGGTTGGATTCTTTGCTAATGTATTTATGGTTATAAATCTCTTTAGTATAAAGCATGTACATTCATTTGGATAAATCGAAAGTAGTGTTCAGTATGTTGATATCGGCATTGGTGTTAATGGTGATATTTAATCTATGATCCTTGACGAATTTGATAAGATGTTTTCTAAATCGATCTGTTTGTTGTAGGTTAGTGTTACGTAAGAGGATAACTCCGTCGTCTTAGTATAGGTCAGTATTCATGCTATGGAAATTATACCTAAGTATCCACAGTAGAAAAATGCAAACCAATTAATAAACTTTCAGAACCGAAAGCTCCCATCGCTATAGAAATGTTTGGGTTTCTTTTTTTGGTCCACATAGAACCATCGTAGCATTGGATGGGTTTCTGTGTTTTCTTAATGATGTTGATTTCCTGATGAAGCAGTAATTCTTTAAGCAGATTTATAGCTGCTATGAACAGGTCTTCACTTATCGACGTGTAAAAATTTGAGATGTTGAATTGCATAAAAGTGCATTCATTCTTGCTTTTCTTTTTTTATTTCAGAGAACCAATTGATAAAATCCTTTGTATTCTTACATTGGTTGATCCCCGTGGCATTCTTAGCGTATTTACAGACTCGTTCTAGCAGAGTTTTACAGATGTTTCCTATATTATTCCAGAAGGCTTAAGCAATCGGAACTGGGGATTATTGGGGAAATTATTTTTGTGATCCTTAACGGTAATGAAGGCTTGCTTCTTGTTTATTTTATGCACTCCATCGTCGATTTTAAGTTTACTGGTTATAATTCCTGCCTCGTTGTTAATATCATTTTTCATTCAGCTAGGGCTTTCTTATATATTTTATTAACCTCTTTACAGATAGACTTGTGGTAGTCATTGACATTGTAGTAATAGTGATTGCCAGTTTTATCAGACTTGATAATGATTTTGTTGGTTTTGCGTATCTTGCCAATGTCTTGTTTCACAATCTTCCGTAGATTGTTATATATGGCAGTGTATTTACTTCTATTTAAAACGGAGAATAAGTCTTTTTCAAATCCCAGGAGAAGGTCATCGCTGGATGGGTTTTACTGGGACTTAAACACAAAGGAATCGTAGGATTCATATTCGCTGTGGTGTTCCTTTTTGGCGAAAATAGCTTCCATCTCATTCTACTAACGACACTCTCTATTTCATATATATATATATATATATATATATATATGTATTCCAGACAGTCTTCGGCTGACGATAGCTTGCACATAGCAGTGCTAGTTTGAAATAGTCTATACCTACATGAGGTAATTTGGTATTCTTGCTGTATAAAAAATATATGCTCTGTTATAATAAATCCATTGAGCTCTCAGTGGATCAGTTTTAATATCTGATATTACTAGGATCCACTTGGATTATATACCAACGGATCTATTAACTATACTATATATGTATATACGTAAATATACATAATATCTTACATTGTTTACACAACTCTGAGTTTCGTACGTTCTGCATTCATTAAGGCCAATTTTGGGGGGACATCTGCTTCTGTAATATTTCTGTTTATCGCGAGATATTTTATTGTAGGTTGGATTATTATAGTTGTTAACATTATGTAACTCAATTGTAGTTGAATTCTGGATTTGAATTTATGCCCAGATTAGCATTTAAGATTGAATATAAGGTTGGAAATGATAATTATAAATTCTAATTTAAAGAGACGCTATTGTAAACAAAAGGAATGAATTAGAATAAAAATAAACATTTGAAAATCAAGGGCGGGCAATTTTTTTACCATGCAAATTAAGAAAATAATTAATATTAATATTAGTATTAATAGTGATATCAATAAACTAAGTAAGTTTAGTGATATCAATAATATTAAAATATGCCGTGATAAAATCAAATCAAAAGTAAAGTACTAAGAAAAATAATATATATATGAATGAAAATGAAATAATATATTTACACGGATCTTCTCCGACCCAATGATTTCGCTATTTTGTCATCCGGAATAGACAGGTGAATTTCCTTGGGAACAAAATTAATAAAGAGGCTTGCAAAACTTAAACCTAATGGGGCATATTTAGGGTAAGAGAGACCAGCTTGTTTGAATGGATGGCGGAACGTGGGGGCGGTTGTTTTAGCAAAGGGAGTAAAACTTCTAATCCACATGAGATATGAAGTTGGGGAGAGTCAGAACACCCATATCCTGATGCCCTAGGGTTTACTAACTCTAAAAACAATGAGTCATTTCTTTACGATCCTACACGCAAGCCGCTAGTGGCCCACTGGAAGGCTGCCGATGGTAACGCCAGCGGTCCTCTTGTAGCAGCCACCAGCAGCCCACTGGCAGGGCACCGTTGGACCTCACGC
Source organism: Acanthosepion esculentum (assembly GCA_964036315.1). Lineage (NCBI taxonomy): Eukaryota > Metazoa > Mollusca > Cephalopoda > Sepiida > Sepiidae > Acanthosepion > Acanthosepion esculentum. The sequence goes on along the minus strand of OZ038505.1, from coordinate 93,200,414 downwards.
GGTCCGCCACTGGTAACATTGGCGAGAGTTACACGCTGGCGGTAAAACAGCGGGCCACCGACAGCCAACGCTAGTGGCATGCCACCCAGTTGCAGCTTGTTGGCTTACGGTGTAGTAGACGTTTACAAATGTTAAGAAATATTCAGATTTCTAAAAATATAGAACCTCTATATAAGAGATCAAAATTTATAAACCTGTCTTCTATTTTTGCAAAGGAAAAATAATCTTTGGACAATAAAGACGCAGGTAAAAGAAAACTGAATGCACTGCTAGAACTCTAAAAATGAAAAGAAAATCGAAGGTGGCAATCAGCATATCAAACTAATCACAGGCTGGAAGTTGGAGTTGGTGAGATACAATGTGAATTCTTTAATATGGTGAAATTTTAAAAAATGTTACCGCTAAATGTAGGCAAAAAAAATGTCTCCTTTGTACAAAGACAATAAACAAATGTCTCCTTTCTGCAGAAAAGGCGATTTTCTGAAGAAGATTTTGTGAATGGTATAATATTTCTTAGGCCAGCCTGTCTGAAAATCTGGGAAGTAGAGTTATCCTTATTTACACTATTATATTCTGGCTGTTATCCTCTTCGTTTTTGATGTAACGCCCTCTTTACGTTTATATCGTTTCTTTCGCTAACGCGCGAATAGCCT
>OZ038505.1:93122261-93192261 GCA_964036315.1 Acanthosepion esculentum | reverse complement strand
TATCGGTCATAAACATCGCAAAGCATCACTTTTCCTATTTCTAATCCTGGCTATTTAGGATGTCTGCTGGCGAATGGATTGCAATACTCATAAATTAATTCAGATAGTCTTATTCTTTTTGATTTTCTGTCAGTAGGAAAATTTTTTTCCTGGAATTTATTTTCCAGTCAATTTCCTAAGTCATGCAGTTCTTTAGACGTAGGTATCGCTTTTGTTTCTAACACTTTTCCTCGTCTATCATATATTGCGAGGATTCGAAATAATAAAATATAGACGCATATTGGAATTCATATCTCCAGCCACCAGAGCTTACTACGTCATGTAGCAATATCTAACAGAGTTTCTATATTTTTCTTGATCTTTCAAATTAAACTCGATACAAATAATCAGTTGGGGGAAAGAGAGACACAGAGAGAGAGAGAGAGAGAGAGAGAGAAAGAGAAAGAGATAGAGTGTGTTGTATTCTTAAAGTGGTTACAAACAGACAAATAAACGAACAGCAACACACATGTAGATGAAAGAAGAGAGGTTTATTGCAAAAGAGAATACACTACTGAAAAAAAGGGAATCGGGTGGCAGGGTAGTAATTCCCGAAGCAAGGATATTTGCCAACCGCCCTACGCGGTCAGATATGGCACAAGGCCGAATTTTACCTGGGGTATACGAGCCCGTAGGCTCGGGCAAAAATTCCCCGTAGACCCCGTAAAAAACGGGGTCGGGTAGCTGTCTACTGCCCGAGACGAGACTCTGCCCTTCCGGATAGCCTCGTCTGGGTTCCTCTCCGCCCGAAAGCAGAGAGCTTGACCAGCTTAGCTAGAGACGAATCTCCAACTAATTGCCGAAGCAATCCCCTAGGTATATTCCTGTGCCCACTATATATAGCTACTGATATGTTTCACATAGGTGAAAGTGAGTGTGGGACATTCTATTACAACAGAGCGAGAGAGAGAGAGAGAGAGCGAGAGAGAGTGTGTGTGTGTGTGAGAGAGAAAGAGATTGTGTGTGAGAGAGAGTGTATGCGTGTGTGTGTGAGAGAGAGAGAGAAAGAGAGTGTGTGTGAGAGAGTGTGTGCGTGTGTGAGGGAGAGAGTGTGAGAGAGAGAAAGAGAGAGAGACATTGTGTGTGTGAGAAACAGAGAAAGTGTATGTGTGAGAGAGAGAGTGTGTGTGTGAGAGAGAGTGAGAGAGATGTTATTATCATCCCATGCCATCTAGCAACGTCATAAGAGAGAAAAAAGTGCGTGTGTGTGTGTGAGAGAGAGAGAGAGAGAGAGTGTGTGTGTGTGCGTGAGAGAGAGATAGAAAGATAGAGAGAGAGTGAAAGACAGATGTTATTATTATTATCCCATACCATGTAGCAACGTCTTAAGAGAGAAAGAGAGTGTATGTTTGCGTGTGTGTGAGAGAGAGAGAGAGAGAGAGTGTGTGTGTGTGAGAGAGAGAGAGAGAGAGAGAGATATGTTATCATTCCGTACCATGTAGCAACGTCTTAACCTTCTTCCCAACGACTTTTCCTTACTATTCAAATTCAATTGGAAGAACTCTAAAAACGGAAGAGTTTTCAAACAAAATCTAGTATTCTCATCCCATGCCACGGGTGCATGCTACGTCATGTAGCAATGACTAAAACATTTCAGTTAGAGAAGCTAATGTCGGTCAGATGTAATTTATCATCAGTATCATGAGTAACTGCACTAGCAGTTGTTCAGATGATATGGGTTTCTACACCGAAGTAGTTTAAATTGACCACAAACTCAATAACTATTTTTACCTTTTCCTATTCAGCACAACGTTATGGCATCATATAATACCTAATCTCCGAAATCAATATTTTACAGCATCAATCCGATTTTTCCAAATGAACTCATATATAAACAGGCTAAGATTACAAGTGGTTTTAATTTGACATAAAATAAGTGTAAGCCTATTGTTTTATGATATTAACAAGTGAGAAATAAACATCCGTTAAGTTTTTAGGCAGTAGTATTACGGCGAATTCTCTTTGAATTTCTGAGATAAGGAATTATTGACAAACTTTGTGTTTAAGGCCACACAATGTCTCCATCTGACGAGATCATTCTGGATAAGCATTGTTCCAACGCTGACATTTATCTCGTGCCTGTCGCTTCAGACCCTTAGATAGCCAGTGAAACCTAGCTGAACGGGAAGGCGTATTATAACGTGGGACATTATGAAATAACCGACATATTTATAGTTTAGGTAGGGGAATCATTATCCAAGGAGACTAGATCGCCTGAAAGTTTATGAATATAACACCTAGGATAAGGAATTCAGTTTAAATAAATCAAACTATAATACAAATGGTTCATCGTCTCAGAAATAGCTGAATCGTTGTGATTATAGCAAGCAAGATGTGGAAGCTGATCACTCGTCACAGATATAATCAATATTTTATGACGATAACAATTGATGGATAAATATGGCTGCCACATCTGGTCTGGTGCTTCTGTTATGTATTTAAAGATTCTTAGTAAATTATAAATAATACTCCCTCTGTTCCGAAATAGTTGTTCCATAGCCGGTAATCTCAAGTGGAATATACTAATTCTTAGTCGAATTGTTTGCCGTTTACATTAACAGGTTAGCATTGATGTTCCTCAAGTATTTTTATTAGCTTATTCAGGTAGAATAATTTGAAGCGCAAATTATATCACTTTTTCACCACATTAAAATTGTTTTTTTTTTTCAGACCACCCGCTGGCAAGAGATTATGATGGGAGAAGAGAAGCCAATTGGCAGAAATGCTAAACGAAATTGCAAGAAGCACGAATTGACAAATAATGAACGTAGTACTGTGTTGCAATCACTGCTGGAAAGATCCACAGATCGTGTCCTGAAGCGTGGTGCAATAAAACAGGTTGTAGATGAATTAAACGTAGCTGCAGAACGTCTGGGTTTGAAAATTGAATTAGTTTGCCAGCCTCCAAATAGTCCTGATCTCAATGTCCTTGATCTGGGTTATTTTAATGCAATTCAATCAATTCAGCACCAGCAAGCTCCAAATAATGTTGACCAGCTCATTGAAGCAGTGGAAGAAAGCTTCAATAAACTTCAGAAGTCGAAGCTTAACAATACTTTTCTAAGTTTGCAGTTAGCAATGGAACAAGTTATTTTAGTTGACGGCGATAACAACTATAAACTCCGGCACATGTCTAAAGAGAAACTTGAAAGACAACGAAAACTTGAAGTATCCATTTCTATTTCTGACGAGTTGCAACAAAAACTGCTTTTGTTAAAGTAAACCTTCCCCAGTTATTTTTGTTATAAATTTAACTGTTTATGTATATCAGTTTCGATATATTTCACACTTATTTATATGACAATTCACTAATATTATTCATTTACTGTTGAGTATGGGAATAGATGATTTTTTTTTGGTGTTTTTGTATCTACTGGAACAATTATTTTGGAACAACATGAAAATTTTTTTGGTACAACTCTTTCGAAATGGAGGGGGTATTTTGCCATGTTATTGATCCTAAACTGGCATCTCGGCCTTAGCCACATTCCCAAAGTAGGTTCCGTGTGCCTTTTCCATAAATATTTTCATTCTAATTTTTCTGATAAACTTTCCTCCATGGTATATAGATATAATGAAATTAAGGGCAGTATTATATTGGCTCAAGGTTTCCTATTTTTGCAGTTAAAATAGCTAAATATAACCTATAAAGGTTATTTTTAGTGGGTAATACGTGTTTTCGTTGCTATCCTTGTTTTTGTTTTATATTTAGCAGTGAAATTCAAAACAACCGGCTGAGATCGATAAGTCCTACTATAAAAACATCTGCCTCCGAAACTTCATCCATTTTTTTTTACCCCAGATTTAATTCTTCTAACACTGGAAGTTAAATGAGTAACTCTTTCTTTTTTAGAAACGCTTTAATTAAAACAAAAAATTAAACTAAGCAGCAGAAATTAGCATAGGATCATTAAAAATATTTTATATCCAATCAGTCATATCGGCTGCAAGCAGCAATGCATTTGATTGGTTGGAAAATATTTTTAATGAACCGATGGAAGTTAATAATTTTGATCATAACCAGTTCAGTGTTTACGACTTACAAGTCGGCAGTATGAAACTATTAACAAATGTTCACACCACTTAAAATGTCCGTTACTGATGAGGCAAAATATCAGCCCGCCATACAATTCAATATCAAAATGAAAATAATATATAAAAATTATGCTGTTTGGTCGGCTTTTGTAGGCCTGCCATTTTAAAGAGGTGGAACCTGAATAACCTGCCCAGACATACAGTGTAATGCCTGCGGGACAGATGCCACCTTATCTTGAGACCCCTTCTAAAGCCGATCGGTGCATCTACTGCTTTGTTCACGGAGTCCGGCTGACTGGACAAAGTCAGAATTATGTTTTAACCTTCCCTCTCCCAAGAAAACTAAATTCCGTTATATATACCATCTGGGCCCAATGGACCTATTTCTATTAATTTTAAACTCTTCAAACCTTTTTTTGCATTTTTGATGGTATTAGGTATATATAATTATAGATGAAGAAAGAATAACAATTTTAATCTAAATTTCCTTTCGCTGAAACAGAAAAATTACAATACACCTTTGCATTTACTTCAAAATTAAAAGCTTAATTTAAATTACATTTTAAAAAAAACGTAAAATTCTTTGCTATATTTTGCACAGAATACTTTCAAATGGCTTTGACAAACATATTTTCGGCAGATATGACAGTTTGCATTTTTCTATCCTCATGTGATCGTCTAAATTGCATCTTTTTTCCTGTCTATCATTGGATGGTTCCTAGGCGGTTTATTGCTCACTAGAGTTTGTAGATGTATCAGTACCTTCGAGACCCGAATTCCTTCAATATTTATCCATTTTGGGATTATTTCCAGGAGATTTAGATTCCTGAACGATATAAATGAAAGAACTGAATCACAAGATCTTGTAAAACTTGAAGGTCCAGAGTTTTGATGTAAAACATTGCAGAATGGAGTTTATTCTTGCGCTCTTTCAATTGGTTTAGAAGACCAAATTTCAGAGTTATTTTTCGAATAATGCATTCATCATGGAAGTGTTTGAAGAATCATTTCTAGCGGCTCTGTTGTCATCATTCATATCATCATTCGATTCTGAATAAGAATTGCTAACAAAATCACTTTCATTATGATCATATAAAAATAAATTGCATATATTTAGAATGGATGATATTATTTAGTTAATTGAAAATTTCAACCATGGGTTCATTGGACTTTCTTGGCAATAGAAGAAGTCATCAACCAAAATTTTATTTTTTGTTCTATACTTCCTTTATTTAGAAGATAGATAATGAGGAAAAACTAAAGGAATCACAAAAATAATTCGGACCTAATAACTATAAAGCTGAAAACTATAGATTTGACAAAAAAAAAAGACTATGGGTCCATTGAATTCATTGGTAGACTGAGGATTAAAGAACGCAAGCTTTTCCCCATTTACACTTATACGAAACTATATATGCTAGCTTCAGTTTCTAACCTGAAACATAAATAGACAGTAATTGGTGTAATGGTTAGCAAGCTTGTCTCCCAAGAACAATTACGAAAGAGTAGTGAGTTCGGTCCTTACTGTGTAACCCATAATCTCGGTGCCACATATAAGCTGCGCTTAGAAAATCATTATAAGCATCAGTAATTTCGTACGAAACTAAAGCTAGTCGATGTAGATTCGTAGGAGTCAAAATTCACTATTTCACTTCTGTCTTCTTAATTCCTGTTTTTTATTGTTCTCTCTACTTAATAATATTTCTTTTTTCTCTCATACACACAGTAACTTAGTATCTTTATTGCATTGGAATAATTAAAAGCAAAACAGGCTGTATCAGAAGAATCGTTTGAATATGACTTAATAATAATGTTAATTCCGAATCTCAGCACTCGCTAAATCATTGGTCCGTTTCCAAGCAAGATAAAAACACATCCCTGAATACATCACTGTATAATTATGATAATTAAATTTCTAAATCATGTCTGAAGTATCGAGTCCACAACAATTAGGATGAGGACACCATTCCGAATACATAAGTCTATAATGACAATTCTTCATCCCAGACACAGCTAAATCATTGGACGTATTGCAAGATAAGAACACCAGTTTGAATAAATCCGTGCTTAATAAACATAATTCCTCATCTCAGAAATAGCGGAAACATTGTGAATCCGACAAGTAGAGAAGAGAGGAAACAATTCAAATGAATCAGTTTATAATAGTGCTTTCCCCTTCCTTACGATTGCAGATATTTCTGGCACTTTGCATGGTTGTTATTTAATAGCGACTGTTTTTTTACTATAAAAATATTACCGTGATTCCCCATGTATGATACGCATTTTTAAAAAAAATGAAAGCAAAATTAGGGGTGCGTATTATGCACAGCTATAAATAATCTTGAAAAAAAAATGCCGTTTCAAAGGTCGATTTCGGTTGCAAAATGATTACTCACCTCAACTGCACAGAAATTGCCCCATGATCAGGATCAATAAATTTCATTGAATTGTGATCTTTGTTCTTTGATTCATTTTATTCGTTGTTAAATATTTCTCAGACCTACTCTGTCTACTTGTTAAGAATATCTCGAGTTGTGTGTAGCAAACTCGAACTACATACAGATCCGGTGGGTTGCATATTTTAACGGACAAAAACAGGTTAATGAGTCTGCGCAACAGGCAGAATATATTTATTTCCGTTTCCTTTTAGAATCGTGATGGTCGGTAATTTAGATAAATATTATTAATGACAGCTTGAATAAGACTAGGAAACGTTGACCTTAATGAAATTGGAGAGGTACAATTTATAGGGTTTGATTACCAAACAAGGGGTGCGTATTATGCGTGAGTAGAAGCATTTTCCCACTCTTTCAGCATAATTTTTGGGGTGCGTATTATGGATGAAAGCGTATTATACATGGGGAATTACGGTAATTATCTTGTTAACAATAGAGGATGGCTTATTTATAATCCATCTTTATATGAGTCGGCTAAACGATATTAAACATCTTGGACATTATATTGACATATATTGACATTTTATTTGACATTATATTGACATATATTGACATTATATTGACATTATATTGACATCTGTCTATACAGGAGAATTTCTTTCTCTTTTTTTTAATTGTATTTATATAAGAGTAATCTTCACCCTTTACAAGGCCTGGGGCAATTCGATGTAGAGGGCTGCATTAAGAGGTAGTCTATTCGGATAGAAGATAAAAATAACGGTTAACCCTATTTTTGAACAAGTTAAGATTGTCGTGATCGGAGAAAGCTTCTCTTAGGTGTCCGTTGCACAGCGCTGTGGCTTGCAGGAACAAGCTGATCGACTGGAACTTACTTCACATCAATGGAACACGGATGAAATGTGGGTGGTTTGCTACAATGTGAGTGGCATGGCGGATCCTAGCTGTGAAGGTGAGAACTGGCCGGACCTCCTAATGTAGCTCGTCCGAGAACTTTCCATAGAAGTAGCAATAGAGCAGTCAGAGGGTTACCACGTCCAGCCTGTGTGTGAGAAAAAGAAAGAGGTTGGAGGGGGAAAATAATTTGTCACACACAAGGACTAGGAGGCTTTTTGGGAATCTATTGAGATCGGAGATGGAGACAGGGCAGCTCCGACTCAAATATGACAACATTAATCCATTTTACGTTTCTTGTAAAGATAGAGGGTAGCATGAGGAGTCAAGTGCTTACTGGAGCGGTACAGGGAGCCGACCATTTTTCCAGCATCTTTTACGCTGGAACATATGTACGAGTTCCACTTGAGGTCAGGTGTAAGTTTGAGGCCCAATACTCTCTCAAGGCACAGAGCCTCACCAAGGGAACATCCATTCAGTGTGAGTGGCAGGAGTTCGAGATCCGATCAGCGATTATGGAATGTAATTAGTTTGAATGCAGCCATTGTAATATTTTGAACTTACATTTAATCACTCCCTTCGTTGACTTATGACATAAGAATACCAGTAAGTTTTCTCCAGGAATAATCTGTTCCTTAAACCTCTAAAAACTTTTTAAATATTGCAAATTGTCCAAAGTGTGTTTTTCCTTTATTGAGGCTAACATTCGGTAATCACTTCCATAGGGTTCTTCTGTATAAAGCATTGTGCTGTTGGCGCATTTACTATTTGTGCGAAATGTTTTGTGTGCATGGTTTCTTTGTTTCCAGCGTCATTCAGTTACTGCTATATATATTTTTCTTTATTATCTGGTGATTTCTATTTATGTCCTTGTTTATCTGAATTCGAAAATAAGTATTTTTTGTAGTCGCTATGATAATTAAACTTGTGCAGTCGTCGCGAACGATTGAATTCTTTTCACACTGTAAGTTAAATCAGTAACTCTTTTTTTTTTAGAAATGCTTTAATTAAAACAGAAAATTAAACTAGGCAATAGAAATTAGCATAGGAACATTAAAGATATTTTATATCCCATCAAAATTATCGCTGACTTGAACCAGTTTTGCTTATATCGTCTGCAACCAGCAATGCTTTTCATTGGTTGGAAAATATTTTTAATGAACCAATGGAAATTAATAATTTTGATCATAACCATTTCAGTGTTTACGGCTTACAAGTCGTCAGTATGAAAATATTAAATAAATGTTCATGCCACTTAAAATATCCGTTACTCATGAGGCAAAATATCAGCCCGTCATACAATTCAATATCAAAATTAAAAAAAACATAAAACTTATGATGTTTCTCGGCCTGACATTTTAAGGAGGTGGTTAGTACGGAAGCTGAATATAACTTCCCAGACATACAGTGTAAATCCGGCAGAACAGATGCCACCTTATCCTGAGAACCAGCGAACAACTTCTCTGTACTGTCAATGTACCGATTATAGGCTGGAGACATCACGCCCCATCACTGCTAACTGGTTTGCATAATTTCTATGGCAAAAACGAGAAAATAAAACTCCCAGACTGGCACGCCTTAATAAAACGTACGGAATAGATACCTGAAAGAAAGGAATGACAAACGTGCGTTTTCTCTAAGAGATTTCTTTATATCCTGCTATATCATATAATAAATTACATATATATATATATATATATATATATATATATATATATATATATATATATATATATATATATATATACACACACAAAAAAGCCGTACTAATATATAAAGGTGAGCAATGGATAAAAAATTCTTACGACCACTTTGACATCACTATGCTATCACGACACTCAGCTGAGTCTTCTGACCTTATAAATCTTTTTATATTATACAATCTCACAGCATATCATGAAATTAATATAACTGACATTGGATTATGTAAAGACGATGGACTTATAATTATTATGTCTCTACCAACTTTAAAATCGATAAAATTAGAAAAATATTATATAGAGTATTTAAATGCCTGAACTTAAAAATGACTGTAAGTACTACTTTGAAAAAGGTGAACTTCCTTGAGATAACATTAGATTTAATGAAGAATGTAAACATACATTATAAAAGACCCAATACTAATCCTTTGTATATACATCCGAAATCTAATCATCCTCCATCTATAAGCATATGACTTTATCGAAAAGAGAATAAGTACAAATTCAGCAAATGAGAAGATTTTCTATGAACATATTAATTTCTATAATAAACCTCTAAAAGATAGTGGCTACAAAAGCCCAAAGCTAACTTACATAAAAAATGAAAATGGAAAGCATAGAAAAAACAGAAGCAGAAAAATAATTTGGTATACACCCCCATACAACCAAATGGTAAAGAACAAATTAGGACAAAAAATCCTTGCATTAATCGTTAAACATTTTCCTAAAGATAGTAAACTCATTACTATTTTCAATAAAAATACCCTAAATTAAGTTACAGTTATACTGAAAACTTAGGAATAATTATTAAGAAACATAATGTTAATATCTCGAATAAACACTTAGACAGGGACCAGAGAAATGTAGACAGTATAATAATAAAAAGAGATGACGATAAACAAAAATATGTAACTGCAGAAATCCTTATAACTGTCCTCTTAATAATAAATGTCATACTGAATCATTAATGTACCAATGCAATATCTCATTTATTGAGGCTCCAGATAACGTAAAAGTCTACATAGGATATACAAGGCACGAGTTCAAAAAACAGTTTAACCAACATCAAAGTTCTTTTAGGATAAATAAATACCGAAATCAGACATCCCTATCGAAATTTTTCTGGCACTTAAAAGAAACCAATAATACACCTGCTGTGAAATGGAAATTAATAAGAAAAGCTAGAATATGTAGGTCATGAAATGACCATGTCCTTTGTGCATACAAGAGAAACTATATATTACTAAGTTTATAAAAATTACAAATTTACTTAATCAAAGAAATGAAATAGCTATTCTCTGCCGGCATTGTCAAAAATTTTCCTTAAGTAATGTTTTAAAATAAAAAAAAGAAAACTTATAAATGAAATATACATATTTATATTTGATATTAAATAATAATTATTTAAGTAATTCTATTACATATATTTGTTTTAAAAGATGTATAGTCTATTCTAATCAAGAATAATATTTTAAAATTGTAGTTCAATACGACATATTCATATACAAACAACGCTTTTAGAAAAAAATCTTTATGTACATAAGTACAAATTTAACGGCGAAACAAAAGTGCCGAAAAACTTTCTGTCGTTGAAAAAGACCAGACGACTTGCGTTGAATGGATGACATCATTCGTTTGAAAAAGTTTCTCCTACCCTACTTTGACTTAACCTCTTTTCGAAAGTAATTAATATGTTGATACAATAGTTGTCAGTGAAAAAGAATACCCTACCGCCCCTAGTTAAAATGATTGGTTTTCCGCATATCCATAGAAATCACCAGATAATAAAGAAAAATATATATAGCAGTAACTGAATGACGCTGGAAACAAAGAAACCATGCACATAAAACATTTCGCACAAATAGTAAATGCGCGAACAGCACAATGCTTTATAAGTATATATGTGAAATTAAAAACAAAACGCAAATCACACCAAAAAATATCAAGGAAAATAAGGAAAAGATCATCCGCCTACAACAATCAATCTCAAACCTGAAAACTTTGCTTGGGGGAAAGATAGCTATTGTTACCTTCCTAGACCAAAATAAACTACTAAATAAAAGATCAGAACTCATCTCAAAATGCAGACCTGAAAACAAATTTTTATTACGTTACTTAAAAATCGAAAAATGAAAGGAATAAATAAAAATAAACAAAATAATAAAAAAAAAATTAAAATTAATTAACCCAAGCAAATAAAAAAACAAATTAACAAACCACTCTAGTTTGAATAGACGAAAAAGAATAAATAGTGAAAGATAGATTCCGGAGAGAAAAATTGTCTCGCTAGACACAGCGAACTGACTTTCTTAGCAGCTGATCTGGTGATGAACTTAATGTAGTCTTTCCAGTTTATGCCAGCTGAGAACGTGTGCCAGGAGCAATGTGTCACTTTCTTGAAGGATAACATCAGCCATGCTGACGGAAGTCAAATAGGGGTCTTTTTAATGAATAATGGAGAAAGTTTAGTTTGGAGAGGGGACATTAAAATTGACAAGCCGTTTTTTGTCTCAATTAATGGCAGTCTTAAGACGTTCTGTACATCGGCTGCCATTTTAACCTTGTCTGACTGATCAGGATTACTATCGAAGCAGAAGTAAATAGTAGTTCCGTCAGCGTAGATGCTACGTTGAGTTCTCATCGGAAAGGTCGTTACCGAAGATTAAAAACAGCGTAGAACCAAGAATGGAGCCCTGGGGGACATCCACGTTAATATGAAAGGATGTAGACGAGTGAGATGTATGTATTTATGCATACATATATACATGCATATATACATACATTCAATTATGTATGTCTGCATGCACGTATATGTACGGTCAAATCACGCTGAACACACCGGTTCCCGTTCGATCACCGAAGTTAAGCATCGTAGAGCCAGGTCAGTACTTAGATGGGGGACCGCTTCGGAACACCTGGTACTGTAAGTAGTGTGGCTGAGTGGTCTAAGAATGTTAGACTTTGAGGTTTAGAATCATGAGGCACCGAGTTCGAATCTGGAATTAATTTCAGCAGCTATCGGCAGCTATGTTCCATAGCCACGGGTCCACCAAAACCATGTGAGTGAATTTGGGAGAGAAAACTGTGTGGAAGACCTCGTTGGCCAAAGCTAGCACGATATCACAAAACAGCGAGTTGAGGTGGCCAGCCTTGTTCATTTATGATCACGCTGGGTTCGCACCAACGCTCTAAAACTGTTAATTGGCTCTGCACACGCCAATAACAGTATAAACTGCAGGTGGGCTCTGTGGGTATTTCCCAGTTGGGAAATTGCAAAAATGCCTGTGCAAATGTTGCAATATGCGCTAGCTAGCGGTGCATTGCAACGGGTGTCCTCGATATCGAGTGGCCAATTATTATTATTATATGTACATAAATGCATATATATGAATCCAATTCTTCCACCCAGATATTGGTAAATAACAGGAAAAACGGGGTTGTATAGCCTGGGACGGCAACTGGTCTACTGAGAGAAAGAAATGGCAACCTACTGCGGGAAAAAAATCTGCGTCGTCATAAATCGAATGGTACATGAACGCTTAAGCGTGACTGATGTATGTATGTATCCGAGTACTTTCGACTCTCACTAGAGTGGTTATAAAGAATTGTGTGGTATTAATCTGGTTATGAATAATGTAAAAAAAAGGCAAAATTCTGACGTTTATAGCTTGTTGGAATTAACATTTCACTTACTTCTGTTGGACTGTTTGGGTACCTTGGTATACTTGTGAGCCAGCCAAAATGAGCTGACTCATTTTATAGTTCTCCAATAGAAGGTTTAACCAATCAGAAGGCTCAAAATATTAATTGCGACGTGTATAAAGGCGGCCATGTTTTTTCCGGAATATACACAGCCAGCCTTTGATGTCGAAGACTGAAGAATTACGGAACAGCTGCTGGTGGTATTGGCGATATAGTCAGATTCAGTAGAGTGTCTGACTCTTTAGTGTTAATCTTTACCGTTGTTTCATTGAACAGATTACGCTGGATTTTATATTCATAGACTATGGTGAACATGGTCAACAGCTTCGGGGTGTCAACATTAACAACGGTCAAACTGACTTTATACGTACTTTTCTAATACAAACTTCAATATACGACCTATGGAGAAAGAGATTATATTTAATGTTTTTTTTTCTTTTTTCTTGTAAAATTAAGTTTTCTTTGCAGTGGTTCCTAATTGATTCCAGCAATATAACTGTTATTAATGTGGAGGAGTTATTTATCGAATTGAAACGTGTCAGTGTCTTCATTTTTGTCTTTTATTACATTGAGTCAAAAATGATTTCCTTTCTTTATATCAATTTTATTCCTATAAATATGTAGAATTCCATCTTGTTGCCCCTTATCAAACGATTTTGTCGAAAAACCCTGAGTAGAATTCCACAGGTTTTCAGGTGAAAAGCTTTTCTTCGAACTCTTGACCTTGTTATCAATAGAGAAAATTTTATCCTTCAATGAAATATACTTGCGATTACAAAATTTTTAATTGGTTGGTGCAATGTCAGCTGGCCCCTTGCAGAATCATGTACATTCTGTGTAAGACGTGTATTACGGGTAAAGATGCCCTGTTTAACATTAACAGGCACATGTTGCATAATACGCGTTTAATGGCATTGATTGGTCAGCCCTATGTAGTCAGCGTCACAATTATATTTAAATCTATACACGACCAAACTATTTAGTAAGTAGGGCAGACCATGTTTTGCAAACGAAACAAACGCGGAGACAGTCACACAAAAAAGTGTCCTCATGACAGTAAAAGACAATACAAGCCGACATACAGGATCTAGCTGCCTTTCCTCAACCACGGCAATATCAGTTACACTGGACACAAAACAGGGACCAATAGTCGGTGAGGGCCTAAACCTTTAACCATTTGATCAACTGTATTTTTAATGACATTCATCGAGTAACCATAATCCCTAAAAATAATATGAATGGTTTCCATTATGCCATCGAACTTACAAGAACATATCGTTAACGCACGATGGGCTAAAGTGGAAATTATATTTACATTCCGGAATCTCTATCTATAAAAGGAAGGATGTGTGTGTGTGTGTGTGGTGTGTGTGGTGTGTGTGTGTGTGTGTGTGTGTAACAAAGCACGGCCGCAATGTTCGACGGACTTGCACCAAAATTCACAAGCACATGCTCCAAGATAGTCGGAAGGCCAAGACCGACTTTGTATTTGCCAGCTCCCATCGATAGTGGAAATAATCGTTTTTTTCATGCTTCTACGGCAGTTCTCATGTATTTTGCGGCAATTTTCTACTGGCCAGTGTGAGAGCCTATAGCTGGCTGCCAGGAAAAGGCAGGAAGATTCTATTGGCCAGCGTGAGAGCCAACAGCTGACTGACACGAATGTTAACTAACATGCCAAAAAATCGATAGCTGCATTCATCACAAGTGGGAAAAATTTATATCTGCATGGCACTTTACTCCAATAGGCTCATTCGCTTGCTTAAACTCAACGTTGATTTTGATTCCGCAGAACTGGGTTGGGTGTGAAAAAGCTTTTGTTGTTAACATTCTTTTTTCATTCGGTTTTTCCAGTTACGAGTCCTTTTTTAAAGCTGATCGTTTTGTGTTCATTTTGTTTAGTTCTTTTTTCGTAACAGATTTAATATTTAGTATAGAGCTTAGAAAAAATTCGCAGTGTGAGATAGGCAAGAAGTAAGGCATGTAGCAACATCAGCACGGCAAAGGACACTCCTTTAAAGGCAAGGAAGGGCAAAAATATTTTAAATCAGGTGATAGCCATTGCTGTATGAGTCGTACGATTTTTTAATCAAGCACGGGCAACGCCGGGCCATGCTGCTAGTATATATATAAATATGGCTCAAACACTAATATTCCATGGTTATAATTTATTACTTTGGAATCGTAATCACGATCCAATTGATCAGACCTACAAGTTCGAAAACATATATATATAACTTTTTTGGTTACCTTGTAGATATAGACTGTATGGGCAGCGGTAATTGACAGTCACCTTGCAGTCTATAATGCTTTGTTCACAATAACCACCAAGACATAGAGACGCACGCACAGAAATGTATATATATATATATATATATATATATATATAAATAGCGTGACACATTTGAAATGGATAAAGCCCGACAATTATTTAAATATATTTTCTGTTTATACGATAGTTTTATAGATACAAATATTTAATTTAATGCTCTGTTTATAATAAACATTATTAGCAAAATTTACCTGCCTGAATGTCCGAGAAATCTTCGTAGAAAATATGTGTTCTCCGACAGGAATCGATCCAGTATCGTACAATTTTATACAGAGAGAAATATATTAACGTTATATCGAATAACACTGCGTAAGAGTAAACAATATAAATTTGATTATCATGGTATTTATTTACATTGTTCAGATTGCTGCCCTTATCTTTAGTGACATATTCAACCCGTTTCGTCCGTTGTACGCCCTGGTCTTCTTCGGGAGATATACATTGGAATGTAGAAACAAACCATTTATTTAAGTCACAGGGTTAGATTGTTCTAAAATCTTTTATCCACAGAGTCATGTGTCCTCGGGGGCTAAATAAAGGGTTCGGATCGAAATTCCAACGTATATCACCTGAAGATGTTTGGAGCGTTCAACGTCCGAAACGTCTTGAATTTGACAACAGTCTGAACAATGTAAAAGTGTAAATATTTACAATACTATATCTCAGAAATAGAGACAAATCCTGAAGATGTTCGGAGACTACAGCGACCGAAAGGTAGGGATGTGGCAATAAAGATGAGAATAACAGTCCTAACAACGTAAATGATACAAACAGTTACAGCACCTCAGCTCAAAAATGGAAAGAGTTCCTGAAGAAGGCCGGAGCGTACAACGTCCGGGACGTCGTAAATGTGGAAATAAAGATGATGACAACAGTTCAAACAATATAAATAGTGTAAATAGTTACAATACCTGATTTCAGAAATTTAGTAGTAAAATCTCATATCCCTTCAGGACATAGGTGCAGAACGCTACATAGATTCCTTTTCTTGTTTGTCGCTTGGCTAAATTAATGGCGGGAATTTTAACCAATGAACATTTGAGGCTTCCACCGGTTCGGATATCGATCTTGACAATTATCCAGTGCCATTTAAAGTTATCAGTGCAAATATTGACAGAGATAATAGAATCTCTTCTTCTGTACTATATCTCACCGGCCCCGAAAGTAACCAAAGAAGAGCAGTTCGGACAATCAGATGGACAGGATGCTTGGCTTCGCGTCTCGCTCTGGTATCCATTACTGCCCTATCAAAACGCTGGAGACACTCCGACAATTTGTTTTGACTCAGTTATGACAGATTATCGGATAATCTCAATTCCGGCTGATGATTACGCTCGGGGAAGGAAATCTAATTAATGTGACATTGTGATTCGTCTCGGTTTCATTTCCCGCCAATCACTGCCGAGCAAGACTCTGCATAGGCTCTTGGCGTTGTTGTTGTTGTTTTTATCGTAACCTTACAGTTGATCGAACTTCTACTCCTTTTCTGAGGCGTATATCCAGTGCATAAATGAAAACTACTAGTTCAATTCACATTCTTTTATCTATACAGGTCGGTTTGCCGTTGCTATTGCATAAAGTAGTCAAATGAAGATATATTTGGTGAATAACGATTATCGCTTTGAGACTGCAACAAGTAATTTTGAAAAAAATGGATCAATCTCAGAGTAAAACCCGGATAAATATTTTTTTCACTAAATATTCACAAAATACAAGACCCATGAGGAACTCAAGATAAATGATGATGGATGTTTATTGCATGGAACTAAGAGAAGGAACCAAGTGAGGGTTAGACGATATGTCGTAATTACAACGTTTGACATTAGACTTGAACAGGATAAGACTGTAGTGGCATCATCTATTGTTTGTTCAAAACGTAGTGCAAGTTCAATCTCACCAATGGCGTACGAAGAGAATGAGAGCGATTCACCCCTGTGTACGGCGCATATGCTTAAGAGAAGGAGAGAAGTGAGGATTCGACGATATTTAGAAAAGATAACGTTTGACATTGGACGTGAACAGGATAAGACTGTAGTGGTCGGGAAAGCGTCATTTCAAATGCCTGTTCACAAGATAACGGTTTTCGAGAAGAAGCTGTCGTTGGGCAACTTCTTTCTTACCACTGGAATACGAACGGAATGTAGACGATATGTACGTGGCATAGCGTGTCATCCCTTTCAAGGCCTGAATTTATGAAATTGACGAATTTAAGGGTCTCGATAGGTTTGCGATATTTCGTCTGTGGAACTGGGTCTGTGGGCTTGAATGATTAAGCATCGAATTAAAGAAGTGTCAGAAGAGGCACGTTAAAAATCTGTATTAAATATCAGAATGCACCAACGTAACTGTATATCTCCGCATGTCACCGCTTGGCCCACCGGAAACTAATGCACTGTGCAGTACCCAATCTCAAAATACCCCTGATATTACATCCTTGCTTATAGCATAGCCTCCTTAAGTGTTGCTGTTAGTACTGGATCCCTGAATATAAGGCGGGTAATACCAGCTGAATACCCGTCCTATATAAATTTAAACGTAAGTTGTATGGGAAGTTGTCGTTAACTCGCACATATTTCTGTATAAGCAATATTTGCATTGAGACCTCTATTTTCTAAAGTTCATTTTGCCATTATGTTAAGTTCATTTGAATCGCCTAGCCTGGACATAGGTGCACAGAGCAAGACATAAGTTAAATATTTGAATATTTTCTTAATATTTATAATAATAATAATAATAATAATAATAATAATAATAATAAGATAGAAGATAAAAGAGATACAAAAAATTGTTCTGACAAGTACAGCCCACACTTTACGAAGGGCTTTATCTATGTAATTATTTTTTTTTTTTTTTTTTTTTTTTTTTGCCGTGAAAAGTGTCATGATGCCATTTCTAACCTTAGGTCCCTGGGCGGGACCCGGAAAGAAATGTGTAAACGCCAGATATCAAAGGAAATAAAAATAATAATAATAATAATAATAATAATAATAATAATAATAATAATAATAATAATAATAATAATAATAACTCAGCAAAGTCTGTTTTACCTTCACTTTCTTGGTTATTTTGATACGATTATTTAGATAATTGCATAAAAGATTGTCTGATCCGCAGGCAGCGAGAACGGAATGTCAACTGAAAACTGAGTAACACGATGAAGTAATCTGTAATGATAGGCAACAGCTATCATTAATACTATCGCCGCAGAAAATAAGTTCATAACTAAAGTTGTTGAGCATAAAACTAGTATTCTATAAAAATTATTAAAACTTTTACTATTTTAATGTTTTCCGCTTGTAAAAAGGAAGTTAATTTTAGAAGCCAAGATTACATTTTGTTTCACTTTCTTTAAATTTATATTTTTCTGCAAACTTCTTTTTACAAATAATGTATATATTATTTCAGTATATTCTATGATTTAAAACATACTTTATCATCAGTAACGTTGTTCATATATATGACTTTCTTAATTTGAATTATAAATAGCACAGTTAAAATATTTATTGAATTATACATTTAAAAGTCGTTATGTAAATCATATGTTAGCGCATATGTTGTAAAGGCAGGTTTGTTTCTTTGTCAACGATGAGAGTACTTTTGTACCATTAAAATTAATCTTTAGGAATCTCGACGTTGTGTAATGTTTAGCAAGCTTGTATCACTAGATCACTTAGGACTGTATAGCGAGTTCGATCCTCATTGGGAGCCCCATATATGCTGCCTTGTATCACATCTAAGCTACGCTTAGAAAATCATCTTAAGACTTGCTTTCCAGCAAGCATCAAGACTTGAACTTTTGGAGAGAGAGGAACCCAGGCGAGGCTATGCCGAAGGGAAGAGTATCGTCTGAGGAGGTTGAAAACTCGAACCTCTGTATGCGGGGTATACGGAGAATGTTTGACCAAGCCTACGGGCTCGGATCGCCCTACATAATGCCTGGCAGGGATATCGAGTAAATAAGACTAAAATTACCTTAAAAATGACCTTGGCTGGAGTATACGCACTTGAGTCCCTAGCATTATATCCGTCCTTTTGTCACATCCCGTCCCAATGAGGAGACCGGGTTAAATACTACTATAATTATCGATTCGTTATGTATGTATTACGTCTTCTCCGAGAGTCGAAGGTACTTGAACAAAAATTACAAAAAATATGACGTACGGACAATTTGTCTGGAAACGTGAAGTCATTCCTAGTTTTAAATCTGTAAATATAAAAAATATATATGCATATATGGTTGTTAATATGCTGATTGGCATTTGTTTACATTTGATAAAACAATATGCTAGATTTAGCTGTGTAACTCTACCGAGTGAAGATAGCTCTGGCTGACACCAAATTAGTTGTGTTTGAATCCTGGCTTGAGGCATTCGGAAGTCTAGTCGCACTGAGGAGCTGTGATACAGCGAAACAGTACTGTCTGTGAATGTCATAATTTAGCTCTTGAAAATACATTTCAATTGAGCACTGTTGAGTGATAAGCTAATTCTATTAACAACAGCCACCTGTACTAATGCAAAGCTCTTCAGTAAAATGAATGGAGCACTTTGGCTGATTGGCATTTGCTTACATTTGATAAAACAATACGCTAGATTTAGTTGTGTAACTCTACCGAGTGAAGATAGCTCTGACTGAAACAAAATTAGTTGTGTTTGAATCCTGGCTTGAGGCATTCGGAAGTCTAGTCGCACTGAGGAGCTGTGATACAGCGAAACAGTACTGTCTGTGAATGACATATATATATATATATATATATATATATATATATATATATATATATATATATATATCAGTGTTAAGTTCCTATCTATCATTGACATTGTCTGTGTTTGAATCTTTGTATGTATTACGACGTCTCCGAATGTGTATATCATGTTATCACACTGATGGATTTCACTTGGAGAAAATGTAGATAAAATAATAATTTTAAAGACAATTTGCACCTTCTCCTTTTTCAGAAGATCTGATTTTAAGCCTTAATATGGTTTATAATCTGTTGAAAAATGAAATATATTTATATAGCCAAATTTCAACGACAACCACATTTTAGAACGATTTCAGTGTTGAGGAGTTATCAATATTTACACTGTTTACATGCGGGCTATTGTCCCCTGTTTGTTGTTGTTATCAAAACGTTTCGGTCGTTGTGCTTTCATCAGGTATATATCGATCCGGGACACCTACGGAAAATTCCGAACTAAATCCCTTTTTTTATTATTCTACTGTTATAGTTCCAATGCATATATCTAGTGATATGTCGTGTAGTTCCTATTTTTAGTAATATTCAGTTATTGCTCGCCCTGCTTCCACTGAGACTACTACACATTGTCTTACCCAGTAATTGAAGACACAATTCAATGATACCAGATTCCAAAAGCAACGTTTTAATCGGTATCCGGCAAATTGCTCGAAATCAATTGCCCGAAAAATAATTTCTCGAACTATCAATTGCTCGAAAGGCAGTTTGCTCGAAACCTTTGGTTAAAAAAAAAATAAAACTACATTGTTTCTAATATTTACTATAAGATAAAATAATACAACTTTATTTTTACGTGGTGCTTCGAGCACCGAAATTACTTCGAGGAATCTGCTTTTCAAGCAATTGATACTTCGAGAAATTATTTTTCGAGCAATTGATTTCAAGCAATTTACCTAGGTCCGTTTCAAACCACTAGGCTGTTTTCAGTATGCTATGTAAGAACTAGATATACCTTTAGATCCAATCTCTGTGAAGCACTAATTAAACTTCAATAAGTTTTCCATAATTTACATAAATTAATACAGTCAATGAAAAGTGAATACTTTAAAACAATATGAGTGGAAGTGATCGTTGGATAAATTAAATAAACCAGTCTTGCGAGCAGAAATATCCTCCAATAAGCTTCTTGATGCAGAAATCGTATTATTAAAAGGAATTATCCTACCATGAATTCCTTTCAAAGAACTAAAGATTATACGAACCAGAATTTCCATTAAATTAACACGAATTAGTCAACGAAAAACAGCAAGAGTTTGTTGACAAAGAAACGATGCTATATTCTCTCAGAATAAGAGTCCGTCGTTTGTTTCTCTGGGGAACAGGTAAAAATTGTTATCGCTTGGCCGCCAAGTGTTTATTCATCCGTAGTATTCTCTGGATAGTTCTCCTGATCATTATCAATTAATCAGTGCTTGCAGATTTCTTTCAATAAAAAAAATGCAGTTTCCTAGAAAGCTGCTGAAATCCCCTAAAGCAGTTCTTTATACATCAAGACAAAATGGAATTCTAGGAGAAACTAATTAGGATGTTGCGTGACAGAATATTTCTGAAGAAAACGGCAAGTAGGTTGTTGAAAAAGTTAATGGTGAAAAGTTTTTTTCAAGAAATATTTATAATAAAAAATGCTTATATGAATAATCAGAAACTTTTTTTTATTATCGTCAATGTTCAGATCGAATAATTCTATAAGAAGGTCAAAGGCCACATCACGAATTCTCTTTCATCTTGTAAAAATGGGCTTACCTGCTGGCATACAAGTTTGGAAAAAAACTGTATCAATATTTTGCATCAGGCGATATATCAAGATATTTTTCGACGGGCGTACTTACAGTGTATAAGACATAGTCAGGCGTACTGAATGTAATAGTTTTCTAACTCCGTCGCTCTAGTCTTTACAAGTGGTTTATTCCCACTAAAATTCAGTCAATACAAACCACACGAGCCTCTCAATGTAGAATATAAAACCAAAATTGTTAATGAGGTGTTTTTAACAAATTGTAACGTAGAGAGTGAAGATTATGAAGATAAGGGGAAAGGAATATAGCTGACCTTTGACTTGAAGAGTTTAAAATTGTCCTATTCAGGGAAGTATTTACACAGTATATGGGGATTTTTCCTTAACTTGAAAAACGAGAGTGGTTCATCCCCGTCGAAACACCATGTTCTATGCACAATTGTCAAAAATTATGTCTTTAAAGGATTTAGCTTATCTGAATATTCGAGTAGCGATAGACTTGGAACTTTTCGACTGTGGGGAAAGAGGTCGTAGAAAAGTAGCAAATAAATAATTCCTCACTAGGCAAAGAATTTGTATTTCGTCAATGGTGGCAATTGAAATGGCAACGATACACCACTTCTAGATCTCATCTGAGTCATTTAAATGTAAAAGACGTCAGGAAAATTCAAGTACTTTTGGAGTGTTAGAAACAGTGAATAATTTATTCCAGTATCTTTAGAAATGCATTCTATATATAAATCGTGCTTGAGGTCTGTAAGTGAACTTAAGACCAAATAGACGGTCGAATCATAGAAACTCTTTGTGGGAGTAACGGTTCATTCATTCTGAAGAAAGATCTGAGTTTAAGCGCTGATGATGAAAATGGACTAGTTTGATTTCTGAATTCACAAACCACATATTTACACATTGTGCACCTCGCATGTTAGTAATCATGTCTCGCTAGAAAATTCAAATTGAGTAGTGAGATCGAT
Source organism: Acanthosepion esculentum (assembly GCA_964036315.1). Lineage (NCBI taxonomy): Eukaryota > Metazoa > Mollusca > Cephalopoda > Sepiida > Sepiidae > Acanthosepion > Acanthosepion esculentum. The sequence continues at coordinate 93,169,677 of OZ038505.1, read as the reverse complement.
CCTCTTTGGGTGTCCCATACATTCGGCCTTGTGCCACACCTATACGCTTTGAAAATATCAATATATTTACGCATTGAGCTGTTAGAGCGAGGTCAGAGTAGAGGTCATCTACAAGGCGACGATCATCGCATTTCGTTTTTTTTAAGTTCGCCTACCAACTACAATTACCTACATAGATCATGTCTAATGATCACAGAATGTTCATAAGCAGATCGTCCATAAACTGCAGGAACAGTCTAAGCGCAAGGGGAGACAGGAAAAACTGAAAAAAAAGCAGTTTTTCGAAAGATGATCTTCCAGTCTTTTTCATACGGTTCACAATGCCATTATAAACTAGTCTCAAAAAGGTGACATAGGTTAAGTGAAAGTATATTTAAACAAGGTTCCTACATAAATAGTATTATTCGAAATCACAGGGCCATGGCCATAATTATATTTAGTGGATTTTATTCTCAAAATAAGTTCTATCTTCCCCTTTTACCACTCATTTGCGGGCCATAAAATCCATTAAATGAAGCTGTTTATTTAAAGTACAGATTAATGGATGAGGCATTGCCGCAGTTTTAAAATCTGGGTTTTGAAAAAAATTCCAATACCGATTTTTTATCTGTCTATATTTCTGAGTTATTATGTACATTATTTACATTATTCGGACTATTGTCCTCATCTTTGTCGCCATATTTATTATTCAAGTACACATGGCATAGTGGATAAAGGCGTTAGTTAGATCCAGTGATAGGACTGAAAGAGTGTGAGTTCAATAAACGGTTAAGGCAGTGGAGAACATTCAGAGGGAAATAAACAAGAGATAACTGATATCTGACATCAATTAAACATTGAACTAGCACAGTCTACCCCAGTGAGCGAAATAAAGGGTTCAGTTTAAGATTCCAATCAACTGAAGAATGCCGGAGCGTACAATAGCCAAAACGTTGCAATAAATATGGCGACAAAGATGAGGACAGTAGCCCGAATAATGTAAATAATGTACGGATTCTAGAGATAGCTTAAATGCCGATAGGGTGGCTTTTAAGCTAGTTTATAATAAAACCTGGACTGTAATTTTAAATTATCTTTACTAAACGAAAATAAGATTTACTCACTTGAAACTTGAATGCAACGATAATGGCTAGTATAATATATTAATATATATTTTAAACCTCGCATAATCTGGCAACCTTGAAATCGAACTCAACGAAAATCGTTTCCTTGCGCCTAACTTTTCCAGGGCTTTTGAAAGGGCTATGAATCATTGAAATTGGACCAGTGGGTGTGAAGGAGTTGCTTGGACACACACGCAAAAATACACACATATACACTGTACTTTATATATAATAAGTACCAAAAATACATTGCTATATAAAAAAAATTGATAAGATCCAACAAAGAAAGACACATCTTAATCCGTCTGACGACTGCTTAAATCGTGAAAGTTCCAGTCATCGTGCAGTGTTGATTTCTCTAGCCAAACTGTTTATTATTATTATTATTATTATTATTATTATTATTATTATTATTATTATTATTATTATTTCCTTTGATATCTGGCGTTTACACATTTCTTTCCGGGTCCCGCACAGGGACCTAAGGTTAGAAATGGCATCATGACACTTTCCACTGCAAGAAAAAAATAATAATAAAAAAAAATAAAATAAAAAAAAAAAAATAATTACATAGATAAAGCCCTTCGTAAAGTGTGGGCTGTACTTGTCAGAACAATTTTTTGTATCTCTTTGAGGCATGGACTTCCAGGGATCCCTTCAATCAGCCTAGTGGAATCTTTTCCAACCAGTCCAAGGGCTCCAACTACAACAGGAATTGTTGATGTTCCCATGTGCCACATTTTTGAGATTTCTATTTCAAGGTCCTTGTATTTTGACAGTTTTTCGAATATCTTCAAAGATACATTGCAATCTGCAGGGACTGCCATATCAATAAGGAGGCACTCATTTTGTTTGTGGTCTTTAATAACAATGTCTGTGTGGTTGGCTTTGATTGTTCTGTCAGTGTGTATTGTGTAGTCCCATAGAATTGTAACAGGTCCTATCTCCGTAACCGGGTCAGGGTGGTATTCGTACCAGTTTCTTCCAGTTTCATTCCCATAGGAGTTGCAAATTGTCCAGTGCAGATATTGGCCCACTCTGTCATGCCGGGTTTTATATTCAGTGGATGCCAATATCGTGCAACCTGATATAAGATGGTCAATGGTTTCTGGATATTTGTCACAGAATCTGCATTTTGGGCTAACACAGTATTTTAGTATATGTGCTTGATAATTCCTAGTTAACAAGCATTGGTCTTGTGCAGCCATGATAAATTATTATAATAATGATTATTATTATTATTATTATTATTATTATTATTATTATTATTATTATTATTTATAGACATAGGGTCAAAAATCGCAACATGCATTTTTTCACCGAGGATTTTTTGGAAAAAAAAAGATCATACACATTTGACATAAAGTAGTTCGTAAGTTCTGAAGTGTACTTGTGACGACAATGTCGTGTATTTCTTTAAGGCTTTGGCTACAAGGAATCACTTTACTGAATCGGTTTTCTTTAAATTCAAAGGTCTACAACTATGACTCAAATTGTTCATAACCTCAGGTTACACTTTTCTGAGATTTAGATTTCAAGGTCCATACATGTTGATAGTTTTTTTGAAAATCTTCAAAGATACATTACAGTGTATGGTGACTGCCATGTAAATTAGAAGGCATATTTTGTTTTGGCGGTCTCTGATCACGATGTCTTCTAGATTTCATTGTTCTCTCTTTGTGTATTGTAATATCACATAACATTTTACAGGTCCTAACTCTGTAACCGGGTCTGAGTGGTTTTTACACTAATTACTTGCAGTTTCCTATCTGCAAAATCTGCTTAATTTCCAATGCAGCTATTGGCTAAAATCTGTCATGCTGTGTTTTATATTCTGTGGTTGCCAATACTGTGTAACTTGATACAAGATGATCAATAGTTCTTGATATTTATCCCAGTATCTGCATTGGGGTCTAACAATTGTTTTCAGCGTGTTGGCTTGGTAATTTATAGTTATCAAGTATTGTTCCTGTGCAGCAACATTAAAGTATTCCGTTTCAGTTGTTAACTCTGCACTATGTAGCCACTGATGGGTACGCATTTTTTTTTACATTGACTTGTTTGTTGAAGGGAGAATATTAACCATGAAAATGTTTAACTTACCATTGTTTCTGCATTTGGTACATTTCATTTTCTTTTGCTTTTTTTAGTTTCTGAGGTACATGTATTATGGTTTAATTCCACTTTACACACAATGCGCTTTTCAATGTTTGGCTTCCTTTATTACTCAATAAAGTTTCTTATTTCTTTCATTTTCTTTAACGCATATCATCATCCAGTTTCTGTAAATTTTGTGTGTTTGTAAGACAGTTCTAGTTGAACTAATCCACTTCCTCCTTCAGATCTAAGTACATACAGGATGATGTATCCGGTCGCAATTTAGAAGCGTTCTTCTTTTGATATCCCTTCGCTTAATCTCAGCTCTGGTCCAATTAAAGATGTTGAAACTGTATTTCACCACAGGGACAGCCAAGGTGTTTATATCTGATATTCTGTTTTGTAACTTCAACTCGGTATTTAGCACCAGACGCGGACGCCTTTGGTATTTTTTCTCATATTCGCCTTCATTTGCTTATGCTGTATTCCATCTCCTTTGCCTATTCCTCGTTATTTATAGGAATTTTCTTGTTTCTTGTTCCAGTTCCCTAATCTTTTTGACACAAGCTAGATCTATTGAGCGTGTTTCGGTAAATTTTCGTCTCTTATGAGTAGACAGGCCTGTTTTCTAAACAGTGAAATTAATATTTCCTAGAGACAGCAGATCTTGCTAATGAAATCGTCCTTCTTGACAGGAATTAAGCCTGAATTCCATGAATGCCATTCGCCTCGAGTTTCTATATTTGATCTCTTTATCGATTTCACAGACAAGAACAAAAAAAAACAAAGATATCAAAAACGTGTACACATGGAATATAACGTTAACACTATAAAGAAATGATGAATAATATCAGCTGAAAAATTTCCTGATATATATATATATATATATATATATATATATATATATATATATATATTGAATTGGACAAGGTTCGGAATTTATTTAAAGACATTTTTATGATATGTTTAACGTTCTTTTTATAGATATATAATATATATATAGATGTCGGAGAACGAAAATTTCTCGGACATTCAGGCCGGTAAATGTTATTTAATACTGTTTATTATAAAACAGAGCATTTGCTTAAATACTTGTACCTATAAAAAGAACGTTAAACATATCATAAAAATGTCTTTAAATATATATATATATATATATATATATATATATATATATATATATATATATATAGGTAAAAAATGAAATTGTTAGAAAGATTCTGTACAAAAACCTGTTGTATAGACTAAAATAAGAATTGGCGGAAAAAAGGAAACTAATATTTATAATACTATTTATTTATAATATATTTAATCTTACAGAGAAAAAATAAGATTAAAATGTTGCTTTCCGTATATTTTTTTTTTTTTTTAGAAAAATAATTTGTTTTACCTTTTTTTACTTTTACCGTTTCGAAAAACATAAGCGTCAACACGTGGAGATACAAACAGTTAAAAACGTTTTTAACATTTTACATTGATTGGTTATTTTTATTAACACCCTATATAAAGAAACTTTAGTCAATAGTTGCACTTTATTAAGTTAATTCTATAAGCTTCATTCATTGGTTTCTGAAAGATCCTGTTTATTTAGCAACTACAAAAGAGATTTTTTTTTAAATCACAAGGAATGTAGCTTGTCAAGTATCTTGTTGGGTGTACCGTCTACGATTCTAATCGGCGGGTCATGACACTTCGTACGTTCGCTTCTTAACTTCCGCTTCACACCATACTTTGAACTTAGCATAGGCCATTCCAAGTGGTTGATCTGAGTAAAAATAAAATAAAACCTGCAACAATCTCGTCCCCCTTTCTTTCTTACTCTTTTTCTTTTTCTTTCTTTTTTCGTGAAAAGAGGGGGGTACCTTGTTTCTAAATCACAAAAAATACGCTACTCACCATAACGCCTGATGAGATGCGTTGATTCGCATCGAAACAAAACTGTAATTTTGTAGCTTTTTTGACATGTTGTTCATGTAATATCCTAAAATAATATATATATATATATATATATATATATATATATATATATATATATATATATATATATGAAGAAATATAGTCTTCAAATGTGCTATATTTGTGGGATAAAGTGCTCAATATCAGAGATAGAGCGTGTGTAAATATAAAACTGAAGATAAAAATCAACACTTAGAGGCGACAGTCTGTTTCATGCTATATGCAATCGTCTGGCCACGAGTGCGTTATTTTTCTGGGCTATTTATATATAGATGTCAGTGGTGCATTGCGGGTAGTCTATTTTGGCGGTTATTTTACCGGAAATCGTTTTTTGTTTATTTATTTATTTGGGTCAAATTATTTTGCTTGTTTTTATTTATTTTAAATGTATATATATATTTTTTTTTCTTATATATTTATTTATTTTTTTATTTTGGTCGGTGTTTTTATTAACGTAGTAGAAATTTGTTTATATAGCTTATTTAATAGTTTTTTTTTTTGGTTGGGAAGATAATTAAAGCTATTTGTTCAGTTTTTGATATATATATATATATATATATATATATATATATATATATATATATATATATATATATATATATATATATATTCAGTTTACGAAAAACTAGGTAATCCGTATGTGTAGACCCAAGGAGGATAAAATCCAGAGTGCTCAATGTAAATCAGAACTAATAATTTAAATAAAAACAGACCTAGGGCTTTGGTGAAATAATTTATTATATGGAACCTTAAAGTGGTCTGTTTTTATTTTGTATATATATATATATATATATATATATATATATATATATATATATTTATATATATATATATATATATATATATATATATATATATATATATATATATATATATATATATATATATTTAAATGGATTGTTTTTAATTCGAAATTTTTATTACATCAAACATTATTACAGTAGAGAGTTCTTATTTAAAATAAGCGTCCAAATCTTATTGTATTGCCTCCCTCGGCCATCACATTGATGACATCTTTATAAAGAAAATCTGTTGCATGCCCATCCAGTTAGACATAATAATCACTGTCTGATAAATAAAATATGTGATCTATTATAAATAGCAGGTATCCACTAATGTATATATGAGTACAATATTTACATAATACCTTGTTTCTATTAACATGTATAGATTAATTTTTAAATGCACGATTTAGACCAACAATGTATGTATAAAATTGCTTGTCTCTTATACAGTGTTTTGTCAGGTGTGCTTTTTGTTGAAGAGTCCACGAGAAAAATTTTAGGATTCTAGTTAACAGGTCATTTAAGGAATGTGGTACCTCTGATACAATGAAAGGGAGTGAGGAGGGCGTCCACTCCGATGAGAATATTGGATCCTGTAATTAATGTCTGTCTGTTTTGTGAGTTTTTAATTTTTTTAAAGAAACTAAAGACAATTATTTTATTTGTTTAAGCATTTTCTTATTTGGATATGTTGAGCTTTTTTTTGTATGTAGAATGGTAAACATTCAAGCTAAAGTATAAGACTAAACTTTTTAATTTTTTTAAAAAATTTCGACCGTAGTTTTCTACCAAAGATTTTTTCATCAAAATAAACGAACGTCTGATATGCTGGTATGCCCTATACTTCGGAAGATACACTATGACTCTCCCAGCCCATCGTCTCCAGCAAAATGGTTTGGCCAGCATACACAGTACGTAAAGTCGAGTGTAATCTCTGGAATGACGGATTGCTAGACAAGGATATTAGTTCAAGTGAAACACTAACTAGGAGCTTCGCCATTTGAAATCAAGTACACACATTCACTTTCCGACCATTCTGGCGAACACGGCAGGCCCCGTAAAAATGATTATCTATTATTAAATAACAGTTAAGATATATCGTTGTTAATGGAAAGCTTACCTTTTAAAATTAGAGGGACAACTTTCAGACAAGCGAGAAAGTTACTTTATCAGACGACTTAATTTATCTTTATATCATCCAAGCTTTCATTATGGGCGAATATGAATCACACTTGTGCGCAAGGTTTTTTTCCCGCACTGCGGCGTTCCTCTAATAAAAATAATACATTTACCGATTCTGATACCAATTTTATTCATTTGACCGCTTCTCAGTGAGCAATCCGACGTTTAACGACAGTGGCGTGGGGTGGCTAGAGACACCGACACTCTCCTTGATGCGATGCATATTCAAATGACATACAATCATATGAAAACCAGAAGCAGAGTGATGTAGTCGTGAAAGATTCCCTCGTAACCATAGTTGCTGTGAGATCGCCACTAATACGAAAGTCACTCAATACAGCGTCTTCCGTTTGATTTACATCGAGTGGTTCCTCTCATGTAAAATGGATGAGAGATTTCCGCTCCCAAACACGATGTTTTGAATTATATGGCAATGATATGCGATGCGAAAGATCACTGTTGCAAAACGATACGAAGCGAGATTAAATTGAATAGTGAAACACATTGAGCGGCTTGCCCTTAAAAACGATAATATTTAGCTTAGGTGCTGCATTGAAATTATGGACGGTTTCCCGTCTTCTTTTCTTTCTTTTCCTCGATAAAATAAGTCTTGCGGTAAGAGACTTTAGTAAGTAACTGTATGATACAGCTATAGTCTGGGATCTCATTACTAAAGCTACTTGTGTTAAAACCGGTTTTAGTTTCAGAATTGCTCAAGTATTAAGAAATAAAAACTTTTCAGTTTGAGAAGACAGCTTTATAGAATGGTTAAGTTCTTCTTGGGTTGCCCCAAAACTCAATGTGTCTTAGGGACAATCAAAAAGAAAGGAAGACAGTGTTGCGCCAAGAGAGATATATTCTTTGATCATTTCATCTCAAGTAGAGCAATATAAACTAATCCCGAGAATATGAACAAAAAAGAATATTAACAAGAGAGTGCAATAAAAGAATCAGGATTAAAATGGTAGAATTTAACGATTGACACTGAAATTAAATTTATGAAAATCAAATTTGAATAGAAAGTAATCAACCCGAACAGAGTTGCACAAACGACAAGTGCGACAGAATAAAATGCTATCATAGGACCTACGGTTATATTCAACCTATTTAAGTGTAAATTGATGAGACTTTGCTGCCTATCTAGTAATGCGCTTAAATTCATAAAGACTATCTACTATAGAAGAAAGTAATATTTACTTTAAATAATACAAAAAATGTGACAAAAGGTCAAAAGGAGGGATAGATAATGTTTGGTCTTCAATCAGTCTTATCGTAAACTTAGCTAGCGACGATTATTGACCCAAATATACCACAGTATGTCTTACACCAAAACAACACATTTTTCTTTTACTAATCTTACTACAATCACAACAATACCTCCAGTCTCTATGTAGTCCTAACTAGTTCCCATATAACAGCCCAAAAATTAATTTTATTATCAGTCTATATTTCTGAGATGAGCTATTATGTACATTATTTACATTAATAGGACTATTGTCCTCATCTTTGTCGCCATGTTTATCACAACGTTTCGGCCGTTGTACGCTCCGGACTTCTTCAGGACACGTGGCACAGTGGATAAAGACATTGTTTAGATCCAGTGACTGGACCTAAAGAGTGAGAGTTCAATACCCGGTTAAGGCAGTGGAGAACCGTCAGAGGGAAATTAACAGGAGATAACTGATAACTGACATCGATTAAACATGGCATGTGGAACTAGAACAGTCTACCCAGTGAGCGAAATAAAGGGTTCAGTTCGACATTCCAACCACCTGAAGAAGGCCGGAGCGTGCAAAAGCAGAAACGTTGTGATAAACATAGCGAGAAAGATTAGGACAATAGTCCGAATAATGTAAATAATTAATTTTATTATTACCACTCCTGATGATAATAAAAAGTAAAAATGAAAAACGGTCTAGCTAACCGGTTTCGAACCTCGCTCAACAGAGCCAAATCGAGGTTAATAAAGTAAATTATCTAAAAAAAATGCACAAAGGAGAGAGAAAAATGTTTAAATGTTAATTAGTTGCCTAATATAAAGTCCTTTGGTTTACATAGAGAAGGCTTCAACGATAGAATATAGATGACCTCCAACACTTGTAAGTGGTAATTTGAGTGCTAAGGATGGTAAATGCGTCCATACTAAAACTAACAGCAAAATTATGGCTATTTATAAGGTGTTCTGCGTTGGACGACCCGTATGTATTGGTCAAAATGTCCGAGGGAGTGTACTTAAGGTTTCGAATTTTCACTGGGACTGGTTGTTTTATTCTAACATCCAGCCTTTGCGTCGTTCTCCCTATGTAGTGCGAACCACAACAACATTTACAGGAATAAATTAATGAACTATTATGATGTGGAAGAAGAACATCCTTACACATAGATGGAAAGACAGGCTTGACAGTTCCCATATGTACTGTGGGGGTGAATTGTTAAGGGGTCTTCACTTTTCACACAAATGGACTCACCGAAGGTATACATATACTACTACCAGTGAATACCCGAAGAGTGAAGGAGTCGAGATGGAACGACAGAAGAGTAGTAGAGTTCAGTAGTAGTAGAGTAAGTCACACACAAAGACGGCGGCAAGCGTCACAGTTAGCGAGCACGTAGACTCAGTAAGGAGTCATACCGCGATACTTCAATACCAAGACTGTATATATATTATTGCTACTAACCCGCATTCCTGGAACTACTAACCCGTATTACCAGTTTGTATTATTACGTTAATACATTTATTTTCCTTATCAATTCCTGGCGTTTGTTATTCATTGATATCGGATTTCATCCCGGAATCCACAATTGGAATAAAAATAACAACATTTAAAAATGAACACCAATGAATATTTAAAAATCTATACAACTTATATACAAAAGCTCAACATAATAATAGAGGAAATTAATATTTATTTGGAATAAAAGGAAAATGTGGCACTCTGCTAAAAGTGGGTGTAGGGAAGGCTGGTCTCCAATCTGTCATTTCTTAAACTTAGCTAGCCATGATTACTGACCCCAAACATACCACGGGATCTTTACACCAAAACGTCTCATTGCTATTAACCATAGTCACTGCACCCACCATAATACCTCTATGTAGGCCTATTTTCCACACTTTTGTTGTAGATGGGAGGGATAACAAAATTTTAAAATGAAACTTCACTCATAGAGGAAAGTTCATTATGAAAATTACCATGAGAGCATTTATAGAAAAGGTGGTGGTGGGAAACTGACTGAAACCGATATGCCAGGTCAATACCAATAATATTGAATATTCTACTATTTATTTTATCTCTAAATATATAGTAGAGGCAACAGACGATATGCAGAAGCAATATAAAAGCAAATACGAATGGTAGACTTATAAATAAGTCATATATATTCACATTCTTCGGATTATCGTCCTCATCTTTGTTGCTATATTTATCACAACGTTTCGGCTGTTGTACGCTCCGGCCTTCTTCAGGTGGTTAGAATGTCGAACTGAACCCTTTATTGCACTCGCTGCCATGTACCCAGGGTAGTTTTTATTTGTAGGGTACGGATTATACTGACCAATTCTTTATCTAATGACTCTGGGTCGCCAATTATGACCTTTGCTCGGTGTTGTCATATATATTCTGTCGAGAAACATTGTCTAGTACGACACACTCAACCAATATTTCAAGCTGCAGACCGAGCAATTCATTTAATATACTCTTTATACTTCATGCCAGAGGAAAGCGAGAAGTCTGTCATATAAGCCTTATTTGATATCATTTAATTGTTGCGGCATCATAATACGATTCCAAAATACAAAAAGACACGGACACTTTTATCATGCGTATCGTCAACTTTTAGTTATTCTACTGTGGAGGCTAATTTATTTTTTACTGGATGTTCAGTTGTCAGCTTTCTAGCATAGAACAAAGCTTAGATTTGGAACGGATTCCCTAAACTTTAGCTGCAGTAGTATGAAGCATTTTCAATTTAAAAAAATATTACGTGCATGTTCCCACTGTTCAACTCTGAAGGGCGGTGGCCTTTTTTTAAAGTTACTGGAGATGTTATCACATAGCTTACATTAAGCATTGTTCAATCTTCTTAATTCTTTCTTACATTTTCAACATCTGTTCCAACTTATTTCAATGTTATTTGTCCATAACATTGTGCATCAAATGTCATAACAATTAACATTATAAAACTATTAAAATCTTCATTATCATATCGATTAGATATTTTAATATTGTTTCACGTAGGAATTATTTCATTAGTTTGTTTTCTTAGCCCTCTATAAAACATATACAAGGTAACCAAATAAGTTATGTCCGTTTTTTGATTAGTCATTGACTGAAGTTGAAATATATACGAAATGCGTGTAGGAATTGTTTTTAAATTCGGACAGCCGGAAGTAGGAACATCAGACGTTATAAAAAACACGCGCACCGTGCCCGGCCATTAGTTATAAGCCGGACAGCTGTGAGAAGGATGGAAGTGTTTAGAGATATCGTTCGGGGCTGTTTGCTTTACGACTTCAAAGTGGTCTTATCAGCAGATGCATCAAGTCGCCGCATATGTCAAGCGTTTGGGGATAGTGCTGTGGATGAACGTACGGCAAGGCGTTGGTTTCGAAAATTCAAGTCGGGAGATTTGTCTCTCCATGATGAGCCTCGCAGTGGATGACCACAAGGTCTTGAATGACGGAGTCCTGAAGGCGGCCATTGAAGAGAGCACTAGTCTAACGTGCGGTGAACTTGCAAGACAGTTCAACGTTTCCGAGGAAACAGTTAGACTTAACCTGCACTGCCTAGGTAAGACGTAAAAACTGAGAAAGTGGGTTTCGCAAACGCTGTTGGAGGTCCATACGGGACAATGAGTGCCAGCCTGCGTATCGCTGCTTTCTCACCACCGTACCCCATCCTTATTCAATCGAGTGCTTACCAGTGATGGAAAGTGGGTTCTGTACGAAACTCCCAAGCGTTCCAGACAATGGTGGTCGCCTCAGGATGCTGTCCCACACACCGCGAGACCGTCTACGCATCCACGCAAGATTATGCTTTGTGTCTGCTGGACAGGTCATCAAGTGGTTCATTATGAACTGCTACTCGCGGCAATTGAGACGTGTGCAACAGGGATTGCGCCAGAAGGAGGCAGCACTGGTGAATCGCAAATGTGTGCTTTTCCTCCATTACAACGCCAGGCCGCATGTCGCGCGAGTGGTCAGGGAGACTTTGTGCCATCCACCTTATTCAAATGACCTTGCGCCATCCGATTACCACCTCTTCCACTCTCTTGATAATCATCTTTGTGGGAAATCCTTCACCAATGAAGCAGACTTGCGTAAAATCATCACGGACTTCTTTGCGTCACCCACCCCCCGAGTTCTACCGCAAGGGCATTGAACAGCTGGAGACACGTTGGCAGAAGGTGCTGGAAGCCGATGGTGATTACTTCGAAGACTAAATATAAGTTACACATATTGTGAAGCGTTTTCTTTTTTTTCATTTAAAAACGGACAGAACTTTTTTGGTTACCTTGTATATTCGAACAGAACATTCGGTAATGTCCTTTTCTCCTAAGGAGTTAAAAGCTAATGTCAAATCTAAACCTGATGCATTATAAGTAGAACACATATATTTTTATTATTTAATATTGATTTCTCATTATTATTTTCGCTACGATACGTGCCATCAGGATAGGGTGGGGATCATGGCTTTACACCCTAGTAAAATATACACATACACCTGGATTATTTGAATTTAAGAAGACGCCCAAAATCATCGGGATAAAAGAAACATAAGATAACATGATCTTTCACGATTTTTAGAATCTCGGACACAATAGCTGTTTGCAAGCACATGTTTACTTGTCGATATGAACGACTTTCGATTCCAGCAATCTATACAAACTGTACCAGTGTATATTGTCTACATCAACATTAATCTTGTGACAAAAACCAACAAAAAAATTATTAACGCCCTCCAGAGTAACAAGGACTCTGGATTAATAAGTAAATTTTTTCACGAGCAGAGATACAAGGATGAATGACAATCGACAAAAAATGTCACAATCTATTTACCTTCAAATGCTTTTGAAAAAGGTTTCAGAAGATCTAAGACTATAATATGATCGGGAAAGTATACAAGAATTCAAAGGAGAATAGATACAATAAGCTTTTGTATAGAATTCCATGTAGTTGTGACATGTGAAGAGGATGCCTCTCATCATAATTGTAAGGAGAAAAATCATAACAAAACCATCGTCTCTGGTGAAATTCTGAAATTAAGTATGGCTGATAATATGTAGTATGAACGGATAGTAATCGACATCTGTAGATATTAGATAAAATGTATATAAGTTAAATATCTTATGGCACCGAACTCTTTACCCTTTCAATCTGGCAGAATAGCTGCTTTGAATTCAAATTTTGCATGAAAGCCTGTCACAGTGCATAAACGTAGCAATGGAAAGAGTTATGGATTTTACAATAAAATGCAACACGGAATTATGAACTTTATTATCTTGACGTAAGTCGATTTGACATTGCATAACATTACTACATATATTTACACCCTTGTGCAAATTCCATTATTATTTACTTTTTTCGTATTTTTACAATTAAACATTACCCAGTACACATAGTAGTACTTCGTATATCAATTCCACGAAGTCGTTCCTTGCAGATTGACCACAAATTCTCGACTGGATTTAAATCAGGAGAGTTTCCAGGCCAGTCTAGTGTTCTCTGATTTTCTCACTGATAAGTTTTCCCAATGTGTTCAAGCAGTGTTAAAATTATTTCACGATTCCTTGAGTAACATTCATCACAGACAATGGCTGTAGGACAACTAATCGACAGTCGAGACAATAGTGTCTGGGCGTGAACAAAATCTGATACAGTCACGGATGACAGAATATTTTACAAATCCAAACACGTTTCATCATACAGCACGAAAATAGATTCCTATTACTGCACATGATCTAATCTGAGAAAAAATAGAAATCTACTACACACTCTCAATCCAGTGGATCTAGAACTGACCGTATGTTGAAAGAAAGGAAATGAAAACTGTTGTTTCAATTAATTTGCACAAGGATGTATGTAGTGAGAACAGGTAGTAATTATGCGTGTAGATATTAGGTAAAAAGTTAAAGGAAAAATTAATAAAACATATGCTTCTTCGACGTGTCCGGGTAACGATCATGGCTCACAATAAGTTTCTATATTTTGTAGCCCTAAATAAGACTTGGTTTTTACTATCCCTCCTAATTCTTGTTCGCTCAACCATTTAAACAAGCGATAAGAAAGGCTGGTACAAAGAATGAAAGAAAGAAATAAAGTTGATCTTTCTTTCTTTCTTTCAGTTTTTCTTTCTTTTTTCTTCATCACATCATTCGGCTTTCTTTCTTTCTTTTGCGTTTCATATTTTGGACTCCTTTGATTCGTTCTTTTTTATTTATGTAGTACTTTTTTTTCTTTCGTTTGTATTATGGCGTAATTTTTCTGATGTTTTTTTCTTTACATTCCATTATTCTTTCTTTCATTCTTTCTTTCTTTTTCTATAGTTTAATTTCTATTTCTCTCTTTTTCTATTGTACATTCCTTCTCTCTTTCTTTCGTTTGATCACTCTTCCTTTCTTATTCTGTGGAAACTATACTTTTTAGTTCTTTCTTTCTTTGTACCAGACATTCTTATCGCTAAACTCCCTTTCTTTCTTATTCTATTGAAACTATATTATTTCTTTCTTTCTTTCTTTCTTTCTTCTTTTAATTTTTATTTATTTATTTCCTTCTTTATTCTTTCTTCTTTTCTTATTCTATTGAAACAATATTCTTTCTTTCTTTCTTTTTTTTGTGTAACTTATTCGCTGTTTTCTTCTTGATTTCAGTATAGTTTATTTTCGTGTCAAATTCTCCAAGCTCACTTTCCTCCTTATGATCCCTAGATAGTTCAATTCTTTTTTTCTTTTTCTAAGTATAGAAAGTGTCAAATATTCCAAGCCTTCTTTCTTCATTATGTGAGCGAAACTTTTCAGGTCTATTTCTTGCTTTGTCATTTGACCTGAGAATCTTGTCGTTGTTCACATGTTCAGTTCAAGGTATTCTCAGCATCTTTCTGATACGATCTAAGCATGTTTGATGAAATTATTGCAATAACTCCCGCAGGTTCATAACAGAATTGGTCTGTGAATATTTATACTTAACCTCAATATGGTGACACGATTTCGGAATGATGCATAATTCAGGTCTGTTTAAAATGTTCAGCACCCGGAAGAAATAAACATAATTTAAACAAAACTATAAAATAAACTAAGAACCAACACAGTTCATACGCAATAAAAAATTATCATTTCAAAATATGTTCGACGAATAAAACCCTTTCTTTTACCGCTTCTGTTTCAAGTGCTACAAAATAAAATATCTAAAAAGTGCTTTAATAGAGGACATAGATTATGACACCGGAATCCGCCTTCCAAAAACTATCAAAGTATTATGAAACAAGAAGATTTCGTTTACAAAAAAAAAAAGAATAAAAGTACTCAGCTGTTATGTAATATTGGTGCTCACATATGAAAGCGTAAGCTGGAAAATGCCATCACAGATAAAGAAGAGATTTGAGGCAACGGTAATGTGGTCCCACAGAAGTAATCTGAGAATAATTTGGACTGGACATGAGTGCAAGTAAAAAGTTATGGAGGACAAAAGACAGTTATAATTGAATAAAAAAAGATTATAAATTTCGCAAGCACATAATCGTGGATGAGTCCTTGTAGAATTTGACACATACGGGTTATAAAGAAGGTAGGATGGACAGACGAAAGCAGTAAATACCCTATCTAACGTACTTGTGCAGATGGTTGGCCGAACAGGGGTTATGCGAGAGAGAGAAAGTAAAAAGACAAAAATTACTTAGAATTACAAGTAATAGGAAGTTGTTGTGGAGAGCGATAATTGCCTACGCCCGGAAGTGACTCGGCACATAAAAGATGATTTAGCCTTCGTCCCTTGACAACGCGCAATAAAAAAGAGGAGTCGTTTTTTGACAATAACCGTATACAAACGAAATCGACTAATATATTTACTAGACTTTCATTTTGAAGAGTCTGATTCATAAAAACGATACCATTTTAATCTACCAATGCAATTCCCGTCATTCGAGTTTGTTTTTTTTCCTCAAGGATATATCCAATCAGGAAACTGCAGTCCAAATTGATCCTGCTAAAAATATATTGATACCTGCCGATTGTTTCAGTTTTCTAAATCTCAAGTGAACTATTTAAGACGAACTAATTTCAGGATAACGATTGTAACTACCACGCAATGAGAATTGACAATTTCAAAAGTCTATCTAGAAAATATGCTTTCATTCTTTCTATGTACGTGTGTTTTCCTTTCCCATTAAAGAATGCGGCGCATTTTCTAAGAAATAGATTGGAGCTCTAATTATAAACTGGTAACAAGTACTTCCTAAAACATACGGAAATTCAAGCGAGAAAAATGTATTTACAATGACACTGTAGTTGCCTTTGATTTACGAAGTGAAATGACAACTCTTCTTATAATGTTTTCCTGAAACTTGAATCAGAAAGCAAAATCTGTGTCAAGCTATGGCTGTCAATAAGAGCTGGGAATGGATTTTCAGATTTATTCGTTTGAATGCGAACAGACAGACAGACAGACAGACAGACAGATAGATAGATAGATAGATAGATAGATAGATAGATAGATAGATAGATAGATACATCTGACCACAACTGAGATAGAAAGATGAACAAAATTAGATAGATAGATAGATAGATAGGAAAAGACTGTGATAGATAGATAGATAGATAGATAGATAGATAGATAGATAGATAGATGTGACCTCAACTGAGATAGATGGATCTGATCCCAACTGATATAGAAAGATGAACAGATTTAGATAGATAGATAGATAGATAGATAGGAAAATACTGTGATAGATAGACAGACAGATAGATAGACAGGCAGATAGATAGATAGATAGATAGATAGATATGAACAGACTTAGATAGATATGAACAGACTGAGATAGATAGATAGATAGATAGATATAAACAGACTGAGATAGATAGATAGATAGACAGATAGATAGATAGATATGAACAGGCTGAGATAGATATGAACAGACTGAGATAGATAGATAGATATATAGATAGATAGATATAAAGAGACTGAGATAGATAGATAGATAGATAGATAGATAGATAGATATGACAGACTGAGATAGATATGAACAGACTGAGATAGATAGATAGATAGATAGATAGATAGGAAAAGACTGTGATAGATAGATAGATAGATAGATAGATGGATATGAACAGACTGAGATAGATAGATAGATAGATAGATAGATAGATGGATATGAACAGACTGAGATAGATAGATAGATAGATAGATAGATAGATAGATGGATATGAACAGACTGAGATAGATAGATAGATAGATAGATAGATAGATAGATGGATATGAACAGACTGAGATAGATAGATAGATAGATGGATATGAACAGACTGAGATAGATAGATAGATAGATAGATAGGAAAAGACTGTGATAGATAGATAGATAGATAGATAGATAGATAGATAGATAGATAAACTGAAATATCTGTAATGTTAAAGCATTTTCCAAGAGACTGAAGGTATTGTTGAATAGATCATTGGATGAATTTTCTGTTTTTCTCTTTCAATAAAACATAACATGAAGAGACAAGCTACACAGTTTGCAATATATAATGGTTAATATTAACTGATACGACCTACCCACAAGAATTAATAAAAGGTTCAAATGCGAATTCCCTGTGGGTTACCAAGATCAACATACACCTGAGCCAGGCTGATTAGCATAACGGCTGAAACCTTGTGATAATAAAGACAAAGATTAGGACAAAAGTTTGAATACAAATGATTATATAGGTCACAGTTCGCAATCTACCCACCAGGGAAACAGTTTGGCATGTGGGATGTGTTCAAAACTTTGTGTCTAAGAAGAGTCCGAATGTGAAAACTTTAAATATAATTTTAAAATGTTCATAGCGTCTCAGACGTTTCGCAGGGATGAAAGCGTAGTATCTGTTCTCTCTTTCTTTTACGTTGTGAAGACGTAGCATCGCCTCCTGAGGATTCCATCCGTGCGACACCAGCTTCCTCGTTGATGTAAGAGAGTTTCAGTTGGTGTAATATTGTTGCCAGCGTAACAGTGTTCGCAGATGGGCAATTTTTTTCCATGGCTCATATGAATAAGAGGCCTGTACACAGAGAAGCTCCTTTGCACACATTGATCATAAACTCTATCGTCGTTATAGAATAGTTATAACGTTCTCGCTTACTTCCCTTGTTTATGGTCGTGCTTGGGAGGAAAATGTGTAGAGTGTGGTTGTTTTACTACACCACAGTAGTTTCAGAAGTGGTCATGTCTTGTGCAGACGTTCTTGGTCAGGGTCAACATACGATACTTCCCCTGTGAGTATTCCTCTTTAAAAATCAAATCCCACTTGATAGAACATGTTTTCAAAACACCGAAGAAATCCAAGATAATGTAATAGCCAGCATCTCGCTTTACCTAAAAAATAGTTCTTGGAATGTTTCCTTCAGTGGAAACGACGCTGGATAAATTGTGTGAATTCAGAATGAGACTACTTCGAAGGTGATTAAATGCTGAATTGATATGGGCTTTGTATCTCTCTTTATAACACCAGTCCTGGTAATTTTTGATCACTTGTTTATAGCAGTGATTGGAAGGTATGTGTGTAGAGTATAGTTGACACCACACCACAGATTTTCCATCAGTGATAGCTGAGCACGTCCAACGACCACCGTATTCTCTTGAGAATTGTTTTTCTTCAAATCTCACTTGAACGGACATGTTTTTAAGCCACCAAAGAAATCCAGATAATGAAATGAGCCAACAGCTTGCTCTTTCCCGAAAAAAGTTGGAGCTATGCTGTATAACGTGTGTGATTTTAGAAGGGTACTACTTCGATAGAGATTAAATAACGAATTGATATGTTGTGTAGTTTAATTTTAAAGCACCAGTTCCTGTAATTAATCATTAGATCTCGTATTCATGTGTATGGTCACCCTACATAAAATATAGAACGTGTTTCACATCCTGACTTAGTAGGAAGGTCAGATATTTTTTTTAAGCGTTTCACCCCAAGCAAGACGGGAAACCACAAGCACGCAAAGGGTTACAGAGAGTTGGAGCGAGATCAAATGGGAGTGATAGAGGAAAGGATGAAGGGGAGGATAAGGGATAGATCAGGGCATCTGGAGACGTCGATTGACATTACATTTGAATAGTTGGAGATTATAGCTATCAGAGAAACAGGAAGAGGGAAGGGAGTTTCACAGTCGAGAAGTGCGACGCATGAAGCTATTGGAGTAGAAGAGACGGCTACATTTAACAGTTTCGACATTGACAGGATGTGAGCGAGATGCCAACCTAGTTGAACGCTTAAATTCATGAAGTCTGGGAACCAGCGAAAGCAGCTCATCGGAACAGTTACCATGAAAGTATTTGTAAAAAAAGACAGAGGGAGGCGACGGCACGTCTGTGAGTGAGCGACTGTAGACGAGATGCCAGATACAGTAATTCCTCATGTATAATACGCATATTTTAGGAGTGCGTATTATGCATGAAGGCGTGTTATACATGAGGAATTACGGTACCTATGATTTAACAATTTAATTTTCTGGTGATATCATGTGTATTTGTTATATTGTGTATGTGTGTGTGTGTCAATATTTGAGTGCAAGTGTTTTCATGTGCTTAAAGGAGTGTAA
The DNA here is from genome assembly GCA_964036315.1 of Acanthosepion esculentum. Taxonomy (NCBI): domain Eukaryota; kingdom Metazoa; phylum Mollusca; class Cephalopoda; order Sepiida; family Sepiidae; genus Acanthosepion; species Acanthosepion esculentum. Next base: position 93,149,773 of record OZ038505.1, on the reverse strand, counting down.
CAGACTGTTTGTAAGTTCAATTGTCCCTGCATGAATAGCACTTGAATGAAATTATCGATACGACTCTAAGATTCGTGGCAGTTACGTAGATGATTGAATTAACTCTGGCGTCAGAAAACAATCAAAGAGTTTTGGCAGCTTGAGGAATTAGACATAGACATATATATTTAATTAACGCAATAGTTAAAAGAATTGTACAATTACAAGAGATGCTTTAGTCAATGTAAATCTTATATTATTCTCTATTTTTGATATCATGTTCCTTCAGGAGGCGATGATGGTTCTCAACAGATTTCGCTTATTTATTTTCTATGAATAGCAGTAATTGTTCTGATAAAAGACAACGAAGTGGTACCCTGCAGCCTAATTTAATTCGTCTTTTTGTAGTTAACAGGAAACGCTACTATAAGAAAAGCTACTATAAGTGGTAAGTTAGACTAATTTTTGGTTTGATTTGGTATGTTTTATGGCATATCAACCCAAATGTTTTATTTAATGCGGACAAATATTATTGCTAGGAATATTTTTTTCTCAAAAATGTATTGCTGGTAATATTTTTTTCTTAAAAATATATCACTGGATTACCAGCGATATATTTTGAATAAAAAAATATTAACAGCAATACATTTGTAAAGACATGCTATACCATCTGGTTTACGCATTATTGTAGAAAAACGACAAGCCATAAGTCCAAAATATAATTTTTTCTCAAAAAATGCATATATATATATATATATATATATATATATATATATATATATATATATATATATATATATATATGTATATATATAATTTTTTCTCAAATATAATTGGAGAACAATTTATAGATGGTAAAAAATGTATATCTGTTTTTTTTTTTTAAATGTATAGCTGATAATAATGTATTGCTGGTAATAATTTTTACAAAGTATTTCTGGTATTAAAAACTATTTTACACTTTCATAGTGTTTTGACTCCAGGTTGGGCTTAACTATTTACCCATAGCTGGGACCCTAACAGGTGCTAACACCCAGGGTCACGGTAGACCTGGGAAAACCTGAGATTAAGTGGTGGATCCACGCTCCCAAAAACCTCCTGATCAGAAGCCTTGCTGTTGGGCGTGGTTTATCGTCTTACTCAGGACAAGGATGTAGTTTATCGTTCTACCCAGGACGGCTAATTTCTGTGGAAGCATATGTACTAGTATAGAATAAATTTGGGTTGGCTACGCGTGCAGTTTTGTTAAAGAGTCAGTATTATTTTGGAATTAGTGTTTAAAACATATAAAACATTTGGATTATACGAAAACACCCTGATTAAGGAGTTATGACCCTGGGGGAAGTAGCTCGATTCCAAACCGGGTGAAGAAAAAAAACATCAGTATAGAGGAGGGGAGCGTGAAAAGTCTTTTTTTTATTGGCTGACGCTGACTGACGTATGTCGAGGTGCATAGCAAAATGCTTTCAAGGAGGCTGTCTAACTTGTCCGGAGTCAGGTCGGGATTGCTGCTTGAGCAGAAATAAGGCAAAACCCGAAATAGCGATGAGGACGGTACAAAACTGAAGACCGCCCCTGATGCATCTAAAATTTTAAAGAAATTTCTGGAGATAGTGAGTGCCGATTTATGACCATTCTTCTTGGCAAAACTTCCACATTTGCTAAGTTTTCTCTGGTGTCTTTCATGCAATGTATTTGTTCATTTGAATCACATTTTTAATTAGATTTAAATCAGGACTTTGACTAGGCAGTTCCAAAACTTGAAATTTCTATTCACGAAGCCATTCTTCTGCGAATTTGTTTTAATGCTTTAAATCATTATACTGTTGGAATTTCCAGCCCCGACCTAAACCTAATTTTGAACTGAGGACAAGTTATTTTCGTTCAGAATTGTTTAGTATCTCGAAAAGTTTATTTTGCTGTCAATGCGTACTATTTTGTTTGTTCTAGCTACAGCAAAGCATCCCCAAATTATTATGCTCTCACTGTCATATTTAATGGCTGGTATCAAATTCTTCTCTTTAAAAGCAGCTTTGGGATCTCGGCAGATATACCACTCACTCAATGTTTCTCCCCCAAAAGTTTTAGTTTGGTCTCATCTGACTATAAACCCTTTTGTAAGAATTTTTCTAGTTGATTAATATGAGCTTTAGCCTAGTTTAGGGTAGCATGCTTGTGTTATTTCGTAAGCAGTCGCGTTTTCTAAGCATTCTGCTATGAAGATGGTCATTTTTCAGACAACGCCTCAATGTAAATGTATGCACATTGGTTCCGACATTGGCCAGTGATCATTGGAGAACCGAAAATGTCACAGTAGGATTTGCCTGGGCTTGTCGAACTAGATGTCTACTTACAGCTAATTTTCGCGGACGGCCACTTCTTGATTGTGATGCCGTTATACCAAAAGTCTTTTATTTATAAATAATTTGTTGCCCATTGGAGAAGTGCACTTCAAATCGTTTTGATAGTCGTTTGTGGCTTTCACTATGCGATTTTTTAATGTTCACGAAATTCTTCTGATCTTTCCATCTCTAGTAGCGAGAATAAAGAACAGAACGATGTTAAGAAAAAGTCTAAAAATGAAATAAAATTTATTTTAAAGCTTCAAAGAACATTTTTTAAAGGAAAAATAAGGATATAAAGGTAAATTATATAATTCCAAAATATAAAGCTCCATAAACTTATTTTGATAAAGTTATAAGAATAATTATATAACATTCGAAATAAATAGATGATCAAAAACATCAGAATGATTAAGAAAATCATACTATTATAATGTATACATCGTATCCAAATGAAAATAGCGTTCATAATTCATTAGTACTTGATGTGTAGACCTTTACTTTCAATAACAGCTTGACATCTTTTGCTACATGAGCGAATTAATGTCTTGCATTCATTTTTGGAATTATATAATTTAACTTTATATCCTTATTTTTCTTGATAAAATGTTCTTTGAAGATTTAAAATAAAATGTTATTTCACATGTAGACTTTTTCTTAACATTGTTCGGAGTTCTATGCACGCTACTGTATATCTGTATTAAATTTAATCTCTAACTGCAGACATTTGCACGAACAATGAGTAATATAATTTGACTGCAGTATACACAGCTTACCATAAAATGAACACGGGTTATGTTGATTTTTACATGTGCACAAAAATTATTTGCCACCATGTAAAACAAAAATACAAAACGTTAATAAAAGGGTTCACTTAAGTTTTCTTAATTTTTAATTAATATTTTTTATTTCATCTTGATAAAAAAACATTTTCTTAACGAATATATAGTTTAATTAAATTTTGTTGATTCTGAGGAGAAAATAGACAATTATATTAAATATTATCGTAGGGGTTCCCTTACTTTATTCATAGCACTGTATGTATTGCTGGTACTCTTAATAAAACTGTATTTTATACTTTCATAGTCTTTTCTTTTTTGGTAATATCTCGTTCCCCTAGCAAGTGCTACTATCCAGGGTCAGGGTGGATCTGGGAACAACACAACTTAAGAGGTGGTTCCGCTCTCCTCGAGACCTCTATTCGTCCGATCAGAGGCCTTGCTGCCGGATCTAGTTTATTGTCTTACCCAGGACTATTTATTAATATATAACGTCACCGATATTTTTTCGGATATTTTTGGCAAAATCCCTAAAGATTATCTGAAGACATATTTTATTCTTGTTCCATGATTTTCCAAATGCTCCCGCTCACAGCCGTACTGTGAAATGAAGATAATTTTCCTTTGATCTCTGTTTTTACTTGAAGTTCGAAACCTTAATAGAGTCATGCATTTCTTTTTGTTTGTTCAAATTTCATCAAATCAGAACTGTGTCCAACCTGGTGAAAAAACAACTAAGAAAATAGCATCTGAGTAAAGGCAAACACAGGATTCTGTAGCTGATTAGCCCGTATGTGTTCTACTTCAGCGTAAGTGCCCATCTGTGATCTAATTAACGGGTGATGAGCTGATTTTAATAAAATCAATGGCGTGTTCTGAATTCGATTCTCAAAATCATTACAGTCTCTTCGAACGATTGGATGACGCCCGACGATTTTAATGATTTTAGGTGATGAGTAAATGACATGCATTTTGATGTTTCCTCGTGCCTAGCGTTAAATCATTTTCTGTCTGTCCATATCGGTGGGTTGGTGTTGCGAGCTGCGAAGACAGGAAGGTCAAGTTAACACAGAATAAGAAAAACTTCGATTTTCTGCAAATAGCATACGGGTGTCAGTTATTAGCCAATGAAAAGTATTATATACTTGGGGCAAATAGAATTAGTTTTCTTTCAATGTATATTTGTAAAGAAAAGAAAAAAAAATTGTTTTGGAAAGAATACAAGGATATAGACAAAGGAATTTTACCGCATTCATAGACACCTGATTGTTTCTGGAAAAGGACACAGGCGATAGAAAATAATTGCAAGGTGACGAATACAAACATGACTTTTAGATACAATTTCACATCCCAATACAAAACGCATTATTGAAAATTGCAAAAATATGATGAGAAATAAAACGGTGTTATACAGTTATTTTTATCAGGTTGATTGTATATATATATATATATATATATATATATATATATATATATATGGAGAAATATAGTTTTAAGGTGTGCTATATTTACGGGATAAAGTTCTGAATATCAGAGCGTATGTAAATATAAAATATAAAAGTGAACATTGAAGTCAACACCCAGAGGCGGCAGTCTGTTTCATGCTAGACGCAATCGTTAGGCCGCTATATATATATATATAAATATATATATATATATATATATATATATATATATATATATATATATATATATATATATATATATATATATATATGCATTCCTGGATGTTCTAATATCTCGAAAAGAGCATGGGTTCAAGACATCCGTATACCGTAAGCCGAAATTCACCGGTCAGTACCTCAATTTCAACTCCCACCACCCATGCATCGCAAAGAAATGGATCGTCCGCTGATTACAATACCGAGCAAAAGTCATATGTGACGACCCAGAGACATTAGATAAAGAATTGGTCAGTATAAGTAGTACCCTACAACGTAACAACTACCCTGGGTACATGGCAGCACCCCACAAAAACTGGGATAGGCGGGTACAAGAGGGGGAGGAAGAGGGAAACAACACTCGGAAGAGAGTCTGCCTGACTTATGTGAAGTGGTTATTAGAGACAATACAAAGGAAATGCGGTCCGTATAACATCAGGACAACCTTCAACACTTCGCAGATATCTCTCCCGAGTAAGACTCCCCATAGAGGAGAAAATGACTAAAGACTGTGTATACGCTATCCCGTGCAGCTGCGGAAAGAAATATAAAGGAGAGATAGGCCGCCCCCTTAAGGTGAGGTTTCAAGAACACCAGAAAGCTATAACACGAGGGGAAGAGGAAACATCAGACGTGGCTGACCACATATGGAGAGAGAAGGAAGATCATCGCCTTGTGTGGGATCAGGTTGAAATCATAGACAAGGAACACCATTGGAAAATTCGTAAACTTAAGGAATCATCACATAGGCCACAAAAATCTCCTGAGCCGACCAAGCATAGAAATAAATACAATATGGGAACCAGTAATAAGGAGTGCCAGAGAAAAGCGATAATAACAACAAAGTTGCAACATGAGCTCTGGTAAGAAACATGCAATGATAACAGCAAAAATTGCAATATGAGCATGGTAAAATGGTTGCTGAATACATTAGGTTTATAATACCCAGAAATTCATACACAGATGTCCTCAAGGACACATGGCACAGTGGATAAAGGCATTGGTTGGATCCAGTGACAGGATCCAGAGTATGAGTTCAATACCCTGTTAAGGCAGTGGGGAAATTACAGAGGGAAAAATTAACAGGAGATAACTGATAACTGACATTAAACAGGGCACGTGGAACTAGAACAGTCTATCCCATTGAGCGAAATAAAGGGTGCAGTTCGACATTCCAAACATCTGACGAAGGCCGGAGCGTACAACGGCCGAAACGTTGTAATAAATATGGCGACAAAGATGAGGACAATAGTCCGAATAATGTAAATAATGTACATAATTTTTTCATTCATATAGACAAAAAGAATTTACTCACTACAAAGTTGCATCTTCGTTTTGGTGTTATATATATATATATATATATATATATATATATATATATATATAAAAGAACAATATCATTCGGTTGTGCAAATCATGCTATAACATTTGGTTTACGCTTAATTGGAGAAACTTGACAAGCCATAAGTCCACAATATTATTCTAAATTATTTCAATATTACATTGAGTCAAGAAAAAGGATCAACATTCTGGAAATGATAATTTGCTCGCCTCTGTCTCCTGAACTCTCTCACTTTGAATCAGTTTAGGAAGAGAAAATCTAAAGTGTGAGAGTGAGCTTTTTCAGTGCTTGTTGGAAAGAATGCCAATAATTTTTAAGGCAACAATTAATGTAGGCGGTAGTTTTATTAACAACAACGAAATATAATGCTGTTGTATGATAATTTTCTCATAGTAAAGTAATTATTATTTTGTACACTATACTTACTGAAATATTATTTTTTGCTTAAAAGACAAAAATGTCTCATTTAATATGCTTTTCAAGTCATGCAAATGGACCCAAAACGTACGCCGGTATTTTAGATAGGGTGTGCACATACACTCACACACATCTTGAGGACATCTGTCTATGAATTTCTGGGTATTATAAGGACATATGGCACAGTGGATAAAGGCTTTAGTTAGATCCAGTGACAGAATGTGAGTTGGATACCCGGTTAAGGCAATGGAGAACTTGGGAAGGGGAATTAACATGAGATAATTGACAACTGACATCCATTAAAACATGGCACGTGGAACTAGAACAGTCTACCCCAGTGAGCGAAATCAAGGCTTCAGTACGACATTCCAACCACCTGAAGAAGGCCGGAGCTTATAACGGCCGAAACGTTGTAATAAATATGGCAACAAAGATGAAGACAATAGTCCGAATAATGTAAATAGTGTACATAATATTCAACTGTGAGGAGATTATCCAACATTCACTGCCATATTGGAGGACTGATATTTCATAACAGTTCAGTCTTGTGTGCCTAAAACCACCGGCAACAATTTGCATATGTAAATGATGAGTGCGAATAGAATGAATTTTTACAAAGCAATATTTTATATTTATTTGTGCATATTTAACCGACTAGAAAGAGAAAATAGATGTTTATGAATATAACAGAAAAACGATATCGAAGGTTATGAATTGTGTGAGGTGATATAAGCGTGAGGGCCTGAGAGAAAGAGAGAAACAGTGAATGTGTGTGTGTGTGTATGTGTGTGTGTGTGTGTGTGTGTTTGTGTGTGTGTGTGTGTGTGTGTGAAATTTCCTAGACTAAGGGAAAAGATACCTACCTGCCTGGGAGAAAGATCAATTCAGCATGCTCAGAGGAAAACAAAATTGAATAACGCATGTAGACAAGAAGTGTCCCATTTTTTATAAGCGCTGAACAGCGCCCTCTAACGACTGGCGGGTAACCCACAAACTCTTTTCTCAAACATTAGCTTTTAATGCACCATATCTTGCTCAGCTTATAAACCTACAATATATTAATATCTCTATCTATAAAAGGCAGGATATGTGTGTGTGTGTGTGTGTGTGTGTGTGTGTGTGTAACGAATGCACAGCCGCAATTTTCGACGGATATGAACCAACATTGACATGCACATACTCCAAGTTAGCTAAAGGCCAAGACCCACTTTGCATTTCCCAACTCCCATCGATAGTGGAAATAATCGATTTTTTCATGCTTCTACGGCAGTTTTCATGTAGTTTGCGGCCATTTTCTACTGGCCAGAGTGAGAGCCAATAGTTGGCTGCCACGAATAGGCAGGAAGATTCTATTGGCCAGCGTGAGAGCCAACAGCTGACTGACACGAATATTAACTAGCATGCTAGCATGCAAAAAACTCGATAGTTGCATTCGTCACAAATGGGAAAAATGTAAATCTCCATGGCACTTTATTCCAATTGGCTCATTCGCTTGCTTAAACTCAACGTTGATTCTGATTCCACAGAAGTGGGTTGGGTGTGAAAAAGTATTTTGTTATTAACATTCTTTTTTCATTCGGTTTTTCCTTTTTTAAAGCTGATCGTTTTGTGTTAATTTTGTTTAGTTCTTTTTTCGTAACAGATTTAATGTTTAGTATCGAGCTTAGAAAAAAATCGCAGTGTGAGATAGTCAAGAAGTAAGGCATATAGCAACATCAGCACAGCAAAGGGCACTCCTTTAAAGGCAAGGAAGGGCAAATATATTTTAAGTCAAGTGATAGCGATTGCTGTATAAGTCGTACGATTTTTGAATCAAGAACGGGCAACGCCGGACCATGCTGTTAGTATATATATATATATATATATATATATATATATATATATATATATATATATATATATATATATATATATATATACGATATCGAATATCCGTATAGGAATGGGAATATCAAATGAATCATTGCATATGTTTTGCATAATTGTTACACTATCATTATTGCCACCGTAATATTCATTGTTTAATGTTCATGCTGTTGGCATTCACCACGAAAATTTTCTTTACATAAACCACATAAAATTAATATTCCACACTTAAAATACACATTAATCCGTCTACCATTCGTTCAAGGTAGAATATTAGTGTCCTATCCTGTCTGGAGCTTTTGCCATATATTTAGCGATTCTTGGCAAAATCCAAGAAATCTGAAATGTTATCAGTCCTGACCTAGCATCTTGTCTTCAGCCACTGTCCACTAACGTAAGGTAACTTTCCTGGACTATTTCTATAAATACTTTCATATAATTGTTCTGAAGAACTTTCATCTTTTTGTTAATTGTTATTTTATTTCCCTGCACCCACAGACAACGAATTGTAAATATGGAGACTAGTTATTTTCATAGAGACAATGAGGTATTATGGTGGATGCAATAAGAAAGGTACGTATGAATGTGTTGTTTTGGTGTAAGGAATATTGTTCGTACGATTGGGTCAGTGTTTGTGGTTAGCTATGTTAGAGTTAAGACAGAAGAAGACCGTCATTTCCCCAATCCCTCCATTTCTGTGTATTCTACACTTTCATCTTTTTATGAATTTAAGGCAGTACTAGATTGGAAGATAGGTCTCGTTATTTCACAATAGATATAGCCGTAATTTTTATGCTAACTGTTAATTCTCTTGCACTTATCGCTTGGGAAGTTCGTTTCCGGTCAACTTTGATCTTCAAAAATATAAATGCAGTGTCAATCGCTATCTTCTGTCTCTTTATTTTTCTTATTCATTTCTGGCTCTCTCGGTTTAATAATGTTTTGTTATTTCACATTCTGTAATCAGTTGCGTCTTAGTGACTTTATTGCCTTGCCTGAGTTGAAATGATAAAAATTATCTAGCGGACTCTCGAATAGATGTGGCAGCAGTTGGCCGACCATCCTACTGGATTTCCTGAACGTATTATAAGGAAATATATCATCGAGAATTTACCATTTAAATGATATATTGAAAGCAAGTGTATCAACGGAAGCAGCAAGCATTCTACTTAACCAGGTAATGTGAATGGATGGACGAACAACAACAAAAAATATATAGAAAAAGACCAGAGGTTAGTTTCAGAAAAAAGAGTCTAAGTTATGGAGAAGCATTGTTGGGCACGTCCTGAAAGGTCATAAAAGAAGGCAGGTAATGAAATTGTGTCTTGGATGTTGTAGAAATTTCTACAGTTTGCAAAAATCCGTGTGTTTTCTTTTAAATAATGTGTATCGCCATTTTGAATTTTATTTTCATTTGAAAAACGCAAAATCCATCGAATGCTTCTTTGTCTTTTTTTAAAGTTTGTTCAGTAATAACCCAATGTACACACTTTGTTCTTTTGTTTCCTACTGTATTGAGTTCTATCTTTATCTATCATTTGCAAGTCTACAACTCTTTCTATTAAAAAGAATTTATTTTATGAAATTACAAATACGAATTTCCCTCAAGTGATTTTAACGTCCTTTTAAATTGAAGTGTTGGTGTCCAGAGAGAAACGTAGAGACAATACTAATCCTTTTAGACACTTTTCAAAAATTGTGGTTCTCCAAATCGGATGTAATATTTCGGTAGCATTAAAAAATGGGGACGAAAGTTAATAAAACCTAAGCTGAAACGGCTGAGACGAAATAAAGAGAATAATTGCTAAACGTTCATCACTAAGCAAATGGCAGACATTTGACTAATCTTAAACAGGCATCAGCGAACGTATTTCCCTGTGGTCTATAAAGTACGAAAAGCGAGAATATTGTTCTTGCATTATTTTCAAGACAGCAGAAAGCAATAAGAAGAACAATGTAGATAAAAAAAACTAATTTAAATGAATGCAAAACTATCGAAAAATAAGAAATGTCAGAAGGCAAAAGAAGGTTTAGGCATGGAAAAAATGCAAAAGTATTCGGTGTGCTCAGATGATTATACAACGCCGAAACGGTTGTCAATATGACGATCAGTTTTCAAAAAATACATTTCATGCCATTTGCACACATATAATCTCGGCTGAAGTCGTCTGTTACTAAATTTTAGTCTTGATAAAGTGCAAACAGCGTCGATGTCGACTTGCAGGTATTTAATTATTTTCCAGTCGACAATCTCATTCGCTAGATGAAATTTCGCAAGCCTTTCAGTAATTTATCCTTTCCCGCATCATACAAACTTAACCTGTTCAAGTCTAGGAGTAACCGTTATCTTTTTCATATATCGCCATATAATGTGCCTCTTACACTGTAACCCTCAACATCGACCTTCTATTGTACAGGGTGAACATCATTTAACAAAATAAAACTTCTTTTTGTGACAGAATTCTATGTTAATTTTACGAAATTTTAATGTAATTAAAATAAAGTATTGATTTATCGTACTTACCTGTCTTGATAGAGTTCAAAATCCGCTATGCGAACCTATGGGGCTTAATTGTTTTCCAATCTACAATATCTTTCCGAAATACAATAAGTAATCTATCGCTTCCTGGATCATACTATATTAACACATATAACTATGCTTGACAGTTATATTTCTAACGTGTCCCAAAAGCAGTACCTCTTAATCTATAACCCTCAACCTCGATTTATTCTTGAGCCTCGTACAGAGAGAACATCATTTAAAAACAAATACAGTGTAACCCGGATATAAGAGACCCGGATATAAGATAAACCCGTATATAAGAGAGATTTTATCTGGTCCCAAATTAGAGCCATACTTACCTAAACAAAATAGACCAAACCCGGATATAAAAGAAACCCGGATATAAGAGACTTCTTCACCGGCCCCGGCAACTCTCTTATATCCGGGTTACACTGTATTACTTTTTGTGGCAGAATTCTATTTTAATATTACCAAACTGCAATGAAATTAAAATAATGTACAGTGTAACCTGGATATAAGAGAGTTGTCGGGACCGGAGAAGACGTCTGTTATATCCGGGTTTCTTTTATATCCGGGTTTGGTCTATTTTGGGACAATAGAAAAACTCTCTTATATCCGTGTTTCTCTTATATCCGGGTCTCTTATATCCGGGTTACACGGTATTTCTACCACATGTAGGCTGGGTCTGCCTAGCCAACACCTGCCGGTCTTGATAGAGATGAAAAGCGTCTATGTTGACTTGTGGATGAGTAATTATTTTCCACTCTACAACTTCTTTCCCACAGACAAAATCTCGCAAGACACTGGGTAATCTATCGCTCCCCAGATCATACTGTGAGGAACGAGAAGACTTACCTCCCGCAAAGCGAATTTGCTTGGCGTGTCAGGTCCTGTTGAAAGATCGAGACCGGCATTAAAAGGGAGATGGATTATTCCGAAATTTCTATATCGCGGGCAGAAGTACAAAGGAAAAAAAATAGACTAAGAATTCAAACCTGCTTGAAGATATAAAACCGGAAGTCTCGGGCGAACGAGATGTAAGTCTCGTATGCAAATTTTAGTTGCCCCCGACGCAGGCATAAATATCGAGTCTTTGAGGAAGACGGCGGAACTTTTTTCTGGCATACATGCGTACTAACGAGAACGAGAGAATAAGGAAGAAGTCGCTCGCGTCAGCTCAGGTGTAAGAGCGGAGGACTGGAAAAGAAAGCAAGCTCTTTAATCAAATTCAGTCATCGCAAATGACGGGCGAAATGAATTATCCATAAATACAATGTTAACCAATTCAACTGTAGGGTTAATCGTAATATTTCATATATATATCCCCGTAAAATTTACATTTTACTCTGTAATACTTTACCCTGAATTGCTCTTGAGCCTGATATATGGCGAACATCAATGTAAAACCATTATCACTTCATGGGCCATAATCGTATGTTCATATTACAAAAAATATTATTTTAATTAAAATGGTGTGTTACTACTATATATATTATTTACATTATTCGGACTATTGTCCTCATCTTTTTTTTTGCCATATTTATTACAACGTTTCGGCCGTTGTACGCTCCGGCCTTCTTCAGCTGTTTGGAATGTCGAACTGAACGCTTTATTTCGCTCACTGGGGTAGACTGTTCTAGTTCCACGCTATCCCTTTTTAATTTTCCCTCTGAAAATTCTCCACTGCCTTAACCGGGTATTGAACTCACACACTTTGGGTCCGGTCTCTGGATCTAACCAACGCCTTTATCCACTGTGTCATGTGTCCTTGAGGACTACTATATATATTGTGAACTCAAGAAGCAATGACTTGTTTTTTCGAACGTCCAAAAAATAAGGAATTTTATTTTATCTGAAAAACGTAAATATTGCTTCAAAGGAAAATAATAATCTAATCTAATTTGCAATTATTGTTTATTTAATTTATTATATATATTATTATTATTATTATATTTATTTGAAGTTATATATGTATTGTTTATTATTATTATTATTATTTCTTTGAACTTATTCCGCAATTATCGGGTTTTTCTATATTGGTTTTTATTTACAACTAATCCGAAGATCGTTGGTCTGATTTTTACTTGCTATTTTTGCAGACCTAAAAATAAATTTGTTAACTTTGCCTTTTCTGCTCTCGTTCACCTGTTATCAGTTGATAGTTTGGATGTCAATACTGTCAAAAAGGCAGTTTGATTATTTTATTATATGTTAAAAAATGATCTCATAATCTCCGAGTATTTTAGACATCAATCCCAGTTTGTATTTTCATTTGTTGTTTCTGCTATCGTTTTCTAAATTAACAGAATTTTGATATTTTTATCCGTTTATTTATGTACTATTTCGCAATTTATCATGCTTTTTAGTGTTTTAGTTTACTTAAAGTTACGAGGGTCATTCAATAAATAAGTTGAATTTTTCGGTATAAGGACTTCTAATACAGATAGAAGCTTACTCTTTTTTTTAAATTTTTTTTTGTTTTACTTCTTTTTCACATGGATTTAATTTCTTTTGCAGATTGAAAAAAAAACTTTGAGAGTTTTGGCGATTAAAAAAGATGGCCGACCAAGAAACATGCTCCAGGATTGAACAGCGATTAATTATCATGTTTTTGGTTGCTGAAGGGTGCAAATCAGTTGAAATTCATAGGAGAATGTCAACTGTGTATGGTGTCACATGTTTCAGCCAAAACATGTCTACAAGTGGGCTAAATTGTTTAAAGAAGGACGGAGCAGTGTTGAGGATGAAGACAGGCCTGGGAGGCCTACAGAAGTGAGGTCTCTTGAGGTGATCGAATCAGTCAATGACCTCATTCAGTCTGACAGAAGGGTGACAGTGGATGACATTGCAAGAACTTTGAGCTTATCTGTTGGGACAAACGCAGGACCCATCAATCAGAATGAGTCATCTTGCATCATGACAACGCAAGGCCTCATACAGCAGCCCAAATGGTGCAGACAACGATTTGGGCTGGGAACTGCTCCCTCATCCCTCTTCCAGTCCAGACCTTGCCCCTTCAGACTTTCACCTGTTTGGTCCCTTGTAAGCTTTCACGAGAGGCACGAAGTTTAAAAGTGACGATGAAGTCAAAAGTGTTGTAAGCGACTCGCTGAGACATCAGTCAAAAGATTTTTACGCGAATACGGAAGCTTATGCACAGATGGGAAAAGTGTGTGACAGTGTTGGGAGAATACGTTCAAACATTTTTAAAAAGTAAGCTTTTATCTGTATTAGAAGTCCTTATACCGAAAAATTCACCTTATTTATTGAATGACCCTCGTATACATATTGAAAAAGTTAATTTTTTGGAGCTCCGAAATCACGTAATGTATATAATGTTTATATTATATTATACATGTTCCAAAGGTTCTCATATCCAAGGGTGATAGTCGGGACAAGCTTTCACTATCTATAAAAAGTGCAGCTCTAAACAACGGAATGGGTGAAGGGGGAAAATTGGCCCCTCATAACCAGATGTTTTGAGTAGATACAGTTTAACAGCCCATGATTGCAGTCCATCTTGCGGAAGGAAATACCTGATTTCAACCCACTGATGCCTTGTGGTAAAATCCAAACACGGAAAAGATTATCGAAATGAATCCAGACAGAAAACTCAGAGTGGAGACCCGACGATCTTTGACTGTCAAAAGTGACAGCTTTCAGGCAGCTGTTGCAGTCAAGCCGTCCCCTAATCGCTGTATTCTTTTGGATCTTGTCGTTACAACAGAGAGGAAACCATGTAGCTTGTGTATCACACCGCCTCCATATACCATGAACCTGGACGTCGCCCTGTTGAGATTACTCAAGGTTCACCACTAAGGAACTGGATTTTGACCAAACAGGGCACTCCCTTTTCCCTCGCGAGATAAACAGTTGCCTACTACTGACATATCTGGGTTGATTTGCCTAGTCCGCAAATGCATCTTTTGATATAGTTCAAAAAGTCTACGCAATATTGTGAGAGATTAATTATTAGTTTCCCTTTCTACGACTCCTTTCCCTCAGGCGAACAGTTGCAAGCCTCTCGCTATTTCCAGCTACAGTCTACATTCATTAGATTTAGTAGTTCATATCTCCACTGCTAAGAGGCTGTATATACAGAGTAAATAACAGAGCTTTATACGCAAATTTGATAATACTTTAAAAGTAATGTTATTTTATTTATGACATACCGATTGTAGCAAGTACTTAAAATTAATTGTATATTATATTACGTTACAACAATAAATAGAATTGAAACATTGTTATAATGCGTACAGTTCACGAGAAAACGTATTTACATTTGTTACACATTCTAAAGATTAATTCATTTCTTTTATAATTCTGAAGTAAACTTCTTACTATAACATAAAACAGAGGCTTATCGATCCGGGGAAATCTATAAGAACATTCTTATATAATAGCATCAAAATAATATTTTAATTCCATGGGTCATTGTCAGCAAATTTTCATTATTACTTCTTCCATCGTAATTTCAATTGTTTTATTTATGCTATCATTCATATTACTAGTAGAAGTATTATCCTGAATGTTATGAAATGATCATTTGACAAATATAGGTAATATTTTACTAGTAATGATCATCATCCTTATTGTTTTGGTAATTTACCCACGCGCGCATGGACTCTCCCAGTTATAAATAGGAGCAGGTACTGCCTTTTGGAGAGGGAAGTTTCTAGGAGTCAGTTCTGACAGTCGGACCGAACATTCTTGCTGTAACACTCTTGTTTGTATATGTTTGTATTACTGTTTCTGTTAATATATTTGTTTAACTCAATTCCTCTCTTTGTGTCTTTATTTCTGACCCTAACAAGGCCACAACTGTTATCATCATCACTAATCACATGACCAGGTGTGGTTGATATGTCTCTGCGCACGTGATCGCCTGGCCAAGTCTCTCCATACATCTCTGTTGCATGTCAAAGTGTGAGTTTCTGTAAATGATATTCCATCCCAATCGGTCGAGTTGTTTGCCAGTTTTATCTTCAGTCTGCCTCTTTTCTTTTGCTTAAGAGAGACAGTGGAAAGATTGTTGGCTGTTGCTGAATAGCCATAATATTTCAACATTTTTTTTTAAGTTGGTTATGTGGTTTTCCAACGTTCCTCTTCCTTGTTACTTGGTGTACATACGACTATGATCGAGTATTACTAGTAATAATTTCTTCTAAATTTCAGTTGCTTTATGTACACTAGTAGGGATATTATCATAAAATGTATTCAAACATTTCAGTAAGCAGGAGTAGTTAGTCATCGTTACAATAAATATAGTAATATTGCCAAAAATATGGTCCAACAAGTGCGGAAATTTAAATATCTGGGAAGAGGTTTAACAGAGGACGGAAAGAGTGACACTGAAATCCGAAGGTATATTGGGATATCCAAGGAAGCATTCCAAAACCTATGTAGAGTAATAAGAAATAGAAAGATTTCGCTAGAAACAAGGAAAAGAGTACTAAACTGTTACATGATATATGTCCTCCTGTAAGGCAGTGAATACTGGACAATCTTCCCAAAATGAAAGAAGAAACTTGAATCAATAGAAATGTGATTCTACAGACGGATGCTGAGGATACAGAGGACCGAATATTTTAGCAAGTACGACGTTTTAGAGAATATGTAAGAAAAAAATGAAACTAATACTTAACATCATGAACAGACTGCAGACATTTTTGGGGTATATAATAAGGAAGAAGGGCTTGAAAATTCTGATACCAACTGGACAGATAGAGGGACAGAGGGAAATAACGTACAACATGCCTAGCGAGTTTGTTTAAATGGATAGCGGAACGGAGATTATGAAAAACAACAGCAAAAGAAATTTTATTAATAGAGACTTAGAAAAGACAGGGAGTTATGGAAAGTTATGTTCGCCTACGCCCTAAGGAGACAGCTTACATAAAGATGATTTAAAAAATTAAATTTAGTAAAAGCTATACAATAGAGATTAAAAAGTATGCGTCTTTATATTTCATAAGTGAGTTTTTTTAAGTTTTAAACATCAAGCGAGTATCATTCTGTTTACATTGTTCAAAGCTAATGTTATATCGTGTCACGATGAACAGAATATCTCCCGGAGATACTCCTTTATTCGAAATTCTGTTAGCATTAAAGGCCACTTCATTCCTCAAGTGGAATCCATAAATACGATCACTTACTAAAGGTATTGGTAAAATGAGTGACCCCTGTCTATATTTCTGAGATGAGGTATTATGTACATTATTTACATTATTCGGACTATTGTTGCTGAACACATTAGGTTTATAATACCCAGAAATTCATACACAGATGTCCTCAAGGACACATGGCACAGTGGATAAAAGCGTTAGTTAGATCCAGTGACAGGACCCAAAGAGTGTGAGTTTAATACCCGGTTAAGGCAGTGGAGAGCTTTCAGGAGGAAATTAACAGGAGATAACTGATAACTGACATCCATTAAACATGGCACGTGGAACTAGAACAGTCTACCTCAGTGAGCGAAATAAAGGGTTCAGTTCGACATCCCATCCACCTGAAGAAGGCCAGAGCTTACAACGGCCAAAACGTTGTAATACATATGGCGACGAATAATGTAAATAATGGGTGACACCTTAACTTCTCCCGAATGTATCTGATACCTGTTGCCATTTTCGACGTTCAAAAGAACTAGATCAAACCAAAACTGCAATATTGCTGCCCAATCTTCACATTCTATCTTTCAGAGTGTTCAAACTTTTTTAACGTTGGTGATGGTATATATATATTTTTGCCCATTCCAACATATGCAACATCGTAAACCGTTCGCGAACCAATCGTTACTTCCATGAAAGAGAATTCAGATGTGTTCAATTCGTTAATTACACGAATTCCGATATTTACAGCTAGGACATGTCATTCAACGTCCACAGAATTCATCTATACTCCTTCCGTATTTCAGTTATAAGGAGAACGTTTCACTTACCTTTTCCCCAAGAACTGCTTATTTTTGTGAAGTAGACTTCCTCGAACGCTACGATCGTATCTTCTTCAAGTTTAGGATCAACTGACTCCTTTTCGCTTCTTACATTCGCCTTCCTATTCTAATAAGAACCTTGCATAATGTAAACATAATAGTTGCATTTATCATTGTATGTAAATCTTTCATGGTAAACAATATTCTGACTTAGATATTATAGAATCTAGTGAATGAATGCGAAGGTCGATTGTCTCACTTTGGTTGAGACGAAATCAAGAGGGTAACGTGTCGGCCGGTAAATGACGTCAGTTCGTGGGGTGACAAGACCCCAGTTGCTATTTAGCAAGATAGGTTTTCCCACGCCCCTCACTAATGTTAGACAGCTAAGCTGCTAGATGACAGCCCAAGCCCACATTCCTAAGGAGAAGACCACCACAGGACACCTCGATGTTTGTAGAACTCACAACTTGCCTGACCGATTTCACTTCGGAAATTATTACAAGTAAGACCCTCTCGCTTCTTATTTTCCACTCTCTTTGATTCATTAATATGTTACATTCTCTGTTTGTGTGGAAAATTAGTGTAAATTATTTATATATTTTGTATACAATTTCTTGTATGACAACTTTAAAACATCACTTTGAGGACAATGCATGTCATTCCTTTCCTTCAGCTACTCTCTTCCGACGGCTGTATTAAAGTATAGGTATATCACTGATATACTAATTTCTAGAATGAGGAAATATAAAATTGAATATATATATATATATATATATATATATATATATATATATATATATATATATATATATATATATACCCAAGTTTAGGATTGGTATATACGGAGTGAATTCCAATAACCAACAATTACTATTCTTTAAAGAGTGCACAATACGGAGTAGAGCAGATATAATTATTTATTTGAATATTACAACATAAATATGTTATAAAATCACGACAAAAATAGCCATTTTGTTTCAACACTTCTGGTGTCTTATCAAGTGATAATATAGAATATAGAATAAAAGGTTTTAAAAGTTTCAAATTAATTAACGATCCTTAGCTTGGAGTAAACGCTGTTACATAAGCTAGAATGACCAATCAAAATACAAGTATAGGGTTATTCGAAAAATTTGACAACTAAGCAATGTTATCATAGATATTAAAAGATTTATAAAATTTGAAATTAAAAGTAAAAAATTAAAAATTACCTATTTAGAAATCTAAATCAAATCTCTATTAAGTTTTATATTGTAGAATTACTGAGGAGAAAAAATATAAAAATAAAAATAAAAGATATATATGCTATTTAATTTGTATTTTCATTGAAATTATGTTGAAAGGGATGTTCAGAACCCCAGACAGAAATGTATACACTTTAGTTTCATTTCAACATGTTACTCGCCTCTCACGCGAAATCATTCGAACATACGCAGGTTAAGCGCTCAGACGTATTTAGATACATACACACACATACAAAATACCTACACCACACGTATATATATATATATATATATATATATATATATATATATATATATATATATATATATATATATATATATATATGCCT
Organism: Acanthosepion esculentum; assembly: GCA_964036315.1. Classification (NCBI taxonomy): domain Eukaryota; kingdom Metazoa; phylum Mollusca; class Cephalopoda; order Sepiida; family Sepiidae; genus Acanthosepion; species Acanthosepion esculentum. Next base: position 93,130,359 of record OZ038505.1, on the reverse strand, counting down.
AGCAAAACCATTACTGTTTTCACTTTGCATAGTTTTCTGAAGAGGACCAGGCCTTGTTCATTTTATTGAATACGACCTGTTGAAATATCTAGCAATTTCCGTCTTTTAAGCAAGTCAAGCTTGATGTTTATCATTTACTACACTAAAAAGGAGTGATTGAAATTTCACAATTTATAAGTCTAGAGCTATTTCCTTCTCTGTGCCGTAAATATCTATTCTTACAAAAGATATATCGGTTGGCCTTCACCAAGAGCCTACCGTTCTATCAAACCTACAATTAAACACACACACACACACACACACACACACACACACCACAAAAACACACACACACGCACATTGATTGTACTTTCAGTAAGTTTTTGACATGCCTCTGAAATATGTATGTGTTAACCACAGCAATGATTAAATTTAGAAAAATATTATAATAGTTCCCGTCCATCTTGTTGAGAAATGTTGTCTAATAAGGATTGGGCTTTTCGGAAGACAATATTCGGTTTTATAATCAACATTATATTCTTGATTTAATGTATTTAAAGAGTGTTTAAATCAGTCACAATAGGACTCTCCAACAACTATACATGTCTACCATCGAGTTACAATGTTATTTGTGGCTTTACAATAAAATTAAATTTTTGGAAGTCAAGAAACGTTTGAATGCACTTTCCACATCTACTTTGGAACGGAAGGTCTTTTGACGTTACTAAATGGAAAGATGCTTGAAAATGTGGTCGACAGTAGATGAATGATTAGAAGAATAGTATGGGTGTGGCAATGTTTTGTATCTCAAGTCGGTAAGCTTCTGCAATGTCATTTTGGCAACATGTGACTAAGCATTCTCATAAAGCAGTAGTGTCTGGTGTATTTTGGTTAAATGAATGTGCATTTCCTCCCGTTGCTGGGTGTCAAATTTAGCAGTGAAACTCTAGTGAGATTCCAGAATTCTGTAATTGAAAACGAAGATAGCGAACAACTAAACATACAACATACTCTCTTCCTTGGTCAATTTTGGTTCTGAAGCGTTGTTTTTTTGTTGGGGTAGGGGGGATATTATTATGACTAATTTATTGATCCGATTGTTTAGCCCTTGTCAAAAATCATCTGTTTCTCATCAGAAGTCAATATTCCATCAAGAAATGGTTGATTCGAATTTGGAAGATGCAAAAGCGCACACATTACTTTCACTTCGACATTTAACATATTTATCGAATGGCTTCAGTTTAACAATTACCTTGAGATGGTCCCAGAATGTCCAAAGCTGACATCCATTCTCTGAGACATTTTCCTGACATTTTCTTTTCAACTAGTGTTTTTTTTTTATGTTAATTTTCAATTGAAGATGGTTCTACTGCACCACCCGGAACTTCAAGACTCATATCAAATTGCAAAAATTCAGAAACAAGTTCCGTACTATCAAATAACAAGTGGATCAGTCACTCAAAGCTCTGTGAATTCTGGTCGTTTAAACGATCAAGAATGAATTCAGGCAAAAAAGAAAATAAAATTAAAACATTTTCTTCATTTTCCAAGGTCAAGTTTAGTGATATATAATACTTTAGGTTAATTTATGATATAAAATTAAGAAAGATGACATAACATTAGAAATGAGTACCCGATATAAAACGAACAAAGAAAACACTACTTACACTATTTCAATTGTTCTAGTTCCACTGAGCCATGTGTCCTTGAGGTCCAGTGATTAAAAGCATTGGTTGAATCCAGTGACTTGACAAAAAGTGTTGTGAGTTCAATACCTGGCTACAGCTGACGGGGACAAATATTTGGAGAATTGAATTAAAAGGCATTGAACTGATACTGATACTGATACCCAGAAGTGGGAAGGGATATGGAACTAGAAAGATCTACCCCGGTGGAAGAAATAAATGGTTCAAAATTCCAATCACCTGAAGAAGGCTAGAGCGTAGAAAGGTCGAAACATCGTGAATATGGCAAAAAAGATGAGGTCAACAGTTCAAGCAATACTGTTGTGAGACCGATACCTTCCAACATCATGGACTCTCCCAGTACTATATTATTATGTGAATGGTAGTATCATGGGAGTAGCACCAGTAATGCGCAGCCGCGTACGATACCAATATCGGACACCACTGGATAGTAAGCTCTGCTTACTCTTACACTATTCTTTGTAACTTTTCTGTTTAATATATCTTTCTTACCTCAAACCCGTCTTCAGTGTTTTCCTTCCGTGGCTCCTACTTCGGGTCCACATCAAATCCAAATCGGGTAAATTATTACAATACCTCATCTCAGAAATATAGACAGATAAAGAGGATACTTTAAGCATCCGGAATGAGTAATATATTTTAGTACAACTATTATAACAATATATTAGAAGACAATAAAAATGATTATTCTATTTTTTCGAACAATTTAATAATGATAAAATATTGTTGTTTATTGCATTATTAAAGTTTTACATTAAAAGTACTAGAATTAGTCATTTTTAAGTTACATGTATTTAAGTTCGTGTCACTTATACTTAAATAGGTTATCAATAGAATTTTGTCTATAGAATCTTTTGTTTAAAGTTGGACCTGAAAATATTTCTGCAACCGATGCCATTGCACTTGTACGTGGCTGCTCAGGTGTTCCAGTATATAACATTTATCGCAATGGAGAAAGACCTTGCTGAAATGTATAGAACTTTTTGTTAACTCCCATTTTATCACAGTGCATAAGTGCACTTACGACCTAAGGATTATTTAATCATGAGCATTTCCTTTTGTAACGATCAACTTGTAGCATATTTTGACATCCGACACTGAGCACATTAATACGTAATAAAATATCTCCCATTGCTTCTTATAAACTGATCAACCGTTGGGGAATTAGCGTTGACGAAACAAGTCTAGCACAAAAGACTGAGATGGCTGATTCATTTAATATATTGCGAACACTTTGGAGTTTATTTGGTGATACGGAATGACATATTTCAAAAGCTATAATCGCTCTTCTCTGTTTCCTGACATATGTCTATATTAAAACATTATACTCTAGGTTGTAAGGATTCTTTCTCAATCGATTACCTCCAGAAGGCGTCGTTGGTGGGCCGACGTGATGAACTGTCCACCAGTATACTACATCTGTCATGGTTGTGTGCCAGAGTTGAACTCTCCGCGAATGTTTTCTTCATCCATTCCTCGATATTGTCTTCCCTTCCTTACGGCAACCTACGTTTCATTGAAGAACTTTACTTCCAAGACCAGCTGATCATGTTATGTGGGTATACCAACACAGGTTCCTTTTTTTCATTGTAGTGAGGTCTTCGTGGGGCCCACTGTGCTGCTGGATTTTACTGTATACCTGGTCTTTATTGATCTCAAGGTGTTAGATTCCCAGGATTGTGCGATAGCATCTCATTACCAGTGCCTCTGTGTAGCTCATCTGAGAGCGTCCAATATCGCATACATACAGGGGTGTAGATGATACTAATGCAAGCTTGAGCTTGATTTATACTGCATGGAGATGGCGTTACTTCTCTGTATAGTCTTCAGTTTAGAGAGTCCAGTCATATTGTGTGCATTTCTTGAAGGGTTTCTAGTGTTGATCCTTGGTTACTGCAATCGATAAAGACTGACGAACAACTCACTTTCAAACATGAATACAGTTCAAGTTATTTCAGATTACATGCTTTCTTTTTTTTCTGGCATGCCTTTCTGAAATTGTCATATAATTTGTCAATTGGATGAACACCAATACTCTGTGAAGGCAAATATATCTTTTTTTTTTCTTTTGGTTTTATCCTAAATTATCTAGAATATTTGGATTGATTCCGTAGATAAATCATCAACTACGCTTCAGTTTCAGTTTTCTCAAAGACTTTCAAGAAATGTCTTTATTCCTTACACCATTAACACGTTCCAAGTTTCCTCTTCGTCTTGCTGACCTTAGAATCGTTTTAGAGTTGAAATAAAGATGACATTTTTAGACAGCATATGGTGTGGCATTAAATGCGCTTAAGCTGCTCGATAATTCAATGCAGTCTCTCTTCGCTATTTTGGGTGGCGCTTATATACTTAACACCTCTTTATTTACAGCGTGGTTCACCCTTTACAAGGCCCTCCGGCAACTCGAGGTAGGGCGACGTTTGTGCGTATAGGAGTGGAAGGAAACGGTTAACCGAAGCCTTGAACAGGTTAAGATTGTAGTGATCGGAGAAGCATCCGTTTGGGTGTCAGTTCCACAGAGCAGCGGTTAACGGGAAGAAGGTGTTCGGGTGGAATTATTTCTCACCGATGCGATACGAAAGGGATGTAGGTGTTTTGCCACTATGAAAATGTTCTTGCTGTGAAGGTTTGTCTTGATTGGACCAGGAAATGTAGTTCGTCTGAATACTTTCCGTGAAAGTAACGATAGAGTAATGAGAGGGTTGCCACTATCCGCCTGTGGGAGAGACGTTGAATATTTCGTCACCCACAAGGGCTTGGAGATGCTTTTGAATACTGGAGAGTGAGGACAGGAGAATACCCGTCAAAATATGACAGCGTTACCCCATTTTTGGCCTGATCTCTCTCTCTCTCTCTCGTAAAAATAGAGAATAGCAGGAGGGGTCAGGTAATTACTAGAGCGATAGAGGGAGCCGACAATTCTACCTGCAAATCATAGCTATGGATCGTATGTATGTTCAACGTGTGTGAGTTTGAAGCCCAACTCATTTTCAAGGCACGCTGCTTTCCCCGACAGGACCTCCGTTCAACCTGATAGGTGGTAGTTCGTGGTCATATTTGTGATGGTTGAATTTAAGTAGCTAGGTCTTCGAAGTATTGAATGTAACCAGCCAGTTGTTACCCAATTTGCTAATTTGTGCAAGATCAGAAGAGAGTTCAGTCACCAATCTCTGACTATCAAGTGTTTCACAGGTGGCCCGTATATAGTCGTATCGTCGGTATGGATGTTTATGAATGATTTGAGTATATGATTAGGCAGACAATTTTGTAGATCAAAAAGGGCGAGATGACAAGGCAGGATCGATTACGTTGCAGGTCCTTCTTTGGATTTTGTCAAGAATCTCGAGATAAATCGCAGGAATACCAGAGCAATATGGTAACAGTGTTCAATACACAGCCGAATGATAGATTTGTAAATGTGCAAGATGGATTCTGACACGAAAAACCTTCTGCCACGACATGATGAACCAAAGTCCCTTGCAGCTATTGATTCATTATAGTTGTCCCACTTCAAGTCAATCGAAAACATGAGGGCAAAAGGTGCAGTGTGTCTCTACAGGATTCGAGTATCAGCCACGCAGATAGCTGACAGTGAGGTTTCTCTAAGCTGCTTAGATAAGAGTAGTTTCATTTTGGAGGCATTAAAATTTACAAGTTGTTTCCTGCCAGTTAACCACTGATTGTAGGTACTTTTCAAGACCAGCGACTAGGTTAACCGACGGATTTGCTATTGAGACAGGAGTAAATGGTAGTGTCATCTTCTTAAATTCCTGCTTGGGAAGTGATTACACCCGGAAGATCATGTGATGATGAACAGAAGTAGCGTAGGACAAAAGATAGAGCCCTGGGGGACATCTGTTTTCGAGTGAAAGGATCTGAACGCAAGCCCGTTCTGAACAACCTTCATTTCACGATTTCATAGGAATGATTGGATTAAATCCAATAATCGTCCTGTAATACCGTAGCCCTGGAGGTTACGTGCTAAACCCTGTCAAACGCATTTGAGTTATCTAGAGTCACAGCCCAAGCTTCGCCGTTATTATCAAGCGCTTGATATATGTATTCAGTGCTGGCCGTAAGCACGTCAGTGGTAGAACGTGCTAAACAGAATTCATATTCTTTGTCAGTGAGTAGGTCGTGAGATGTAAGATGTTTACCCACTTGAACATTGATTAATACGTCGAATAGTTGGCCAGAGGCGGTAGGAGACTAACGGGGTGATAGAGGGGTCAGAAAGGCAGGAACTGCAGAGGAGGACTGCCAACAAACTGGAAAGAAGGAAGCAGCGAGGTAATAGTTTTTGATTTTTTGAAGAACTGGAGCCAGCTCGGGAATACTTTTCTTTAGGACGACGGCTGGCTTTTCGTTACCTCCACTTGTCTTATGGGAGTCTAATTTAAAAATGATGTCCGATGAGATGTTATCCGTGTCATTCAGTAGAGCCTTTGTTCTAGAGGGTAAATCAGGTGTGGGTACTCCAAATTAGTCGAGTTTTTAGTTGGAAGATGTCAAGACTTTGAATTGATTGAAGAGAGGAGCGTTTGGGGCGTTGCTCTTGTTCAGAACACTTTTACAGAGCCGCCAGTAATCTCTAGAACCGAAATTACGAGACTCTATACATTGTTTCCTTCTATCAGCAAACATAAACTTCGCTTGCACTTGCTATGAGCAGAGACGAAGAGACATCTGTTGCAATCAGACGCATCACTCTGGAACAGCTGGAAGAAGTGATTCCTGCGTGCTATGGCGGCCGAGAATGCAGGTGAGAACCAGCGAGATGAGAGCGACTAAACTTGCTGGAATGAAAGCCTCGATGCCGACTTCTAACCAGGAGGGGACCTCAGACGCACATTTTTGAAAGGGATGATTAAAACTACATTCCAAGAAACGCCGCGAAAGAACTCCATGAACGATCCCAATCTGAACGTTGATAACAGAAAGGTATTGTGCTGGTAGTAGGTTCATGGCTCTTGGGAGAGCCGAAGGAGATTTTTACAGACACAAACACATGATCAGAGTTGCCACGTGGACAGAACTGCGTATAGTATGAAGTCAGGGATAGAGGAAAAAAAAAGAAATCGTGAAGAGAAACGTGTCCTTAAGGGTTACTAGGGAAACGCGTGGTGAAGTCCACCACTTGCGTAAAAGTTTGAGTGATTGAGAATTTAAGTGTTTCGATGCCAGCGAGGTCAGTGGCAGACTGTTTAATCCATCTGGTCTGGTGGGCATTAATATCACTGAACGCAAATTTGCAGACGGATGTAGGGAGATGGCCTTGTCTATATTATCGGAAACAGTCATGAGACGGAGAGGAACGGTAGGGAAAGAGGAGATAGCTGAGTGAGTTAAATAGAGAAAGAAGGAGAGACTTGTAATAATTGTCTGGAGATTCAAAAGAGAGTTCCCTCACCAGCGGGACATTTTCGCAAAAATAAACTCCCAGATTTCTAAGAAGAGGAAGGTAACCAGGAGTCAACAAATCGAGGAGGGTAGTGAAGAGTTAATATTAGTTTCGCAGAGTGTTAAGCTGCCCGGAGACTTTTCGAAGAGGAATCATATTCCACACTGCAGAAGTCAGTAGGAATGTTGGAGAAAGTAAGTTTAAGGTGTGTAGGTTATATTTCTGAGCTGTTTTTTGTCTATATCATTGGTTGTTTATAGCCATGGTGTGTTACTTTCGTAAGGAAGTGCCTAGCTTATTAATAGCAGACGGTCGTCTAATGTATCAAGTACAGAATGGAACTGTATGCAGTTTTTAATTAATATGTTGTTGTTTTTTTCAGTGGTAATTCAGAGCCATCGTGCATCTGTCCAGTCAAGTAGTGAGTATGTGTTTCATAATTCTAGTTTTTTTTTGTCGGATTCGGGTGGCAATGAATATCCATTGTTTCTTCTTGTGTACGTCTATTTTTGTGTGTTTGTGTCTGCGTAGTAGACAAATTTCAAGAGAAATCGATAGAATGGAAAATGATGCGAGCAGGTAAACAGCCACTAAATATGGTTGAACTATTCTGTCGGTATTATACAGAAACAATTTCTAACAAATAATTAATAATTAAATAACGAGTGTTGGTGTATAAAATATTCGTAGCTGAAAATATACAATTGTAAGATTCTACCAGGACGATGAAATATGTCCTGGCTGTGAAATCCGTATTTTGTTGAACTAACGCAAAAAACGAAGAATACCGTGAACAAAGTTCAGTGAGTGGAAAAAGGAGAAAAGGGTGTACACGGTCCCTTTTTATATTCTAGTATAAACTCTTGTGCGAGGTATCACGTTAGCCTAAATTAATGTAATTTCCTCTACACTCCAAAGTATGTATATATATATATATATATATATATATATATATATATATATATATATATATATATATATATATATATATATTTATAGATATAGGAAG
>OZ038505.1:92979761-93119761 GCA_964036315.1 Acanthosepion esculentum | reverse complement strand
GCTTGACCTGCATCGTAGTAGACGTGCCTAATAGTGAAATATAAAAAGATAAGGCAGAAAAAAAGAATTAGAATCAAGATTGCATGAGTTTGACATTACAGATCAAAATGTCACTTGACTGGTTAGAATACTCAGAAAAGCGACTTTGAATTACTCAGCCTACACTAGTGACTAATAGAAATAGACTTGAACAGGAAAATGCAGAATAATAATAATAATAATAATAATAATAATAATAATAATAATAAGTAACACACACTACACCGATTGAAGCTGCAAAATACATAAAAATGAAAGCAAAAACAAATGCAAACGACCAGATACACAAACAATGGCAAAATAAACCGCTTCATGGCCAATACTCTGCCCGTACCAAACAAGCTGACGTAGACAAAACCCGTACCCATCAGTGACTACCTAGTGCAGGGTTAAAAGCTGAAATGGAAGGTTTTATCCTTGCTGCACACGATCAGTGATTGTTAATCCGAAATTATCAAGCACGCATAGTAAAATATAGTGTTAGCCCAAAATGCAGGTTCTGTGATAATTACCCAGAAACAATCGATCATCTTGTATCAGGTTGCACGGTATTGGCACCCACTGAATATAAAACCCAGCATGACAGATTGGGCCAATATTTGCATTGGAAAAATCTGTAAATGCTACGCGAAGGAAACTAAAAGAAATTTGGTATGAGCACCGCCCAGACCCGGTTACGGAGATATGACCTGTTACAATTTTATGGGACTACACAATACACACTAACAGAACAATCAAAGCTAACCGCCCAGACATTGTTATTAAAGACCACAAAAAAAAAGTGTCTCCTTATTGATATGGCAGTCTCAGCAGACTGAAATGTATCTTTGCAAATATGCAAAAAGCTGTCAAAATACAAGGACCTTGAAATCGAAATCTCAAAAATGTGGCACATGGGAACATCAACAATCCCTGTTGTAGTTGGAGCCCTAGGATTGGTTGGAAAAGATTCCAGTAGACTAATTGTAGGGATTTCTGGAAGCCCATGCCTCAAAAAAATACAAAAATTGTTCTCACAAGTACAGCCCACAATTTTCGAAGAGCATTATCATTATTTTTATTTTTATTTTTTGTCAGTGGAAAGTGTCATGATGCCATTTCTAACCTTAGGTCCCTGGGTGTGACCCGGAAATAAATGTGAAAACGGCAGATATCAAAGGAAATAAATAATAATAATAATAATAATAATAATAATAATAATAATAATAATAATAATAATAATAATAATAATAATAATAATAATAAATATCAAATACGGATATAGATGAGGTAAAAGTAAATATAAAAAATAATATAATAGCCCATAACTCAAGCAATAATAAGATGGAACATGAAATAATTAATATGACAAAGGATGAGATAAAAACAAAAAGAATTGAGATAGTAAATAATAATCTTTCAGGAAATAAAACAGACGAATCTACCCGCGACATAAACAACTACAGTTATTCCGATGATGTCACTGAAATAAGTCCAAAGACATTAAGACAGAAGTCCTTGAAAACAACAGAGTTGAAATCACCGAAGCATATAACCACGTCATTCAAATACTCAACAGAGTAACCCGCACACAAATGCCAGACAGAGACCTCCCTAAAATTCATATGCCGAAGTCCAATAAACCTATACAACATTGCACTGCGAGGACTGCTAACGGACAAACCTCTGGGAAACATCACAGAAGTAAATAATGTGTTATATGCAAGAGATTTACGAGCTACTGGGAAGCTTGTTGACAATGAAAAGATCAAACAACAAACAAAAAGTGCCAGCTTGGAAGGCAAAACTAAAACGGGAAATAAAGGAAATCATGTGTGAGTTATCGGTAGTAGATGAGATCTCAAGAAACTCGGGTATCTCAACACGCAAATGCAAGGAGATCAAGCGGAAATATAAAATTAAATTTCTAAATGAATTTCCAACAATCAAGAAAATACGAAGACAGTTGAAGTTCACACAGAACAGGATGATAAAAAAATAGTTATAGGTTCAATCGCCAAAATAGCATATTCCAATCGGGTCTTTAAAAATTGACAAGGGGAAAAGCGGTTATTGATGTCAAAAAGACATCATATACTGAAAACGTGCAGAAGTTTTGGGAGACTATTTTGAGACTGCACAAAGGAAGATAACCCCAATGCAGAATGGATCCAACCAGTCTAAAAACGAATGACGGATAAACGTCTACAAGAATGGAAAATATAACAAGAACTATTATTAGGCAAGTTCTAACGAAATCCAAAATTGGAAAGGAGTAGTTTACCATTTTTATGCTCTATCATCTCTCAGAAATACATAAAATTGCGCAGACAATACCAATGCTTATTAGTAACCCCAGTTAAGTCGCAGATTGAATCACTGAAGTTATAACATGTCTCCTGCAAAAAGCAAAAAAAGGCGTGAACCTGATAAGATCGTAAAGGCCTATAATATGTCTGTCAAGCACATATAAATTGAGCACGTCTGTCCTGATGAACTTACTTCCTCTTTTCTTGAAGAAAACAACATTTTCCCCATGGAATGGATGGGATACAGGAGAGGCTCATATGGTTCCATACATATTGTACAAATATAATAAATAATGTCATATATGCAAGAGCTTTAGGAGCTACTGGGAAACTGGTGTCAAGACAATGAAAAGATCAAACGACAGACAAATTGCGCCCGCTTGGAATGCAAAACTGAGGCGAGAAAAAAATGAAACCACATGTGAGGCATCGGCACAAAATGAGATCACAAGAAACATTGATAAACAAAATGATCCTGGAAAACTGCAAGAAAAGAGGTAAAAAATCTCAGTACAGCCTGGATAGATTAATGTATAGCCTTTGATAGTGTGACACACTACTGGATCCTTAAGTCCCCATCGGTGATATTAAATTTCCTTAAACAGCATGAGAATGAGTGAAACTAAATTAGATCTAAATCACACTAAATGCACTGCCCCTTCCAAGTGCCTAAATATCTGACGAGGAATCTTTCAAAGAGACTCCATCTCACCCCTTCTGTTTTATCTGTCATTAATCACACTTCGCAATAACTAAATAATAATTGCTATGGATTCAAATGAACAAGAATGTATATAATCACCCACTCTACATGGATTATCTCAAATTCTTTACCAAATTCTCTCCTCAATTCTGTAAAGGGAGAATTACAGAAACACTCTAGATAGATAGATGTTTTGTCAAAAAGATTAGGGAATTGGAACAAGAAGATGTCTAAGAATTAGTGAAGATATAACCTAGTGAAATGAAGGATAAATTAAGAGAGGAATATTACAGGTGTGTGCGTCTTGTATTGAACAACGAGCTGAATTCAAAAAACAGAATATCAGCTATAATCACCTTGGCTATAACAGTGGGGTCGCTCTATCACTCCAGTGAGGAGCAAATTCCTCGACACGCGAAAAAATCACGTCTACTCTGTATGACTTCTAAAAAACTTAACTCACTGAAATCACTTTCTATTTGTCTAAAATTACCACGCTAGTTTTATCCAATCAAAAACGAGTTCCTTTGTTTTATCTACCATCTGACCGTAAAGGTCAATTTTGAAAGTAAAGGTGTTTTTTGTTTTTGTATTTTTTATTTTTTATTAATCACTTCATACCAAGGAAGTTGATAACACAATTAAGACTCAAGGGGCTACTAGTAGTGTAAGAGAAGGAAAATACTTTAGAAGGAACCTGAAACGCAATCTTACACAGGAAACGAGCGATAAACTACTACTACTTTTCAAAAGAACAGAGAGGAGCATGGACGATAGGCGAACCTATCTACTCCTATTCAGAGATAAATTAGAAAAATAAATAAATAAATCATAAATAAAAGTTCAGATGGACATGTTATAAATATAGAGTTGAAGTAGAATTCAGAAGAAACTGGAAACCAAATCCTAAACTGGAAATAATGGATTCACTTCTACCCTGCGCCAAAAATTGGAGAAAAATCTGAACCGGGTAGTTCTAACTCAGTAAAAAAAATATAAATGACGATTCGAAAGCAAGCAAATCTTTAACTTACGCCAATAAAAATTTCAGGGCTGGTTGTGGAGATTTATCCTTGCCATTGAAGTGTTAATATTAATTATATTTGTAGTATTAGCTGCTTCCTTATAAGGAAACATTCGGCATTTTATTGAGAGAGCAGCCAGTACTACTGTCATTTGAAATTCGAAATATCTTTCTCTTAAATCAATATACAGGAAATGAGTTTATCAAATCATTCTTTTCTCTTCAAGTTACGTATGATATCAACTGCTGATGTTATTTCCTTTCATTTAATTGTAAATACCCTTTTAAAAGGCATGTGTCTATATCGTCTCCTCCCCGCTATGGGTTGAATAGCAGGACATAGTGGGTCCTATAGCCTTGGCTGCAACCAGTCTATCTCCGAAAGAACGGCAGCCTACAGCAGGAAAAAAATCTTCTGCCTAGTCAGTCATAAAGCAAAAGAAACATGATCACCCAAGCGCCTATCCCGTATGACAATTGACTGTTGTTGAAATCTTCAAATGATTTGTTTTTGTTATCTGGTACAGGTTTTTTTCCCCTGATTATGTAGCGCCAGTTCACATACTTGAAAGGAGAATGTGTTTCGTCTAGACATACAAAATTCACACGCTCAAAGCTAACCACTGATCGGAGAAAGTAGTTGTATACAGCTGACAGTTTAGATATCACGAAACGACATTGGCAAGACATCCTCATGTAATTCTCGATCTGACCAATCTATTTACGTATATGATTCGAGGTTTTTTCATCCCCTGTTATGATCTATTCAAAAACCACTTACTGAGGCTGGTATATTCGTCATTACAATTCCTTCCCCAAAACGGAAATTACTTATACCTCAGAATAATAATAATAATAATAATAATAATAATAATAATAATAATAATAATAATAATAATAATAATAATAATAATGAAGTAATAGAAAAAGATTAAATATATTCAAAATTGAAGTGAGACGATTGAGGAGAATGTGTAATCAACTGACAGCCTCGAGTCATATGTATTATCACCGATACTGTCGTTCAATAAATACAACACTAAATGTATTGGACAAAAAGAGAAACAAAAACGAAGTCGGATAATTACCTACCTGTGTCCATGGGAAATCATTAGAACTTTATCGAAAAACAAAGCATATTACTATCTTTTTTTCATTTTCAGAGCAACGTCATGTTCAAAGTAACATTTTCTTTTGAGTGTTTCTTCAAAACTGAAACTGCGAACATTTCTGTTTTATGGCAAATTGTCCATAATAGGTATCTTCTTTTTTTTTTGGTATAATCCATTGCATACGCACAAGAGATATTGCTCATTGTTAAATTCCAGAGCTTGGCAATGAACGATAATTTTATGGCACTATATCCCATGTTCAGAAACGAATGTGTTGGCATCACTTGCTGAGCAATGGGTAGCAGAAGTTCTTTTATAAGCAAAGTTTTATGTTGGGTTTTGATAATAGATGGCATTAGGAGCATTTAGGCGTAACCTATTTCATTCAAAAGAAGTCTTATATTTTATTATAATGACAGTGATAATATCATCTAGTAAAAAAATAGTCGTATTTTTCTTTGTTGATTATTTGCTTAAAGATATAATCGATAACATATTTTTTTTCATTTTTAAGGCAGGTGAAAATGACTCAATGATTTAAAACATAAATGACAAAGGTAGTATAAAAAGGTTTGACAATTTTAACGTTACGACACATTTAAGAATGATTAATTGGATGAATGATTTGTTTACTTTAAGGCTTAACAACCTTATTAAGGACATGTAAAGTTGAAACATCTTTTGAATTACAAGGATTTATTGCAGATAATAATGATATTATCTGATATAATTCGTACTGTTTTACCCATATCTAGGAGTAGAAGAAGGGAATACACACCTTTCCCAAGGGAAGTGAATGTAACGAACCCACTGGAATTGGAATTCGACCCTCCGATTTCTCATTCCGAGCCGTTATTACACCACCCTCACATCCATCCTTACATCACCTGGTTTTGCCAAGCAGTCAACCGTCTATATACTGGTCCGGTTCAACATGGATTCAAACGAATATGGTTCCCACTTAAAATTCGTTAAATTAGTAAACCATAAAAATACCAAGAAATATTTAAAATAATAGTTTAATAAATCATAAGAAGTCCATAGCATTAAAATTCTATTAATGTATCTGGTTGATCGTTTTTTTCGGCTGCTACATTATATTTTTGTAATCCAAAGCTCGACTCCGTTCTCCCTTTCAGATTCTGCTGTGATCTATGAGTGGAACTGTGAAGAGTTTGCTTGTCTATTTCTTGATGCTATCCCCATAATTTGTATTCCATAGTATAAGCTGATGTAAAACCCTAGGGTTTCCTCCCCAAGCAACGATCACTAAAGCTTACTCGCCTGTCAGAGAGTCTGTCCCTCATCTCTGGTAGATTTGCACAGAGTACTTCATTTCCATTATCCTTTATAATTTAATAGAGAGATTTCCTATCAAGATCCAGATAGCATGATGATTTTAGCAGACACACAAAGGAAAATACAAGAAATCTTACAGAAGGTCGTAAACAAAAGAAAGAAGAAAGAACGAAACATGAATTGCAAGAAAACTGAATGTATGGTTGTCAGCAAAAGAGACAGTCCAACATACAAATTACATTTTGGAGATGTCAAAATCAAACAGGTATCACAATTTAAATATATTGGGAGTTTTAAGAGCGGAAGGGATGTGCGACGGGGAAATCTAAAACAACATTGGGATAGAGAACGATGCCTCCCAAAACTGTTATATATCGTACATATGAACACTAATGAACTAATCCACATATATATGTTGGACACTATTGTAAGTGGGAGTAATATGATGTTTACCTAGTTCACGACTAGAAGTGGTTTACCTACTTTATGCCGCTGGCGAGTATTTTATTTTGCTGATATTATAAAGATGATCATTTAGTTTCCAACATCAGTTTTGGTTATTCCTCAGTCAGTAATTTTTCCTAGGTTACAACAAAAACTAAGCAAATTTTAAAATAAACAGGGATATTTCTCCATATATTCTCATCACAGATGTCGAAGAGACTTGAAGCAACAGAAATCTGGTTCTACAGAAGGATAGTGAGAATACCGTAGACGCAACATGTATGCAACGACTAAGTCTGAGAGAAAATGGAAATTAAAGGGACAATTATACTTAGCATCAGAAACTATTTTAAATTTCTGGGGTACATATTGAGTAAAGGGGTCTTGAAAGATTTGGCCCTTACCAGACAGATTGACGACATAAGGGTGGAAAGAAAACATCGCATAAAATATCTATCGAGTTTGTGCAAAGGTTTTCCAGAACAGGGTTCAAGGTGTATAGGAAAAAGACTAAGATCTACCAACGATGTAATATTGTGGAGGGCCATGTTTACCAACGTCCTGGAAGGAAACGACACACAAAAGTAGAGAGATTCCCACAACTAAATGTAAAGGAATACACAAATAAACTTCAAATTATTTACCAAAGGCATTTATGTTAACAGTGTTATCTGAAATGTTTTGGATTTACTGAACGATTAGGTCGAAACCCTCATTCATACAAACGATTGAAGCAAATAATTATAGGGCAAATTATTTTTCTAACGGAATAGATTGCAAATTAATTTGATACGGTTTATTTAATTAACAAAACTATTTATGAAACAATTACGAAAATATTTTTGTATACTAATGATAGCAATTATAGCGAGGTAGCAATTGATAAACATTTGCAGTGAAATGATTTGGAAATTATATTGCTATATATATTAATTGGAAATTATTTAAAATATTATTCATTTATGTAACTAGCGAGAATACGTTAGATTTATGAAACAAATACTTAAAACATGAATTAATATATATATATATATATATATATATATATATATATATATATACATATATATATATATATATATACTACACAACAACAAAAAATACAAAATTGCCTCGTGAGTATAGTTTATTTCAACTGACACCGAGTGTGTCAGTCTTATTCAACTGAGACGGTGGCCAATCCACAGTCAGAGTTTAATACGACTGAGGCACTCGGTGTCAGTCGTATTCAACTCAGATAGACTATACTCATGAGACAATTTTGGATTTTCTGTAGTGTAATTTATACGCTCTGTTATAATAAATACATTGAGCTCTTTTTTGTGTCTCGGTTTTAATATTTATATTATAAGGATCCACTTGGATTATATGCCAACGGATTTATTACCTGTACTAGACACACACAGACACAAAACACACACACACACACACATATATACACACACACACACACACACACATATATATATATATATATATATATATATATATATATATATATACGCTACGTACAAAATGTTGGAGTCACCCTGCATCCCATTAAATATATATTTTGTATTTTTAAGGAAAAAGATAACAGTTCAGTAACTACAACGTATTTGCTTTTATTTTAATAAATAATATGTACTTAACTATGAAAGAATAATCATAAAACAGCCTCATATTTTGTTTTGCTCAATAAAAACACCACTACATTAAATTAATGATATAAAAATTCTTGGCATTCTTTCCAAACGTTTTTGTAAAACAAAAGTATTTAGCAGACATTTCCAAGAATTCCTCACGCACTGAAAAACCAATCTCTCACACTTTGATCATTCTCTTCAAATTCTCTCATCGAATTCCTCCCATACTAATTCAACGAGAGAGAGAGTTCAGGGAATTGAGACGGCGAAGTCATAATTACCAAAATGTTGATTCTTTTACACGATTTAATTTTTATCTTGTTGAAAGGTTAATTTTTATCCAGTTATTTATAAATCTGATGCTATAGAATGTCTTTTAAAAGTCGAATGATATGTTTCTTGTTTCGTGATTCCCAGGGCCTGAATCAAATCTCTCGCCATCTCTTCCCCTAAACACCAGTACATTATAATTGAGAAACCACAATGCTTAAACTTTGGAAACACAAATTAATCATCCAGTTTTTCTTCTGGATTCCTTGACACAAAAACACAACTTTTACTACCAAAAATTTCTAATTTGGTCTCAACTTTCCACAGTGCATTGTACAATTCCTTCACTGTCGAGTTCTAATGATCTTTTTAACCAAAGGTTTTATCTGATTATTCACCTGCCATAACATGCGTTTCTTGGTAGGTATGGATCCCCGCTCCCCGCTGATCTAAGTTGATGTTTCACAGATGAGTGCGGCACTAGTTCAGCTGTCAATCCTGAGTAAATTCCCTTTTGCACCTATTAAATAAGTACTTATCTTCAGTAACTATAGTCACTTTTCGTAGCACATTTTCTCTCAACATGGGCACCAGTTTCCCACTTGCATTTCTAACGAATATCGGGACTTATGTTTAGAAATCTTCTTGGCAATCTTTCTTTGTGACTAGACATCTTTGAATAAAATTTTTATTTTTGCCCTCACCTCAATGCTTAGTTGATTTAATTCTGCCAAACCTTTGTATAGCTGAGAAACAACCGAGGCTCCTTAACATTGAGACTTTCTCTTCCCAGGAATAAAATGGGATACTGCATCGCTTCAGATTTGTCTTTGAACCGTAAGTGTGGTCTACCAGCTGACATGCTTTTTAGAATCTGACCAAACTTGCCCTGCCCAACTGAATTGATTCATGTTAGATTTTAGTCAGTTTCCTCTTTGCTTCTAGTTTGATCACTCAGCTTCCTGTTACGGATGTTACGTTGATGACTCATGTCGAATGTATCAAGTTGATTGTCGTATCGTTAGCTTGGGAAACTAGTAATACTTTCAGGAACATCAAAATTGATCACAACCCTACGCAAATATTTATGGACATGAACAGAAACAGGAATATCCATAATGGTAAAAGATGATAAATAATTCTTAAGATCTTCCATATCAGAGGTTGGCAGTGAATATTCGGAGAAAACAAAATGGCCGCCTTTATACACGTCGGATTTAATATTTCAAGTCTTCTGATTGGTTAACTTTCTATTGGTAGACTATAAGATGAGTGACCTCATTTTGGATGTGTCTTCTCATCGTACTTATTCAACGTTTTCTATGATGTTGTTCTGAGAGAATTAGAATTGCTCCCATGATTCGTTATTGGATGCCACAATCTGAACAAATTAAATATGTAAGTGATACAGAAACAGAAATCTACACAGAATGTAGTAAATAAAAAAAACAGAAGAAATGACTAAACAACAATTATATAAAAACAGAATCTATGTTTGTCGGCGAAAAGAAGAGTTCATCATGAGTATTAAAAATGGAATTTGCAAAGATCAAGCAAGCACAAAATTTTAAATATTTGGGAAAAGTTTAACAGAACGAAAAATGCGACACCGAAATTCTAAGACGCATTTTGATAGCGAAAGATGCCTTCCAAAAGATAAGCAAAGTATTAAGAAAAAGGGAAACAAAGGAAAGAGCACTTACTATTATGTAACACAGGTCTTTGTATACTAGAACGAATGCTGACAACAGAAATGTGGTACGACAGAAGGATGCTAAGAATTCCAAGCAAGTGAATATATGAGTAACGATGAAGGTTTACAGAAAATGGAAACAAAAAGGATACTTATACTCATCAGAATGACAATGCTGAATACTTTAGGGCACATAGCGATGTAAGAAGTTCTAGAAATTCGACCCTGACAGGAAATATCTAAATTAAGATGGACACGGGAAACCAGATAATAAACTAACTAATGAGCTTGTCTAAATGCTTGTCAGAACAGGGCTTAAGAGAGATAACGAAAAGACAAAATATAGTAAACCCTACAAAGGACAGGTAAATGTGGAGAGCCATGATCGCCCATGTTATGAAGTGGCATGGCACTTAGAAGGAGAAGACTAGATAGCACTGTTAAAATACTGCGTGGAGATTTCGGCGGGAAATCAGGGACAACATTATACATTATACAAACTGAAACGATAGTGTTGGTCTTGTTTTTAGAGAAGGACAACGTAACGAATACTGAGAATGTCATGGACTGAACATGTGAATAACGAGGAAGCTTTTAAGAAGAAATACACTAATCTTATAATAAGAATTACAAAGAGACATTTAAATTTCTAAACCACACAAGAAAAAAAGAGTATGGAGGATATGACACACGCAGGACAATGGCAATAAGGACAGAGGAAAAGAGTAAGCTACCTAACGAGTTTTGTAAATGCATTGGTAAAACGGAGAATTAGAGAATGGTTAAAAGTCGTTAGTAAGTAGAAGAAGATTTGGAAAGATATGATCGCCCACAATCTGAAGGAACACTGCACGTAGTGAGATTTATATTCCGACTTTGGTTTAGCCATGTAATTCCCACCTACACATTCCGTACATCTTGGGGATATATGCATTTATTTGGGACGTGGTATCAATTGTTCAATCTTACAGTCTGATGCAAATTATTTCTACTCTCGGCAACAATGCCTACCGATTAGGCATTGTCCAAGCAATTATTAAGAACATAATTGCTGAATTTAATTACATCTAGCATGAAACGGACTGTCGCCTCTAAGTGTTGAATTCTATGTTCACCTTTATATTTACACACGCTCTATCTCTGATATTGAGCACTTTATCCCATAAATATAGCACACTTTTAGACTATATTTATTCATATATATATATATATATATATATATATATATATATGTGTGTGTGTGTGTGTATATATATATATATATATATATATATATATATATATATATATATATGTGTGTGTGTGTGTGGGTGTAAAGGGAAGTGGTTATAGTAGTTCCAACGAGAGAAATGTGTTTATATTAAAAAGAAGAGACGTTTTTGGTTGTAATGTCGGTTTTTAAAATAATTAAGGAAAATAAAGCATAATATATTTTTTGAAATCCACATTACAACCAAAAAAGGTTTGCAGTTTCTCTCGTCTTTTTAACACATATATATATATATATATACGCAGACTGATAAAAAAGGGACTGGTGCTATTATTACTGGGCTAATGTCCGCAGAATGTAGCCGCTTGACATTTATTGACATTGAGGTCTGTCGCGCATGCGCACTAATTTATAACGTTCCTGATCACTCCACTTTTTATAGCAGTGCTTAGAGGGGAAGTGTGTAGAGTGTGGTCGCCACAGCCCATCACAGAGGTTCCAACACAGATCATGTTTTATGCAGCTGATTTTGGCCACGCCCAATCTTCTACGAGTCGAACAACCACTATATTACCTCAATCTCGCCCCTTGCCACTTTTTTCTTCTCAGAATTCAAATTCCAACTCATAGGAAAAAAACTTTAAGAATTGCGGAAATCCAAGAGAATGCGATGAGGCATCTGCTCGCTATCCCCAAAAAGGATTCCAAGGAATGCTTCCATGTCTTTGGAAGGGGGCTAATTTGAAGGAGATTAAATGCGAAATTGATATGTTTGTTAGCTTTCTTTTTATATCACTAGTCCCTATAATCTTTTATCAGGCTTCGTAAATATGAGTGTGTGCGTTAGTGTATATATATATATACATATGTCTATATACATTTACAGAGTATTTAGGTAAATAACAATATTTATGCTAAATAAACATGACTTTTCAGATGCACCGGTCCTTCCCGTCTATTCAAAATATTCATTTTGCTTCATAAACTCATAGAAAAGTTTTAAAATAATATTAAATGAGAAATAGTTTCGCTTTGCTTTGTTTTATTCCTTGCTTGCAAAGTTCGTTTTTCGGGGGAAAAACCTGCAGTAAGACATCTTTACTGAAATAATTTTAGCTTTGTTTGTTTTTATTTTTGTTTTTTTATTTCTTGGCTTAACTCGCCACAAAAAAATGAAAAACTGTTTCGTCCCCAAAGTGTTCTTCATGAATATTCATTGTTTTTTGCGAACAACACATATGATTTAACAATAGTTTAATATCGGCTTTCATTTTTACTTCCTCCCAAGAGAGAACATTCTCAGCAGTATTATTACCAGTGGTATTTCATAATGTTTACTTGAGTTTGCTGCCGACGATGGATTATCGATAACGGATATCACGTTTTAAAAGTTTATTTTATCTAGAGCTGATTGACTGTGGTTTCGTTCAGAGTTATTCAGGAAAAAAATTGGAGTTTTAAATCTCAGATAAAATTGCAATATACCAGAAGAAATTTAAAATATAGCGATATAATTAACAATGTTTATAAAGAGATTTTTTAAATTAAGATCGTATTAGGAGTGTGTAAAAGCAGGGCAAAGCGTTATGATACAGGAAAATTTTCTTCTTCAGAAGGAAAAATAGCTCAAATGTAATATCCATTATACTACATGGCAGTGAATACTGGACTATCGAATCCCATATGAGGATTGACACAAAATAAATAACTTTCTATAGTAGGATGCTGATAATATCATGGATGATTTGGTTTGGTTTGGTTTGTTTTACGGTATATCAGCCTCAATGGGTTATTTTAAGATTTTTATGTTGGTAACATTTTTGCTTTCAAAAATGTATTGCTGGTAAATTTTTTTACCTGTATATCTGGTAATATTATTTTCAAAAATATAATGCTGGTAATAATCTATTGCTAGTAATAATTTTTAAAAGGTTTTTCTGGTATTAAAACCTACTTTTACAATTTCACTTTTGACTCCAGTTTGGGGGTTGACTATTTACCCATAGCTGGCATCCTAACAGGTGATAACACCCCGGGTCAGGATTGACCTGGGAACACCAGAAATTAAGAGGTTTCACGCTTCTCAAAACCTCCTGACCAGAAGCCTTGCTGTTGTACGTAGTTTAACGTCCTACCCACGACGCGGATGTTGTTTATCTTCATACACCCGACGCGATAATATCATGGAGTAAAAATGTGACGAATGGGTTAGTTTTAAGGAAAATGAATAGCAAAAGGACACTCATACTAAATCAGAAAGAGAGACTTGGAATTTCGAGGTATTTTATTGAGGAAAGAGAATTTAGCGAATTTGACACTCAAAGGACATACTGAAGGCAAGAGGGAGAGAATAATGCTGTGATGATTTAACTTACAGTTTTGCTCCCAGGAGCTGCTTTCGCTGGTTCCTAGGCCTCATGAATTTAAACGTCCTACGAGGCTGGCATCCCGTTCCCACCCGTTCACCGTTGAAACTGTTAGATGTAGACGTCTCTTCTACTTCAGTAGCTTCATGTCTCGCACATCTCGCCTGTGGAACTCCCTTCCTTATTCCTGTTTCCCTGACAAATACAATCTCCAACTATTTAAGTGTAACGTCAATCGACATCTCCAGTTACCTTGATCTATCCACTTCCCTTCTCCACATCCTTTCCCCTTTCATTCCTATCTGCTCTCGCTCCAAATCTTCTGTAACCCCCTTGCCTTGATCGATCCACTATATTTCTCCACATCTTCTCCTTTACCACTCCTATCTGCTCTTCCTTCAAACCTTCTGTAACCCCTTGCGTGCAAGTGGCCTCCAGCCTTGCTTGGGGTGATAAGCTTAAAAAAAAATATGTAAAATCGTGAAATTATAGGGTGTGTTACAGGTGGGGAAGCGACACTCACTGCTAAAACTACGCGAGATAAGAGGTTGTGTCAGGATACATAGACGGACAAATATTCTCATCAAGGATGAGGAAAAGACTTTAAGTAAACGATATGAAACCTAATGCCGTATACAAAAAGTACCAAGACATTTATGTGGACAGAATATGTTTCCTCAAATTCCTTGGATGAGCATTATTTGCATGCGAACACTTGTCCTCATTTTTGATGCTGCTATCACAACATTCCCGCGGTTATGTACTCGGGACTGGAGTAGGTATATGTCGATTCTTATGTTACCCCGATTGACAGGGACCTGAGTTTAAAATGGCTAAAAAGTTTTGATAAAAAAACAAAGATGGGGGCAACAGTTTCTAGGTAAATAATGGAGAATAAGCTTCTGAAATATCATCTGACAATATCCTAACGATTAAGGATTGTGTAAAACATATATAAAAACTGTCATGATGTAAGTAGAGCTATATTGGATAAACCTAATGGCTGGGCTAGAGTTTTGATCCATCAGCGAAATTATCAACCAGAATGATATATGACAGCAACACCTGGTAGGCATTAAAATTATCGCTCATTTAAACTGATTTGAGACGAGTAATTTTAGAAAGCGGCGGTATTTAGGTATATGTAAGTATAAATCGCATGGAACGATTAAAGAACATGACTCTAGCTTTTAGGTAAATATTGTTATCCATTATATATATATATATATATATATATATATATATATATATATATATATATATATATATATATATGTATGTATATATATATATATATATATATATATATGTGTGTGTGTGTGTGTGCGCGTGCGTGTGTGTTTGTATGTGTGTTCTCTTATAGGCATGTCTAATTGAATCAATTACAGACATTATGTCTGCTAATTTTTAACAAAGTCAGTTCATACTCACGAATAGCCTTCCGTGTGTTGATATTAAAGGATAAAAGAAATGTGCGATATCTGTTCAATTTCTTTTATCTTCATTTCACATTTCACAACTACTTTCGATCTTCTTCCAAGATCATATATATATATATATATATATATATATATATATATATATATATATACATATATATATATATATATATATATATATATATATATATATATTATTGCACATTTCTCTCATCTATTAATATCAATACACGGAAGGTTATTCGGGAGTATGAATGAATTTTGGTAAAACTTAGCATACATAATGTCAGTAATTTATTCAATCAGACATGCCTGATAGAGAATTTTCTGCCTAAATACACACACACACACACACACACAAACACACACACACACACACACACACACAAACACACA
This sequence comes from Acanthosepion esculentum, assembly GCA_964036315.1. Classification (NCBI taxonomy): domain Eukaryota; kingdom Metazoa; phylum Mollusca; class Cephalopoda; order Sepiida; family Sepiidae; genus Acanthosepion; species Acanthosepion esculentum. The sequence continues at coordinate 93,103,853 of OZ038505.1, read as the reverse complement.
AACACACACACACAAACACACACACACACACACATATATATATATATATATATATAGGGTAGCAATAAAGTCGCTATACAATTATATACACTAACAATTAAGACAAAGTAATCAATCAACAGTCCAGAAATATTTCTGGTTAATTCTGGTTAATATCAATAAAATGCCATGATAAACGATAGTAAATTAATTACCGATAGTTTTCGATTTGCAATACGCCTGGATCAATGCATTCCCTGCAACGTGAGTGAAGACTTCGACAAATATCACGGTACAATCGATTTTGAACCCTTAAGTCTGCAAATGCATCTCGAATAAATTGATTGAGACTATCTATAGTTCTCTGTTTCTGAGCAAAAAGGGAATCTTTGCTAATTCACCATTTATTATAAGTAACTGTATAGTGATTTTCTTGCTACTCTATATTTGTATAAATACCATCTACGCTTGCATACATACATACACACACACACACACACACACACACATATATATATATATATATATATATATATATATATATATATATATATATATATATATATATATATATATAAGCTTTTTATTTATTTTTTCTTGTATTCCAAAAAGTGGTTTCTTTTCTAGACACACAGTGCGTAGAAACTCTCCAAATATTCCGTAATTCTGAGCGATTTCGGCTATGGTGTTAGCCATTATCTAGGATGATTTTATTTTTTATTTTTAACTGGATGTATGGGTTGTGTATATGTATCTAGAGTTATAGGGATTTTTTATTTATTTCCAGAACACAGTCATCACAGTGTGGCCGTGTTAGTAGTTAATAGTATTGATTGTTGGCCTTTGTTTATTATTATTAGGCTTGCATTTTGTAAAATCCTTTTTTACATGTGTATGAGGTTATTTTGCTTGTAATATCTATTAGAATATTTCGGATGGCGTCTGACAAGTTTCGTGTGTGTATTGCCATGTCCAACCTAAATTTGAATGCTTCACATAAAAGGCCGAAATTGAAATTGTACACCAAACACTATCCCAAAACGAGCTGTGTGGAGACATAGCAGTTAACGTAGACCTGAGAGACCCTTCTCAGCACCGAAGGTTGTAAGAATCCGCACCCCTCGCAGCAACTAAATTAAACGTCGCTGAAAAAGAACTAAAAAAAAAAACAAACATTAAAATTCATCATCGACGGCCGGACTAAATCATCGGAGACTACCAACCTGGATACGTAATAGTAATCAATGCTAAAGGAGAATATTTTTGTGCGAGCAAAGTTTAATCATAAAAGGCTTTTTTTTCTTTTTGTCATAGTAATATTTTTAATAAAAAATCTTGGCTCACTTTTTTAACCATGTATAATGATGTTCTCTTAATTAAAGAACTACTTATGGAGCCAATTTAAAAAAGAATTGAACTCTAGTCCATACATATATACACACAAACACACACACACATACATACATAATAAACAGACCAATATAATAAACATAAGTACAGATGTATCCTTAAATATCCATTCGGTTTTTGTTATATACCAATGAACACTAACGAGTATGTCCCAATCCTCATAAATACGATGAACACTATTGTAAGTGGGTGTAATATGCTGTCTAAATAGTCCACCACTAGCAGTGGTTTACCTACTTCACACCACTGGCAAGTATTGTATTTTGTTGATGTCATAAAGATTGCCATTTCATTTCCAACCTCCGTTTTAGCTATTACTCATTCAGTAACCTTTTCTAGGTTAAAAGTTATGATTTATTTCATGAATATACATACAAGTATTCATCTCTTCAGACCATATTTTTTTAATAAATGCAAACAATTTTTACAGACTGGACAAATTGACTCCATTTATTAAAGAACTTCGGTCTAAAGACAGGAATATGTGTATATACACATGAAATAAATTATCGCCGTATGGATTTTAAAGGATCGTCAGTTCTTATGATCAATATGTGTGTGTGTGTTACCAAGAACAATTTTAAGAGACAGATCTATGACAAAGTGGAAACCGTTTTCATGTGACGAGTTTCGTATATTAGGACTTCATATGATGTTTACGTTGATCCGACTAGCTACATGCACAAACGAAAGAAACACGCTGGGAATATTAAATTTAATTTTTTTAATTACATATTTTGAATACATAATAATTCTTTATGATTGTTTATGTTTCCATTACTTTTTTTTTTAAATATCCCTGACTCCTGTCAAGAAAGGCGACAGGGCTGTATGAACTGCATGAACTGCTTTATGACGCAAATTTATAATGGATGAATAGCGATTAGAACGCATACTATAAATTTCCATTTCAATAAATTGTTTTCTCCCTTAAGAGCAGCAGTTTATTTAGGATTATAGTCAGCCTCATTACAGTCCACAACTAATACATTCCGTGTGTTTCATTGTAAAATATCCCTTTTGTGTTTATATAATATTTTCTTTAAGTTTCTCCTATGTATTTCTAGTGGCATTAGTTACAGGTAAACTGCAACAACTGTCACAGTAACCAGCTTTTACCAGAGCATATATTAGAATTTTGTTGTTATGATTGCTTTTATCCAGCACTCCTTATTACTGGTTCCCAGATTGTATTTCTGTGCTTGGGTTCAGTTCGAAATTCCAATCACCTGTAGAAGACCGTAACGTACAACGGCAAAAACGCCGTGAATATGGCAATAAAGAAGAGGAAAACACAGAGAACAATGTAAATAATGTAAATAATCTTACGCAATTGTTGTAATATAAAGCACACTTTGGTTCTGTGGATTATGAAGGTTATCATCTGTTTGATAACCAAATTATTATTCGGACACGAGAACAAGTCATACTATTTTTCTACATACCTCTTGCATCTCATTTAGAGGAAACTCTTCGAAAATCAAGCAAGAGAGGTTCCATCATCAATGAGCGGGCCCTTAATTATCAAACATCGGGATGATCTGATTTTCTCTCAGAGTAATATCTTGCATTGAGCGCCTATTGAGATTAATCCAAGAAATAAACGATAGATACGATCCGTTGCTAAAGGTACTGTAAACATTTGTCGATTTCTGTACAACGCCAGAAAGTTCCACTTCCTTCTATCACCTACCTTTACAAGACCACGTCGAAAATGGAGTTCTGCTGCTAGGATGTACCCAGTCTTCACTTTCCAGTCCCAAGTCACACATTGTAAGCCTCTCACTGTTCTATCGCTATTTCTATGGAAAGTGTTCGGATGTTCTATATCCCAAAGTTCCATTAGTTGTGATTTTCTCGGCCAAAAGCCGCCATGCCACGGACATAATAGTGAACACCATTGCATTCGTATTCCATTGGTGAGGCACAAGATCAACTCGAGCAGTTTCGTCACACGAATCGCTTATTCGTGGGGTCAACTCCCAGAAGGATATCTCCCCGATCACTACATTCTGAATCTGTTCAATTCTATCGTTACGGGGTTTCTGCTACACATATCCCCAGAAACCGTTTTATTTATTATGTAACCGTCTACCTCAAGTGGCGCTTGGGGCTTGTACAATGTGAACGTCATCTCAATAAATAAACGACAAATTTTGTCAGTCCGTCCTTGTGTCGCAAACCCTTCTAAGTCGGGCCACATTTAAATTCATAGACATATTATACATTTTTGGAATCACGTTTATTTAACATCCATCAATTGGGATTTATGTCCGGATGACGAGGGAACAGACAAATATTCAAATTTTAAAATAACTGAATACATTAATTATTAACAAATAAAATTCATATTAAGCTTATGTTTAATTTTGTTTTAAGTTCAGTTTAAAATATCTCCAAACCTTTGTGAATTGAGCAAATCAATGTTATTTCTTCAAAATACAATGATTCCGTGTGAAAGTAAGAGGTTTCTTGACGTGAGATTTTCAGAGATTGCGATTTACAGGACTCAACACAGTTGAAGTTCCAGCGAAATTTGTGATTTGAAGAACTCAATTTTCGCCCTGAATTGATTTCGACCCGAGTCGGAGTTTCAACCTAAATTGTACCATCAGCCCAAATCGGTCTTTTGGCTAGAATTGGACTTATAGACGGAATCAGAGTTAATGTGAGGTTTTGAAATTCCATGATGTGAATTGATGAATTAAAAGTTATTTCTTAAAAATGTGCATTGTTTTCTAAGTTGAACCAGAGTTCCCTTTAGATTTGGGTAGGAGGTTTAATTAGCTCTCCGTAGGAACATGCCTAAAAGTCTGCACGGAATGTGGATTTTAAGTTCGTTGTAAAATAAAATATAATTTATTTCCTTCAAAGTAATAACAAAGATAGCATTTTAAAACCGGAGGGGAGTTACGTGCTTAAATTACGTTAGTGGCTAAGTTATTATATCGAATTGATCAAGATAGAATGACAGGTACAAACACTATCGAATAACAAAAGAAGCACAATGGTTTCCAAAAGGAGTTGAAAATAAATTTGAAGATCAAACGTTTCACTAAAATGCTTCTCACATAACGAAACGCGTAGTTGTAATAAACCTGTTTATGTATAGTTAAATAAAATAAAAAAAGATTTAAAGACAGACACTGCATAATTAAGCCATAACATAGATTGTAAAGATAAGAATAAAACTGTTAAGCAGAAATTTGATAATGTTAACTCTAATGCAAAACTTCCTGCATTCGTAACTCTTAATGAACCACGTCCTGGGTAAGACAATAAACTTCATCCGGCAGCAAGGTCTCTGATCAGAAAGTTTTGAGGGGCGTGGAACCACCTAATTGCTGGCGGTCCCATGTCCCCTGCGACCCGGGGTAGTAGCACCTGTTAGGGTCCCAGCTATGGGAAAATAATTAACCCCCAACTAGGGTCAAAACACTATGAAAGTGTACAAATAGGTTTTAAACAGCAATACGTTTTTCAAAAAAAAAAAATAATAATAATACCAGCAATAAATTTGTGAAGGAAAAATTATTACCAGCAATACGTTTCTGAAAAAAAATATTACCAGCATTACATATTTGGAAAAAATATTACCAGCAATAAAATTGTCGGCATTTAATAAACCTTAGTGGTTATTATGGCGTAAAACAAACCAAACCAAATCTTAATGAACCCGAGAAAAAAATTAAATGCTCTTGAAAAATGATAACACATATTCGGAGATATCAGTAAAAAGAATCTTGATGGTGGACACAGTCAATTATATTTATCACACATTGAAAATATCCGAAAGCTGCTATTGACTGGTTAATTAGACACCAGGATACGTCATAATGTGCGACCTTTTGATTTCAAAGCGTTCTCTGTTTCTGTCAGTGATATGACCGCACTATAGACATACATTAATGATCACTAGATAGAATATATCAGGAAATGCCGAACGTTGGTATCAATAAAACGATTCGAAACCGGAAAAGTGATTGTGATTGCTTACTTGTGACCATGAACCGTTTGATGGAACAAAAACCGTGAAATTATAGAATTGCATTTAAGAGAAATATTCGATTAAAAAAATGCGGGATTATATCAGGATTATGGACAAAACGTCCTGATAAAAAAAGAAATGAGACTGTTAATCTGACCTAAAAATTTAAAAAGAAAACTGAAAAAACAACTCCGGGAATAATAAAAAAAAATTAGTGAGAGTGTATGTATGAGAGTGTGGGACGAATGCTAGAGTAAATGAAAGCTATAGGGAGGAGTAACAGACGAGAGAAGGACAGGAAGGTCTAAAGATGAAGGGGGGGATTAAAATTTAACAGAGAGAAGTTTTAAAGAGGGAGTCAAAGACTGTTTACGTGAGAGAAATATGAATATTTTCAAATGTCTAATACATTAAAGATACACCGGAAAAGAGTATACATTTTGTGGTGACATACACACACAATAGACGATATAATCTTAAAGCTCAGAAGATGAGAGAGGGAGTTCTAGCTGGATTCTATCCTCATGGAATTATTTTTTATACACACACACACACATATATATATATATATATATATATATATATATATATATATATATATATATATATATATATATATGTGTATGTATATATATTTATATATTTTAGATATATGATTGTATATGTATGTGTATATTTAACACTAATATTATATATATATATATATATATATATATATATATACAAATGAACAAAATAAACTCACCATAACTACAAAACGTATTTCATAAAATTCTATGAACCAATAGAATAAAACCGTCAAGCCTCCAATTCTTGATAATGGATTGTCCGACAGAACAACCACCTTTCATTGCCAATCATTTGTCTGGCAGGTAACATTCTATATCGCAAAAGTGTTTCTGTCTTCCGTCCGAAAACCATATAGAGTCATTTCAGCCAGATTAAATAAGGGTCCGTCCTGAAGGTTTTCAGATTTCATCCAAATCTTTAGCATTTGTTAATATTCATCAGATGAGTTGATACTGAAGAATTCTGTATGATACCTCATTTCATTCATTTTTTTGCGCATTATTTAAAATTACAGTTGGGATTTTTGCAGCAAGTGACAGGAGAGTGTGATCGAATTTGTGAGTGTGATAATGGTTGTAATGAACGAAGAAATGTTTCAAAGGCAGGCAATGAAAGAGACTTTCAGTGCGAGGTCACTAAAAAACAAAAGAGAATTCAATATTTTCAAAATTGTCAATAGCTTTATAATATTCAGATTGGCTTAAGATCTGTTTGAATTGATGTATTAAGCTGACATTTCCAGGATCAACTCCTCTGATAAATGTTAACATATGGTGAAAAAATTGATGAAATCTGAGAGCCTTCAATATTGGATGAAATCTGAGTGTGATTAGTTGATCTAATTTGTGATAAAGGAAGAATAGTTCCAACAGCAGCCAATTAAATGTATTTTCAGTGAAAGGTCTCTATGAACAAAAAATACAAAATTTTCAATAGCTTTATAATCTTCAGAAAGGCATGAGATCTGTTTGAATTGATGTATCAATCTGAAATTTCCAGGATCAATTCCTCTGCTAAATGTTAACAAATGATGACAATTTGGATTAAAATTTAAGAGCCTTCAGCCTTCAATCGTTGTTGAATCTAGTTGATGTTTAGTCCCGTGAATTCCAATCCGGTAGAAGCATTGCCCTGATTGCACCAACAAGGACGGGTCGGAGAATTACCAACGCCAACGCGTCGCTGGCTGCCTAAGTGCACGCGCTTGGACGAGAGAAGATTTTAATAAAAATACATGGGTTTTTACATGCATTTCCACCCCTTATGCTATTATTTATTCCCGAATGTTATATTTGACTCTCATTCTGGTTAAGACTCAATATCCAGCAGGAATATCCAGCCAAACTAGCCCCGTTAACCATTGCACAGATTTTAGGTATCTTTGAGCAAGGTATTCCTCTTCGATAAACGTCATGTTCGATGGATATGTCTTTATTTTCTAGCGATTGTCTGCTTCTTTATTTTTGCTCTGAAATCTGAGTTCACGTTCAATTTTCAACGTCTCCTCACAACATTGTCACACTTTGGGAATTTCAAGTTAATTCTCCCCAGCCCTTCACCATTAATGTAGACTTCAAGATATTAATGTCGACGCATCGTCTCTTGATTGAGTTATATGGGAATATTTCGTTTTCTGGATTCTTCCAAATTTCTTATTCAGCATCGTTGCTATCTGTGTATTATTTCAACATGTTTACATAGAGTTTGATACACCGCCTACGCGATATCGACATTCAGTTAAAATGGCATCAATCATGGCTGGTAAGACATAACTATGCCCTCGCTATATTGCAAAGTCCCTACGGAAAAAGGTTATGTTTTTTCAATAAAAAAGCCAAGTCGTCAGGCATAGAGGATTCTATCTGTAAATAACGCCTGATCTCAGCAGTGTTATGCTGGGAATGTTTTCGTTTTTTTTTTTCTTTCTTGCAGGATTAATAATTACCAGTTAGTTTTCAAAAATATTATTTTTTGGTTATATCATTAATTTAGTATAGAAGATATGAAAATTGAATACAGTAGAGGCTGCGCTTGGATAGAGTTTACTCCAGCCCTGCAAAGAGGCTACAAAACCAAAATATTAGTCATGACGCTAAATAATCTTCTCAGATCCAGTCATTTATAATGATGGCGTGCATGGTGTCCAAGTCGTTCAGAAATGTCTAAAATATCAAGCATATTGAAATGAAGGAATACAAAAGGCTTCACGGCAATGAACCTTATCTCTTAAATAAGAAATGCTCTTTCAGATTAATTGGCGCTACAGAATCGTAAACAAAAAACAAATTACCAAAATCGCAAAAGCCAGCATCACTTAAAGAATTCCAAAAGCATGAACAACTAATATTCATGGCAGGTGTAACGAGTGGAGACAATTATGACTGAATCCCAAGGATGACATTCCACATTAAATGAAACAAAAGGGTTAAAATGTAAACTCGCAACAGTGCTAGAATGGGCCATAAATGATAGAGAACTTGAAAAGTCTATATTCCTAAAAAAGAGAAATGCTTTAAATGAAAGATTTTATAAATTCCAACTAAGTGTAGCACTAATTATTCGATCATTAAACGTGGATTTGTCTATATTTCTCTGATGAGGTATTATGTATCTATTTACATTATTCGGACTATTGTCCTCATCCTTGCCGACATGTTTATTACAACGTTTCAGCCGTTGTACGCGCCTCGGGACCTTTCAGTATTTGTGTATATTTCTGAGATGAGGTATTATGTACACTATTTATATTATTCGGACAATTGTCCTCATCTTTATTACAAGGTTTCGGCCTTTCAGTAGCTGTCTATATTTCTGAGATGAGGTATTATGTATACTATTTACTTTATTCGGACTATTGTCCGCATTTTTGTTGCCATATTTATTACAACGTTTCCGCCTTTCAGTATTTATCTATATTTCTGAGATGAGGTATTATGTACTCTATTTATATTATTCGGACTATTGTCTTCATCTTTGTTGCCATATTTATTACAACGTTTCGGCCTTTCAGTATCTGTCTATATTTCTGAGATGAGGTATTATGTACACTATTTACATTATTCCGACTATTGTCCTCATCTTTGTTGCCATATTTATTACAACGTTTCGGCCTTTCAGTATCTGTCTATATTTATGAAATGAGGTATTATGTACACTATTTACATTATTCGGACTATTGTCCTCATCTTTGTCGCCGTATTTATTACAACGTTTCGGCCTTTCAGTATCTGTCTATATTTCTGAGATGAGTTATTATGTACACTATTCACATTATTCGGACTATTGTCCTCATCTTTGTCGCCATACTTATTACAACGTTTCGGCCTTTCAGTATCTGTCTATATTTCTGAGATGAGTTATTATGTACACTATTTACATTATTCGGACTATTGTCCTCATCTTTGTTGCCATATTTAATACAACGTTTATCCCCTTCAGTATCTGTCTATATTTCTGAGATGAGTTATTATGTACACTATTCACATTATTCGGACTATTGTCCTCATCTTTGTCGCCATACTTATTACAACGTTTCGGCCTTTCAGTATCTGTCTATATTTCTGAGATGAGTTATTATGTACACTATTTACATTATTCGGACTATTGTCCTCATCTTTTTGCCATATTTAATACAACGTTTATCCCCTTCAGTATCTGTCTATATTTCTGAGATGAGTTATTATGTACACTATTTACATTATTCGGACTATTGTCCTCATCTTTTTGCCATATTTAATACAACGTTTATCCCCTTCAGTATCTGTCTATATTTCTGAGATGAGTTATTATGTACACTATTCACATTATTCGGACTATTGTCCTCATCTTTGTCGCCATACTTATTACAACGTTTCAGCCTTTCAGTATCTGTCTATATTTCTGAGATGAGTTATTATGTACACTATTTACATTATTCGGACTATTGTCCTCATCTTTTTGCCATATTTAATACAACGTTTATCCCCTTCAGTATCTGTCTATATTTCTGAGATGAGTTATTATGTACACTATTCACATTATTCGGACTATTGTCCTCATCTTTGTCGCCATATTTATTACAACGTTTCGGCCTTTCAGTATCTGTCTATATTTCTGAGATGAGTTATTATGTACACTATTCACATTATTCGGACTATTGTCCTCATCTTTGTCGCCATACTTATTACAACGTTTCGGCCTTTCAGTATCTGTCTATATTTCTGAGATGAGTTATTATGTACACTATTTACATTATTCGGACTATTGTCCTCATCTTTTTGCCATATTTAATACAACGTTTATCCCCTTCAGTATCTGTCTATATTTCTGAGATGAGTTATTATGTACACTATTTACATTATTCGGACTATTGTCCTCATCTTTTTGCCATATTTAATACAACGTTTATCCCCTTCAGTATCTGTCTATATTTCTGAGATGAGTTATTATGTACACTATTCACATTATTCGGACTATTGTCCTCATCTTTGTCGCCATACTTATTACAACGTTTCGGCCTTTCAGTATCTGTCTATATTTCTGAGATGAGTTATTATGTACACTATTTACATTATTCGGACTATTGTCCTCATCTTTGTCGCCATACTTATTACAACGTTTCGGCCTTTCAGTATCTGTCTATATTTCTGAGATGAGTTATTATGTACACTATTCACATTATTCGGACTATTGTCCTCATCTTTGTCGCCATATTTATTACAACGTTTCGGCCTTTCAGTATCTGTCTATATTTCTGAGATGAGTTATTATGTACACTATTTACATTATTCGGACTATTGTCCTCATCTTTTTGCCATATTTAATACAACGTTTATCCCCTTCAGTATCTGTCTATATTTCTGAGATGAGTTATTATGTACACTATTCACATTATTCGGACTATTGTCCTCATCTTTGTCGCCATACTTATTACAACGTTTCGGCCTTTCAGTATCTGTCTATATTTCTGAGATGAGTTATTATGTACACTATTTACATTATTCGGACTATTGTCCTCATCTTTTTGCCATATTTAATACAACGTTTATCCCCTTCAGTATCTGTCTATATTTCTGAGATGAGTTATTATGTACACTATTTACATTATTCGGACTATTGTCCTCATCTTTTTGCCATATTTAATACAACGTTTATCCCCTTCAGTATCTGTCTATATTTCTGAGATGAGTTATTATGTACACTATTCACATTATTCGGACTATTGTCCTCATCTTTGTCGCCATACTTATTACAACGTTTCGGCCTTTCAGTATCTGTCTATATTTCTGAGATGAGTTATTATGTACACTATTTACATTATTCGGACTATTGTCCTCATCTTTTTGCCATATTTAATACAACGTTTATCCCCTTCAGTATCTGTCTATATTTCTGAGATGAGTTATTATGTACACTATTTACATTATTCGGACTATTGTCCTCATCTTTTTGCCATATTTAATACAACGTTTATCCCCTTCAGTATCTGTCTATATTTCTGAGATGAGTTATTATGTACACTATTCACATTATTCGGACTATTGTCCTCATCTTTGTCGCCATACTTATTACAACGTTTCGGCCTTTCAGTATCTGTCTATATTTCTGAGATGAGTTATTATGTACACTATTTACATTATTCGGACTATTGTCCTCATCTTTTTGCCATATTTAATACAACGTTTATCCCCTTCAGTATCTGTCTATATTTCTGAGATGAGTTATTATGTACACTATTTACATTATTCGGACTATTGTCCTCATCTTTTTGCCATATTTAATACAACGTTTATCCCCTTCAGTATCTGTCTATATTTCTGAGATGAGTTATTATGTACACTATTCACATTATTCGGACTATTGTCCTCATCTTTGTCGCCATACTTATTACAACGTTTCGGCCTTTCAGTATCTGTCTATATTTCTGAGATGAGTTATTATGTACACTATTTACATTATTCGGACTATTGTCCTCATCTTTTTGCCATATTTAATACAACGTTTATCCCCTTCAGTATCTGTCTATATTTCTGAGATGAGTTATTATGTACACTATTTACATTATTCGGACTATTGTCCTCATCTTTTTGCCATATTTAATACAACGTTTATCCCCTTCAGTATCTGTCTATATTTCTGAGATGAGTTATTATGTACACTATTCACATTATTCGGACTATTGTCCTCATCTTTGTCGCCATACTTATTACAACGTTTCGGCCTTTCAGTATCTGTCTATATTTCTGAGATGAGTTATTATGTACACTATTTACATTATTCGGACTATTGTCCTCATCTTTGTTGCCATATTTAATACAACGTTTATCCCCTTCAGTATCTGTCTATATTTCTGAGATGAGTTATTATGTACACTATTTACATTATTCGGACTATTGTCCTCATCTTTTTGCCATATTTAATACAACGTTTATCCCCTTCAGTATCTGTCTATATTTCTGAGATGAGTTATTATGTACACTATTCACATTATTCGGACTATTGTCCTCATCTTTGTCGCCATACTTATTACAACGTTTCGGCCTTTCAGTATCTGTCTATATTTCTGAGATGAGTTATTATGTACACTATTTACATTATTCGGACTATTGTCCTCATCTTTTTGCCATATTTAATACAACGTTTATCCCCTTCAGTATCTGTCTATATTTCTGAGATGAGTTATTATGTACACTATTTACATTATTCGGACTATTGTCCTCATCTTTTTGCCATATTTAATACAACGTTTATCCCCTTCAGTATCTGTCTATATTTCTGAGATGAGTTATTATGTACACTATTCACATTATTCGGACTATTGTCCTCATCTTTGTCGACATACTTATTACAACGTTTCGGCCTTTCAGTATCTGTCTATATTTCTGAGATGAGTTATTATGTACACTATTTACATTATTCGGACTATTGTCCTCATCTTTTTGCCATATTTAATACAACGTTTATCCCCTTCAGTATCTGTCTATATTTCTGAGATGAGTTATTATGTACACTATTTACATTATTCGGACTATTGTCCTCATCTTTTTGCCATATTTAATACAACGTTTATCCCCTTCAGTATCTGTCTATATTTCTGAGATGAGTTATTATATACACTATTTTACATTATTCGGACTATTGTCCTCATCTTTTTGCCATATTTAATACAACGTTTATCCCCTTCAGTATCTGTCTATATTTCTGAGATGAATTATTATGTACACTATTCACATTATTCGGACTATTGTCCTCATCTTTGTCGCCATACTTATTACAACGTTTCGGCCTTTCAGTATCTGTCTATATTTCTGAGATGAGTTATTATGTACACTATTTACATTATTCGGACTATTGTCCTCATCTTTTTGCCATATTTAATACAACGTTTATCCCCTTCAGTATCTGTCTATATTTCTGAGATGAGTTATTATGTACACTATTTACATTATTCGGACTATTGTCCTCATCTTTGTTGCCATATTTAATACAACGTTTATCCCCTTCAGTATCTGTCTATATTTCTGAGATGAGTTATTATGTACACTATTTACATTATTCGGACTATTGTCCTCATCTTTTTGCCATATTTAATACAACGTTTATCCCCTTCAGTATCTGTCTATATTTCTGAGATGAGTTATTATGTACACTATTCACATTATTCGGACTATTGTCCTCATCTTTGTCGCCATACTTATTACAACGTTTCGGCCTTTCAGTATCTGTCTATATTTCTGAGATGAGTTATTATGTACACTATTTACATTATTCGGACTATTGTCCTCATCTTTTTGCCATATTTAATACAACGTTTATCCCCTTCAGTATCTGTCTATATTTCTGAGATGAGTTATTATGTACACTATTTACATTATTCGGACTATTGTCCTCATCTTTGTTGCCATATTTAATACAACGTTTATCCCCTTCAGTATCTGTCTATATTTCTGAGATGAGTTATTATGTACACTATTTACATTATTCGGACTATTGTCCTCATCTTTTTGCCATATTTAATACAACGTTTATCTCCTTCAGTATCTGTCTATATTTCTGAGATGAGTTATTATGTACACTATTCACATTATTCGGACTATTGTCCTCATCTTTGTCGCCATACTTATTACAACGTTTCGGCCTTTCAGTATCTGTCTATATTTCTGAGATGAGTTATTATGTACACTATTTACATTATTCGGACTATTGTCCTCATCTTTTTGCCATATTTAATACAACGTTTATCCCCTTCAGTATCTGTCTATATTTCTGAGATGAGTTATTATGTACACTATTTACATTATTCGGACTATTGTCCTCATCTTTGTTGCCATATTTAATACAACGTTTATCCCCTTCAGTATCTGTCTATATTTCTGAGATGAGTTATTATGTACACTATTTACATTATTCGGACTATTTTCCTCATCTTTTTGCCATATTTAATACAACGTTTATCCCCTTCAGTATCTGTCTATATTTCTGAGATGAGTTATTATGTACACTATTCACATTATTCGGACTATTGTCCTCATCTTTGTCGCCATACTTATTACAACGTTTCGGCCTTTCAGTATCTGTCTATATTTCTGAGATGAGTTATTATGTACACTATTTACATTATTCGGACTATTGTCCTTATCTTTGTTGCCATATTTAATACAACGTTTATCCCCTTCAGTATCTGTCTATATTTCTGAGATGAGTTATTATGTACACTATTTACATTATTCGGACTATTGTCCTCATCTTTTTGCCATATTTAATACAACGTTTATCCCCTTCAGTATCTGTCTATATTTCTGAGATGAGTTATTATGTACACTATTCACATTATTCGGACTATTGTCCTCATCTTTTTCGCCATACTTATTACAACGTTTCGGCCTTTCAGTATCTGTCTATATTTCTGAGATGAGTTATTATGTACACTATTTACATTATTCGGACTATTGTCCTCATCTTTTTGCCATATTTAATACAACGTTTATCCCCTTCAGTATCTGTCTATATTTCTGAGATGAGTTATTATGTACACTATTTACATTATTCGGACTATTGTCCTCATCTTTTTGCCATATTTAATACAACGTTTATCCCCTTCAGTATCTGTCTATATTTCTGAGATGAGTTATTATGTACACTATTTACATTATTCGGACTATTGTCCTCATCTTTTTGCCATATTTAATACAACGTTTATCCCCTTCAGTATCTGTCTATATTTCTGAGATGAGTTATTATGTACACTATTCACATTATTCGGACTATTGTCCTCATCTTTGTCGCCATACTTATTACAACGTTTCGGCCTTTCAGTATATGTCTATATTTCTGAGATGAGGTATTATGTACACTATTTACATTATTCGGACTATTGTCCTCATCTTTTTGCCATATTTAATAAAACGTTTATCCCCTTCAGTATCTGTCTATATTTCTGAGATGAGTTATTATGTACACTATTTACATTATTCGGACTATTGTCCTCATCTTTTTGCCATATTTAATACAACGTTTATCCCCTTCAGTATCTATAAATATTTCTGAGATGAGGTGCTATGTACACTATTTACATTATTCGAAGAAATGTTTGTTACAACGTTTCGGCCCTTCAGTATCTATCTATATGTCTGATATGAGGTATTATGTACACTATTTACATTATTTTGACTATTGTCCTCATCTTTGTCGATATATTTATTCCAACGTTTCGGCCCTTTAATATCTGTCTACATTTCTGAGATAAGACGTTATATACACTATTTACATTATTCGAACTATTGTCCTTATCTTTGTCGCCTTATTTATTCCAACGTTTCGGCCGTTTTACGCTCCGGCCTTCTTCCTTTCTTTAGAATGTAGAAGTGAACCCTTTTTTAGCTCACTCTGGTACACTGTTCTAGATCCACGTGCCATGTTTAATGGATGTCAGTTATCAGTTATCTCTTTTTAATTCCCCTCTCCATGTTATCCACTGCATTAACCGGGTATCGAACTCACACGCCTTTATCCACTGTGTCATGTGGACACCTGTCACAGTCGATAAAAGCCTTAGTTAGATCCAGTGACAGGACCCAATGAGTGTGAGTTCAATACTGGGTTAAGGCAGTGGAGAACTTGGAGAGGGGAATTAACAGGAGATAACTGATAACTGTATAAAAGAAAAAGAGTCTACCCCTCTGAGCGAAATAAAGGGTTCAGTTCGACATTCCAACCACCTGAAGAAGGCCGGAGCGTACAACGGCCGAAACGTCGTAATAAATATCGCGACAAAGATGAGGACAATAGACCGAATAATGTGAATGGATGTGCAATATTGCATGTATGGAAACGGCTCTTCTCGCCTCTAACATTAAATTGCATATATTTTGTGCACCTTCAATGTCTTTAGACGAAAAGGAACACACAAAAAAAAACAGATGCACATACGTATACACAAAACAAATCCTTTGTACATATGAACACACAGAGTTAGATATGCACATGAGGATAAGCAGAGGTTTATTATAGAGAACTTGAAAAATTCAATGAAAGCTTAGACCTGTATTATGATGCTTTTTTCTCCTATTTATACATGAGGAAATTTCATTTATTTTGGGGCAACTTTTTCTTTCCTTAAAACTTATTCTTTGGTCATAGTACCTGTCCTTGGACTTCTCACTATCCTTCTGTAGTGCTACATCCGCGTTACCACAATGCTGTGCTTCCTCTCTGGGAAAATTACCCAGCATTCATGTAACTCTTATTATTGTTTCGAATGGATTTTTCCTGTTTCTAATTAACAGGCTTAGATTCTGGCAGGCATAATTTGCTATTCAATTGGGTGGATTTGCATATATTTCCATCGCCTTTCATAAAACCTTCAAGATAATTAATACTCTGTATTTGCTTGATGTGGAGGTTTTTAAATTGTAAGTTTCTAATAATCATATATACCATCTTAAAGTTGATTGTTATTCTTTTCTTCCAGCTTCCACTTACTAAAATCAAACAAGTAAAAAAATCTAAATATTTGGGAATGGTTTTAACATTTGAAATACTGAAAACAAAGACATGAAGATGGCTCTCGAAAGTTAAGGAAAGTATTAAGTAACAAGAGAATTTCGTTAGAAAATTTTTAAAAAAGTATTGAATTGTGACGTAATATCAGTTCTTCTCTATGGCAATAAATGCTGGACAATCTCCTCAAAGAGGAAGAAGATACAAGAAGCAGCAGAGGGTGGTTTTATACGAGGATGTTGACAATAATAAGATGGTCCGACATATCTGCAACGAAAAAAATTATGAGAAATTGAATCAAAATCGACACTTATAATTAACATCGTATGGAGACAGCTCAAATTTCTAGAAGGAAGAAAATGAGGAAAGAAATAACATGACAAAAGAAACAAAAAAAGTAGAAAATGAATGAAGAAAAGAAAAAAACAAGTAGAAAGAGATGTGAGAATATGAAAGAAGTGGAAGGTAAAGAAGCAGAAGAAAGAAGGAAGAAGAAAAAGGAAGAACAGGATGAAGAAGAAGAAGAAAAAAGAAAAAAAGCAGTTGAAAATAGAAAAAAAGAAAGATGAAGAAAGAAAAAGACGAAGAAGAAAAGAGAAAGAAGATGGAAGAAGAAGATGGAGAAAGAATAAAGAAGAAGAAGAAGAGATGAGAAAGAAGAAGAAAGAAAAAAGATAAGAAAGAAGAATAAGATGAAAGAAAAAAGAAGAAAAAGTAGAAGAAAGAAGATAGAATAAGAAGAAGAAGAAGAAGAAGAAGAATAAAGAACAGTAAAGAAGAAAAAGGAAGAAAGAAATAGAAACATGGCATTTACATGAAATTATATAGAAACACCTGTCACCCTTTAATTATTTTTCGCTTTATATTATAAAAACATTTTTGAATCTTCCAAATAGCGATAATTTTTGCTAGAGTTTAAATATGACTTCAATCCAATGCGAGCAAATGTTTTAAAAGTCTTTTGTTAAAAGTGAAAATTTTACTAATTCGGGCCAATATTATATCTGAATACAAAATACACATTCGATATTATTTACACCTTATTTTTAATCAGGAACACATGCAACGGAAATTTGGAATTAAATGGCTGAATCGTCTGCCTAGACACGTGCCTTGAATTACGTGCGAAATGCAAAATGGGCATCTCAAGCTCAAAGATAAAGACGTCGAATGATAACCGCTGAATAATTCAAGAAATTACAGCATCGACAATAAGAAACTTTTCTTAAAAATTAGAGGTGAACATTTTAACTGGTTTGTTTGTTGTATTGATACAAAATAAACATGTACGAGGATACGGTTAGGAAACAATGATTAACAAGTAGCAAAGATCTCTTAATGAAACTGGAATGTGAAACAAACAAAGATTTAAACTGTGGAAGGGAAAGAATAACTTATAAGCAGAAGAAAGAAGAACAGAAGAAGAAGAAAGAAAAAGAAGAAAGAAAAAAGAAGGAAAAATAAGAAAGAAGAGGAAGATGCAAAAGAAGAAAGAAGAGGAAGATGCAAAAGAAGAAAGGAGACGAAGAAGAGGAAGAAAGAAGAAGAAGAAGAAGAAGAAGAAGAAGAAGAAGAAGAAGAAGAAGAAGAAGAAGAAGAAGAAGAAGAATGAGAGAGATGATGAAATAAAGATGAAAGTAAAAAGAAGAAATGGAGAATGGAGAAGAAAGAAAAAATGAAGAAAGAAAAAGAAAAGGAGGAGGAAAAATAAGAAAGTAGATGAAAAAGCAGAAGAAACAAGAAACAGGAAAGAAAAAGATGATGAAGAAGCATAAGAAAGAAGAAGAAAGAAGAAGATGAAGAAAGAAAAAAGAAGAAATAACTAGAATAAGAAGGAAGAAAAGGAGGAGGAAAAATAAGAAAGAAACAGAAGAAACAAGAAAAAGGAAAGAAAAAGATGATGAATCCTAAGAAAGAGGAGGAAAGAACAAGAAGAAAAAGATGAGGATACAGTTACGAAAGAATATGTAATAAGTAGCAAAGATCTCTTAATGAAACAAAGATTTAAACTGTGGAACGGAAAGAAGAACTCGATAGTAAGTTAGCATTAGATCGTTTCATAAAACTTTGCACAAGATTATGTTATAGCAAAATAATTTTATGAGGTGCCAGTTATTAGGTCATCCCATAAGTTCTGTCCAAATTTTAACTTTTTGTTAAAATGAACGAAATTTAAAGAGTATTTTATAATGTCTAATGGAGCTGAACATTATTTTTATGTTTAGATGCATTTAAACTGATCAAATTTTATTTCAGAGAACAATAAAATTAAATTTTGTTTGATTAAAACCCTGCTAACATGGAAGTATTCAAGAATCATTTGAGGCACATAATGCTTTATGAGTTCAAGAAAGGAAACTCGGCAGCCGAAGCGGCTAGAAACATTCACTCATTTTATGGAGAGGAATGTGTGAATGAAAGAACTTGCAGAAGATGGTTTGCAAAATTCAGAGGTGGAGATTTCACCCTTGAAGATGAAGATCGAACCCGACGTCCAGTTGAGTTTGATGAAAAGCTTCTTGAAGCAGCCCTCGAAGAAAATCCTGATTTATTAGTTGAGGAATTGGCAGTGGTTCTCAGTTTAGACCATACAACTGTTCATCGTCATCTTCAACAACATGGAAAAGTGCGTAACTTGGAAAATGGGTGCCTCATGAATTGTCTGAAAACAACCTCAAATCCCGAGTTGACATCTGCTCTTCTCTCCATTCTCGCCAACTTGTTTCACCTTTTTTGGATAGACTTGTGACTGGCGACGAAAAATGGATCATTTGTCGAAATGTTAAGCGTCGTAGACAATGGCTTGGTAAAGGGGAAGGACCCCAGCCACAGCCGAGAAGGGAACATCATGGGCAAAATATTCTTCTTTCAATCTGGTGGGATTGCCAAGGAATAATCCACTTTGAATTCTTACCACCTAATGCAACAATTAATGCTCAAATATACTGTCATCAATTAGAGCGTTTGAACCAAGCTTTGAGGAAAAAAGGACCTGCTCTAGTGAATCGAAAACGGGTGATGTTTTATCAGGACAATGCGCGACCACGCACAGCAAGAATCACATCACAAAAGATCGAAGAACTTGGTTGGGAGAAAATTCCTCATCCACCGTATTCTCCTGATCTTGCTCCTTCAGACTACCATTTGTTTCGTAGCTTACAGAATCATTTCGAAGAAAAAGCTTTTGTAACACAGGAAGAGGTTAAAACTGACATTTGTGAGTTCTTCGAATCAAAGCCAAAAGAATTTTACAGTAATGGAATTAGTAAGCTTGTTAATAGATGGAAGGAAGTCATAGATAATTAGGGAAAATACATTGTTGATTGAATCTGTAATTAAATGTAACATTTGGTCACTTGTTTTCTTTATTAAAAAAATTCGGACACAACTTATGGGATGACCTGATAGAACGAATCATTAATTGGTAAAGATAGTTGAATGAGAATATGTTGAATAAGAAGAAGATTTAAAAGCTGGTGAAAATGAATCATTCATTATGATTAAAAATAAGATCAGAATAATTATCCGGAATAATCACTTCCAATCATTTCATGTTAACAAATCATACATAAGCTTTGTTTAAAACGAACTATCAAGCTACCGGTCGGAAAGAATGATTTGATATTCTCAAATCTCTTAGAAAAAAATAAGTAATGATTAAGATTTTTGTCTGAATGTTTGTAAAAAGAGTCTCATGTTAAGAAAACTCTCATTATAACAAGTTGTGATTAAAACCTAGTTTTGAAATAATCTTTCAGTATCTGTCTATATTTCTGAAATGAGATATTATGTAAACTATTTACATTGTTCGGACTATGATCCTCATCTTTGTTGCCATATTTATCACAACTTTTTGGCCGTTCTACGCTCCGGCCTTCTTCAGGTGGTTGGAATGTCGAACTGAACCTTTTACTTCGCTCGCTGGGGTAGACTGTTCTAGTCACACGGGCCATGCAATAAAAGATATAAAATATATTTTTCTTTTTCATGGTTCTCTTGACCAGAATCAAATCTCTACCCTACGCCATAACAGACCCACCGCTTTGTTTCTTTCTTTCTCTTAGTTTTCGTCTTGAGATCAAATTTCACATTTGAACTGCTCTGCCCACAATACATGTCATTATGCAAATTAAATCTAAATTAACAAAATAAAGTAAAACAAATTATGAAAATACTGTCTTACTTACTCAATCATTCTTTCATTTCGAACGCAAACAGCGATATATGTTTTGCTTTCGTTTGTGTTATATTACCGCATATCAACCTGAATGGGTTATTTAATGCCGACAAAATTTGTATTGCTGGTAATATTTCGTTTTGAAAAACATCTATTTCTGGTAATATTTTTCCTCCAAAAATGTATTGCTGGTAATATTTTTTTTCAACAAAGTATTGCTGGTAATATTTTTCCTCAAAAATATATAACTGGTAATATTTTTGTTTTCAAAGATGTATTGCTAGTAATATTTATTTTTTTTAAACTTACTGTTGGTAATTTTTTTTTCTTCAAAAATGTATTGCTGTTAATATTTTTTTACTTCAAAACTTTATTTCTGGTAATAATTTTTCTTACAAAGTATATCTGGTATTAAAACAGATTTTTACACTTTCATAGTGTTTTTATCCCAGTTTCGGGTTTAACTATATGCCCATAGCTGGGACCTTAACAGGTGCTACCCCCTCGAATCAGGGTGGACTTGGGAATATCAGCAATTAAGAGGTGGTTCCCACTCCTCAAAACCTCTTGATCAGAGGCCTTGCTGATGGACGCAGTTTATCGTCTTACCCAGGAAGCGGATGTAGTTCATCGTCTTACCCAGGAAGCGGATGTATTTCATCGTCTTACCCAGGATGCGGATGTAGTTCATCGTCTTACCCAGGACGCGGATGTAGTTCATCGTCTTACCCAGGAAGCGGATGTAGTTCATCGTCTTACCCAGGAAGCGGATTTAGTTCATCGTCTTACCCAGGCCGCGGACGTAGGTCATCGTCTTACCCAGGACGCGGACGTAGGTCATCGTCTTACCCAGGACGCGGACGTAGGTCATCGTCTTACCCAGGACGCGGACGTAGGTCATCGTCTTACCCAGGACGTGCTATATGTTTTGTTTACACATTAACCATTTCATTTGGTTGAACATTTTGGAAATCTTAACATTCTTCTGACGGCTTAATGGAGAAAACAAACTATAATGTTTCTCCGACAAAATACTCAAATTTAGCACAATCTATTGGACACAGATGAATCCAAGTTTGAACTTGTTAGTAAGAGAAGCCGGGAGAAAGACTTAAAAAAAAACTTTCGCTTAAAAAAAATACAAAAAAAAAATATATCTTATATATTTATCGTGAATGTGTTTCAGAAAGAGATTCGCGTTGGCCCCAATTATGTATGTTGTTGATCTGGGAACTATTTACGTACAGACTGTTCGTTATATACAGAGGGATTGAAAAGTAATTCACTATTTTTGTATGAGTGGTCAGCGAGGAGTTCTAACTTAAAACCTTGTGACATTTTCTTTGAGGTTGGTTACAGGTGCAATCTAATATACCAAACCAAGAGTTTGGAAGAACTTGAGGGGCGAATGTAAGAAATTATTGCTTCCATACCATAAGCCTTCCAAGTGAAAACATTCCTAGGCAACTTGTGAAACTGGTATCAAAATCTGGTGCCCTCATCTAATTTTAAATAAAACCGAATGCTAAACGCATTTCCTCTAATTGTAAAAAAAATATAGTTAATAATTATATTATAGGTCTTTTGAAATGGGTAGTTAATGGAGAAAACAAACAATAATGTTTTGAACTGTAGTGTATATATATATATATTATATATCCTGCATATATAGTACTTACTAGAATGTTAACTTTTACTTCAGGAAAATTTAAAAAATTCTCATTTCAAGATGTAGTTTAAAGGAAATGCAGTGCGGTCCAATCATTTTTCTGCTGTTTATATAAATACACTACAGTTCAAAAGATTTTTAATTGCCCCCACCAAGTAATTTTGTAATTTCAATAAGAGAAAATTATTATACATAGATAAAATAGTGAGAGATGATTTTTATTAGAAACTTTTTATGACAAAAGGAAAAGGTATTTTATGATTAAATTTTGCTCTGTCCAAAGTATCCTTTTTAGCCTGGACTACTGCAGCATAATGTTTTGCCATTCGCTGCAAAATATTTCAATGTATAGGGTAAATAACTGATTCCATTCTTTTTTCATTGGTTCTAAGAGCACCTTTTCATTTTTTCATCCTTCTTTCAATTTCATCCCATGCTAATTCTGGTGGTGGCTTCAAACTTTTGAACTGTAGTGTATATATATATATATATATATATATATATATATATATATATATATCGGTTGGGTTTCGATCTGTGTTTGAGGCATTCAGTTGTCTAGTCGCACTGAGGAGACGTGATACAGCGAAAGAGTTATGTCTGCGAAGGACACACACAAACAAATATATATATATATATATATATATATATATATATATATATATATATATATATATATGCATGTATGTATGTATGTAATTATATATTATAACTGAATACGATTGACACTACAATCTTTTGACCGGTTTCTTTTTTTATTATTCAATTAGCGTTGAGATAGCTCAATTTTATTCGGGTTTAGTTAGTTATAATGCCGATATATCAACACTCATACGCAAACACTTTCCCCTGTCAAGTATTCTTCAAAAGATATTCATCAAATTCCCTGTATAAATAACCTATAGTTTCACTGAGAACATGACAAAAATAATTAAAAAGCACAACAGAAAAATAAATTACAAGCTAACGGCAATGATCAAAGGCTCCCGTAACTACATAGGAAAGACTGAATGTCACTTAAACGCCAATTGCTTACAGAACAATGTAAGATATCAAATCAATATGATATCAGCAAATAAAGAGGACATAAATGTGCATAGATGTAAGTGGAGGATTTTGTACACGTACTTTTCTAAGAATAAAAAACCGAATAGCACAAAACTTTCTAAATATATATGGCAAATAATAACTATATCAAAGCTATTTTTTTAATGGAAAATAAGAAAAACAGCATCACCCTACATTACATCCCAAAACTGTAAACTCTGTCTGAAGGAGAAAATAATTATAATTACATTAACAGAGAAATAAAAATAACTACGTACTCGATCAGAGCGCATATCAAAATGCAGACAGAAAAACTTTTTACTAAGTTACTTCAAAATCGAAGGAAGAAATGAATATGAAAAGATTAAAATAAAATAATAAAAATTTAAATCAATAAATAACGACAAAATTAAGTATATAGTAAAGACATTAACAAACTATGTGTGTTTCGTGCTTTCGGTTCGAGAAACCTTGGATCTGTGCCTCAGCTGCAGATGCCGGTGCCGCATCTGTTATGACTACAGAGCAAGCCTTCGTTTCTCCTCTCTTCTCTCCAGCCTTCGGCGTAAATCGCGTCCCCCACCTGTGATTATCCTGTCCCTTTTGCAAACGTCCTTGAAGAGAAGATGAGGTCGAAATCGTTCCCTCTTTTCTCTGGCCAGTTCCCTGTAAAGAAGAATCTTCGTAATTTTCCCATCCTGCATACAATGTCCATGTCCAAGCCAGCAGAACTGTTTCAGAAGGGCGTATAGACTGGATAACTGGGAACAGGTAAGACCTGATGCATTGCTAAAACGTTTGCACCAATTGATGCCAAGAATGTGTCTCGGAAAAATGAGGCGACTCTCCGTTTAGTTCGCGTAGAAAAGAACGTTGACGACGCATGATATAATTGACTGAAATTTTGGTGCTCTTAGTAAGCTTTATATTATATTATTATCCCGGACTTGCGTTCAACATGGCAACCGTGCTGTCAGTTCGTCCGATCCGTCTGTTGATTTCAGTGTCTAGGCAGAGTGTGTCTGAAACAGAGGAGGCGAGTTACGTGAATTCATGAACCACCTCCAGGTAACAAACTATGAATGTTTACATGAACACTAGTAAATGTAATAATAGCAATAATAATAATGAACAGAAAATAATAATGTAATCTTTAGATACTGATGACCGGAACTGTGTCAGTGAGACCGAAAAGTTTACTTTTTTTATTGGTTAGATAAAGGTTCCAGTATGCATATGCTTGTTTGTCCATAAATTTTCTGGAGAGGGTGCTTTTGTAGTCATTTTAAACTGTACTGGTAGGAACATCATTATAATTGATGAGTAAATAGGTAACAAACTACGTTATACATTTTTAGAAATAACAGTATTAGCATACAAAATTATTTCTACTCAATTGATGTTAGAATAATTTGAAACATAATCGTTACCGCACTCCGAATAGCCATTAGGTTAATACAACAGACATTATTGTTATGGGAACTTACCCATAATAAGAATGGACTATTCCGTACCTCATAAACACTGCGCCTCAAGGGGAAGCAGACAGAGTGAGTCAGTCAGCCGGCCAATCAGTCAGAGACAGAGACGCGTCAGACGATTACTGTAAGACATTGGAATAGTGATACTTCGAGACAACATAGTTCTCTCTAACCTAACCTGATTGTTATTACTAACACTTCTACTTCTTTTGTACGTATTTCTATTTGTAATATATCTGTGTTATTCCATACCTGTGTTCGAGTTATTCTTCATTGGTTCTACCTTGGACCATCACCGTGGCACAAGGAACTTGGACCATAACAATTATAGTCACGCTTCATTGACCAGCATATATGAATTATTGAACCAAACACAACATACATGCCGTGGAGATTATGTTTCATTGTAAAACAGACTGCCACCGCTTATATATTTATCCTGAAATACATCTGTTTGATGGTTTGGCACACACACAATATATATATATTCATATATATTGCTGAGAATAACTAGGGTTTCGACTCTTACAACATCACACCCCACCTGATCGAATATCGATGGTTTTACTATCCGTCAGCTACAAATATTCCCATAGTATGCCTAACACACTGCGGATATTTTGCAGTCAGGATCAATTTTGGTTTCACCAGATAATTCGCTCTACAAAAAAAAAAAAAACAGGAAGAAAAGTAGTAATCGTTTTCTTAGAAAATACGTCGACACACTCGACTTATACAATATATATAAACACATACATATGTATATGTACACATTATATATAGAATGTGTATATATATATATATATATATATATATATATATATATATATATATATATATATATATAAACATATATATAATGTATATACATATATATAATATGTGTGTATATATATATATAATGTGTATATATAGAAATGTGTATGTACCTACATACATACATAAATACATACATACATACATACATACATACGGTGGAGTAGTGGAAAAGGTATTAGTGCTCTTCTTCTCCCTACAGCTATGGGTAAATAGCAGGACTGACTGTGTTCTATGGGATGTTAACTAGTCTTGTAGATGGGAAGCTCTGAATTCTATTCATATGTGGAACTTGTATTTGGCACTTCAAAAAGTGTGGTTGGTTGAGCACAAAGCCTTCACACCTATAAACAAATCATATGCACTGGTGCCTGGCTATCGGTTATTAGGTACTGAGCTACTTGACCCTCATACATCGAATACGACGGGAGTACACCATATATATATATATATATATATATATATATATATATATATATATATATATATATATATATATATATATATATACAGCGAAACAATACTGTCTGTGAATGACATAATTTAGCTCTTGAAAATACATTTCAATTGATCACTGTTGAGTGATAAGCTAATTCTATAAACAGCCATATGCACTAATGCAAAGCTCTTCAGTAAAATGAATGGAGCACTTTGGTTGATTGGCATTTGTTTACATTTGTAAAAACAATACGCTAGATTTAGTTGTGTAACTCTACCGAGTGAAGATAGCTCTGGCTGACACAAAATTAGTTGTGTTTCAATCCTGGCTTGAGGCATTCGGAAGTCTAGTCGCACTGAGAAGATGTGACACAGCGAAACAGTACTGTCTGTGAATGACATTATATATATATATATATATATATATATATATATATATATATATATATATATATATATATATATATATATATATATATATGGGTGAGTTGTGTGGATAGACAGTAAGTTTATATAGTGGGTTGCGTGTATAGAGTATAATTAACATAGTTGTTAGTTTCTCCCTAAAATATGGCGCTATACCAAAAAGTCACTCAGCTACACATGCTAATCATTCTATTCAGTCATTAGTAAATATGATAGGTTCGATCCTCACCAATTCCTAGCATTTTGGTAATCGGACAACACTTCAATTTAGAAAATATAAAATGACAAATCTATGTTTGTTAGTACCAAACATACTAAATTGACAGCTAAATAACAATACAGTAATATATAATTGACAGTTAATTCTGAATTCAAAACCTTATTGTTCCGCGATTAAACCGGCTAACGTTTCTATATTGATGAGCATCTATGGAACTCCAGTCGCACAAAAAATAGATTTGTCATATGTGGATGAACTTCTCAGGGTCAACAGCCATCTACACCAAATTTTGGTTAATAGCCTCACCAAATCGAAATTGGCTAAGCATAGTGAGTACGGCTACCTTCACAAAGACATGGCTCAGTCAGGCAGATGTTTCTCTAAAAATATTGAGAAGACCTTGGATTTGGAATATATAAGATTAAAACATCTGACACTTCGCCCCATTTTATGTCATATTAAAATAAGTCTATGCATAGGTTTTTATGTATGCGTGCAGTAAAAAAACTTGGACTTGTTTAAGAAGGTATAATGATTGTAATTATTTCGATGCCCTTGTTTGAATTTTTTTTAAATTGACCCGCATTAATCCTGTCAAAATTGAGACAAGATCCAATACCAAAGTCCTGGTAAATCTTTGTTGAACGGCTGAAGATATTATTGTGGTTTCGAGAATGATTTGTGAAGAAAATTGCACGGAAAAGTCAGCAGATTTCAAACTGATGACATTCTTGAAAGAAGGATGATACGGGATAAATCATTTATTCGAGATGTAACAAGAGGGCGACCTACGATTAACAGCAGAAAGAATAATTAATATCCAAGAAAACTGAGTTGATTCAAACAAAAAAAAACTATTTATGCAAGATTTAAAGTTGAGTACACATTCTACACGGTTATTTGTTAAAACTGTTAATCAAATCAAATGGGATCAACATCTGATCCGAACTTTAACTAGAGACTACACTTGGCTTTAACTGTACTATCTTGAAGTTAAAGCTTAATAAAAGCAATTATTACCAAAATTGGGACACATTCCTCTCTTGTTATTTGTAATATGATTTTACAGTTGCAATTACTAGATGAAACCGTGAGTTCTACAAAATCAATTTATTCTCTTGGATTTCTTTCTTGTGGAACTTAATTCCGGTTTTAAAAACTCAATCGTTATCTTCTGGTTTCTTAATTTTTCTTTATCCTAAATATTTTTTGTCATATATATCCCCCTACAGTAACAACCTCCATCTGAGTTGCTGCATTGTCTTGGTAAGGATGAAATGAAGCCGTTCAGAGTGAAGGTTTATGGGGACAAGTTTCACGGATATATGGGACGTTTTGCCTAGCGACTTTTATTGGGAGAAAAGGCAGTAACATTTGTTTATTAGGAATGCTTTTTTTAAGAAAATGGACTAATAATTTATTGGAAAACCGCTGTGGTAATTTACATCAAATAATCAATTTTCGAGCGCGATGTTGACCATCTTTTTCTCACACGGAAATGTCCATTCTTTTTCGAGCGTAACAATGTCCATTTCTCTCATCAGATAAGGCGATTGCTGCGACAGTTCATATGGGAAATCATTAGACATCTAGCTGCCTTAGCACATGCTGATTATTCATATTTCCAAAACTTAAACTAATTTTGAAACATCAGTATCTGAAACTATTAGTGAAGTAAAAAGTCTCTTTTTAACGTGGGATAATTGCCATGAGAATCAGTTAAGTGGCTTGTCTCATCGCTGGCAGAAGAACTTTGAATAGAGTTTACTTAAATAAATAAAGTTTATAATTAAATATGTTTGCATTTTATTCCATTAGTTTAACACGCTTTTTGAACGGCATTCATACATTTATAGTATATTAACATTCACACTACTGTGGACTTATAGGTCTCTATGAAAATTAGTATACCAGGTGTAACAGCAAAATTGTCAAAATCGTGTTACAGCATAATTGTCCATCCCACAAAATGTTTAATATCTAACAAACCTCTAAACATATTTAGGTTATTTTAACTAGATATTCAGGCAATATATTTAGCCACCATGATGCCATTTTTAGTAAGAATCACTGCAGAATCTCTTGGGTTATTAAGCTAGGAAGATAACAGGTTAAAACAGTTTTATGCCAGACGTACTCTCTTTTCAACTGAGCAATGGTGAGAGGAAAAATCATTCAGGCCTTCAGTAATGTTACCAGTATTCCACTGGCGTTCATCTTCAAAGATAATTTAAGATCCATCAAGAGAACAGTGAATAAGTTTAAAAAAGAGGGAACAGTAGACAGGAGAACTGGATCAGAAGGTCACAAGAAGAAGAAGGATCATCATTTCAACTTAGATCTAAAGAGATCAATTAGAAAAGATCCAACTCAATCCATATGATGTTTGGTACGTGAGAGAGGAGTTTCAGCTATGACAGGTCAAAACTGAGCTGAAAAAGAAATAAAAATGAAATCGTATGTGAAAGAGGTGAAACATTTTGTTACTCCATCAAAGAAGTTTAAAGTTTAGAAAGGGCGAAGATCATCTTGAGTTAGTTTGAAAATGATCCTGGAATATATATATATATATATATATATATATATATATATATATATATATATATATATATATATATATATATATATATATGCAGAAATATAGTCTTAAAGTGTGCTATATTTATGGGGTAAAGTGCTCAATATCAGAGATAGAGCGTGTGTAAATATAAAAGTGGACATGGAAGTCAGCACTTAGAGGCGACAGTCTGTTTCATGTCCACTTTTATATATATATATATATATATATATATATATATATATATATATATATATATATATATATATATATATGATGAAATGGATAAGATCCGACAATTATTTTAAGACATTTTTTATGTTTATACATTCTTTTTTATAGATACAATTATTTAAGTAATTCACATTCAGGTCGGTAAATGTTGTTAATACTGTTTATTATAACATCTTATTGAACATTTACTTAAATAATTGTATCTATAAAAAGAATGTATAAACATGAAACATGTCTTAAAATAATTGTCGGACAGTGTCCATTTCATAATGTATGACGTCATTTGTTTACATTTGGATATGCATCGAGCAGATATGAATGTACGTGAGAAAATCATGGAACATTGTAGTTTAAAAACAGTAAAATCGACCTTGCTAAACGAACCCTCCTCTGTGGCGAAATCGGTATATTTTCTATGACAATTTCTCGGACATTCAGGCCGGTAAATGTTGTTAATACTGTTTATTATAAACAGAACATTTACTTAAATATTTGTATCTATAAAAACGAATGTATAAACATGAAAATGTCTTTATATATATATCATCGACTCTCCCGTCGAATTCGACGTATGAGGGTCAAGCGGATCAGTTCCTAGAAACTGAGAGCCCGACGCCGACACATGAGATTTGATTATAGTGGTGAAGGTTTCGCGCAGGACCATCCACACTTTTTGAAGGGACAAATACAGAGACCTGGCCACAAACGAGTGCCACAAACGACCCTCCGAGTTGTCCTTCTCCATCCAATGCTATAGAACTCAGTCTCTCCTACTATTTAAGGGAGAAGAAGAGGATTCACACCTTTCCCAAGGGTAATAGCATGTAATTTAATTGAATGGATTCGACTGGAATTCGAACTCGGCTCTCCGATTCCTCAATCCAAGCCGTTATCCATTACTCCACCGTGCCTTCTCATATACATATGACCTTTATTTCAATCATTCATGAGCTTCCGACCCTTAGGCATTATAAAAGAAACTTCGGAGAATACCAGTAAAATATATTTAATAATTTCTAAGATAAAACGGTTCAAACCTTATCTATAAATTGAACAATTTTGCTGTTACACGATTTGGACAATTTTGCTGTTACTCGATTTGGACAATTTTGCTGTTACACTCCTTAATGCTTTTTCTAGTTTATTGTATACTTATGTAGACTTGTTGTTTAAGACAGATTTCATATCTTGTGCGGTTCATTTAACTTATTGTGTACTGGAGTGTGTCCGGTCAAAACTAAAATGCCAACACTGATGAGAAATCGTGTCCTTTTTTCTCATTTATTTCCAGTGAGTTGCAATTTCTTCTGAATCAGAAAAGTAAATTAACAACATATATCCAATATTTGTAAAGTTTGGCATCTATGCGAACGACACCACAATTTACTCCTGCCTCAAACACAAATCTAGTGATGCTGACAAAGTTAACCTGGCAGTTCGAATAGAAAAGGACCTCCAATCGGTTGTGAACTGGGGAGACAATGGATGGTTAACTTTAACGCCTCTAAAACAAAATTGCTCTCCATTAACCACCACAAGGATCCGTCCCTGCATCCCATTAGAATGTCTGAAGACCAACTTCGCGAGAGCTCCTCTCTGCGGCTGCTCGGTCTCACGCTGGCGCTGATCTGAGATGGAACAAATACATCGAGTCAATTCCATCATCCACCGCAAGGAAAGTTGGCTCCCTGTGCCAAGCCAGGAAATTTTTCTCCCCGGAATCTATCCTCCAAATCTATAAATCGACCATTCGCACTTGCACGGAGTATTGCTGCCATATATGGTCTGGGGACCCTGCTGTTTGCCTCAAGGTTCTCGATAAGATCCAGAGACGGAAATACAAATACTTTCACGGTAATTGCTCCGATGAGCTGCTTTCGCTGGTTCCTAGGCCTCATGAATTTAAACGTCCTACGAGACTGGCATCCCATTCCCACCCCCTCACCGTTGAAACTGTTAGCTGTAGACGTCTCTTCTACTCCAATAGCTTCATGTCTCGCAACTATTTAAGTGTAACGTCAATCGACATCTCCAGTTGCCTTGATCTATCCACTTCCCTTCTCCACATCCTTTCCCTTTCATTCCTATCTGCTCTCGCTCCAAATCTTCTGTAACCCCCCTTTCCTTGATCGATCCACTATCTTTCTCCACATCCTCTCCTTTACCACTCCTATCTGCTCTTCCTCCAAACCTTCTGTAACCCCTCGCGTGCTAGTGGCCTCCAGCCTTGCTTGGGGTGATAATCTTAAAAAAAAAAAAACTATTTCAGCTATCATAAATCACGTGTGTGGGCTTTGAATAATAATTTAATTGACACTGATAGTCGTTAACATCGAGTAATGAATTCAATCCATATCTATATTTCGTTGACTCATGGTTAATTTATTTTTTTCATAATTAAGTACAGTCATCTTTAATTATATATTCCCGTTTATTTGCAATGATTTACAGTCATTTGTCGATAACTTTTCTGTACATTTCGAAGGCTTTGATGAGAACATGTTTTCTGCGAACTCTTGTATCTGGTTTTCAATTGAGAAAGTTTCCCGCATAAAACCGTTTTTGCAATGATCGATAAAAATCTGTAAAAAAATCGGTAATCTATGCAAGACCAACGGAATTGACCGAGATAGGTAGACCAATCTTACTGAGTTCCAAATTCTTTTCACGCGTAGCTTTTGTTCTATACTTAAACTAACCTTGTTCTAAACTGAAATTCCAAACTCTAGATACTATTCGAACACTTACCATGAATGCTTTCATAGAAAACATATAGCGAGTCTAACTTAAGGCGGTGAAGAAATTGACTGGAGATGACCGGCTAGAGCAGCACCAATAATATCACAGATTCTTCTTTAGATCTTATCAAGAAGCTCAAGCTGAATATCAGCTGCAGCGGACATATGTAGCAGCGTTATTCTAAGCATGGGCGAATTATCCAAAAATTATTCCGTAAGTTTCGTAATGAAATCTAGACTAACGGTGCAATTATCTCGGTTTTCCTATTTAAAAGATTTCATTCATGGTAATTCTCAAGTTAATGATTGAATAAGTTCGAGGTGATTTCCATGACTATAAATTTCGCGTAGACATTACGCAATTGTATGCTTAAATGATCGGAAAATATTCACCAAATATTGCACGAGGAATCATAGCTATGAACGCATGATATCTAAGGTGCTAAGATTGCACACATTGAATGATTAAAAAATGAGTTTTTTTTTTCAGTTTCGTTGACTCAGACATGAAAGGCATGATTGGACATTAGGTCCCACCCGTTTACTGTTTAAATGGCTAAATGCAGCAACTACTTCTACTTTAACAGTTTCTTTTCTCACACTTCGAACTTGTGGAACTCATTTCTTTTTACTTGCTTCCTTGATAACTTCAATCATCAAAAAGTTAATATGACGTCATTCGCCATCTTCTGTCTTTAATCCCTTTCATCTTTTGTTCATTCCTCAATCATTCCAATATGCAGTCTTTTCATTCGCTTTCACTCCCTGTAACCTACTGCGTACTAGCGAGATTCCGCCTTGCTTGGGATGAAGAGAATTTAAAGAAAATATTATTATCGATTCCTTTACATTCTTTTTTTTCTTTCTTTCTTTCTTTATTTCGTTCTTTCTTTTTTCTTTCTTTCTTTTTCTTTCTTTCTTTTTTCTTTTTTCTTTCTTTCTTTCTTTCTTTCTTTCTTTCATTCTTGTTTTATTTACTCATTATTTACACTTTTTTTTTATTCACAAAAACGAAACAGCGTCTCTGATATATATTTTCTTTTCAATTTACCTACACCCAAAAAAGAATGGTCCATTATTTATCTGAGTTAATGGCAGTATTTAAAGCATGTATAACATACTTATTTAGTAACCGAATGACAAGACATTTTAATGAGACATGTAAATAGAGCTTAGTTTTATAGAAAAGAAACAAGTAGACATCTCATAACATGCAACTGAAACAAGCTCGCCTACGCTTTCGCTAGTTAATCTGATCGGAATAATAATGACGTCCTTATAATTATAGAAACGCTTGTAAATTTGTTGGCTTGGCACTTCTTAATATAGCTAAAGTATTTTGGTTTTCTTTTAGATGTTGGTGTTTCGTCATTCAAACAATTCTCTCCATCACATTTATACCTACGTCCTTTCTAGAGAATCTCATATTGAATTCATGATAAATACTCTGACATCTAAATCGCTTTTTTTCAAGTCTGAACCACGCATGACTTGCGAACTGCAGTAGTAATTAATCTTCTTGCGAACTCAGCAGAAGGAATATCTGAATTATTTGTTTATGCGATGTTCAGGAAAACACCTGTTGTGCAGCGGTTTGAACACGATAAAATATTTGCGATATCTTTCAGCGTTACCGCTTTGTGCAAAATTAAATGCACCTGCGTCGTAGCCACGTCATTTATCAAATTACAATTTTTTTCTGTAAGCAGTGATAGCTGAGTTCGGATTAATTTAACAAAATACTCCCTCTGTTCCAAAATAGTTGTTCCATAGCCGGAAATCTCATGTGGAATATACTAATTCTTAGTCGAATTGTTTGCCGTTTACATTAACAGGTTAGCATTGATGTTCCTCAAGTATTTATATTAGCTTATCCAGGTAGAATAATTTGAAGCAAATTATATCACATTTTCACCACATTAAAATTGTATTATTTTTCAAACCACCCGCTGGCAAGAGAAGCCAATTGGCAGAAATGCTAAACGAAATTGCAAGAAGCACGAATTGACAAATAATGAACGTAGTGCTGTGTTGCAGGCACTGCTTGAAAGATCCACAGATCGTGTCCTGAAGCGTGATCCAATAAAACAGGTTGCAGATGTATTAACTTAGCTGCAAAACGTCTGGGTTTGAAAATTGAATTAGTTTGCAAGCCTCCAAATAGTCCTGATCTCAATGTCCTTGATCTGGGTTATTTTAATGCAATTCAATCAATTCAGCACCCGCAAACTCCAAATAATGTTGATCAGCTCATTGAAGCAGTGGAAGAAATCTTCAATAAACTTCAGAAGTCGAAGCTTATCTATACTTTTCTAAGATTGCAGTTAGCAGAAGTTATTTTAGTTGACGACGATAACAACTATAAACTCCGGCACATGTCTAAAGAGAAGCTTGAATGAGAAGGAAAACTTGAAGTATCCGTTTCTATTTCTGACGAGTTGCAACAAAAACTGCTTTTGTTAAAGTAAACCTTCCCCAGTTATTTTTGTTATTAATTTAACTGTTTATGTATATCAGTTTCGATATATTTCACACTTATTCATATGACAATTCACTAATATTACTCATTTACTGTTGAGTATGGGATAAATGACATGTTGTGTTCTTTTTGGTGTTTTTTTATCTACTAGAACAATTATTTTGGAACAATATGAACATTTTTTGGAACAACTATTTCGGGACGGAGGGAGTATATCAACACTTTCATAAATTCCTGTAGCTAAAGAGCTTCTAGTTCTTAGCACCCTTATAGCAAAGATCAAGTTCTATAGATACTTCTCCTAGGCCGCTTACCACCCAGGACTATAGAATCCAGTCAGTACTACTATTTTCTCATAGCTGGGGGCTGGCAATAGCTGGATTAACTGTGTTCTATAGCCGAGGGTGGCAACCGGTCTAGGAGAAGTATCTACAGAACTTGATTTGGCTAGGAGCGGCTATCAACTGCAAGATATTTCGCCACACCTCCAATGAATTTATATCGATCTTATCACCAAACACTATACTTTCGTTTTTATGTGTTAGGTCCTTTCAGGACGTAGGCGATCGTTGCCCTCCACTTCCCCCTATCTCTTGTGGCTCTCAACAGGTTTTGTGTTTCTGTCAACTCCCGGAGACCACGCTCCGCTATCCACCTTCCCAAGCCCGCCACTTATGTATTTCCCCTGTCTCTTTTTCCCCTCTATTCGTCCCGTGAGTATCAGATACTCCAGGTCCTCCTTACTCATCACGTATCCCAGAAATGCCATCTCCCTCTTCCTAATTGCTCACATGATCGGGCCATGATATTCTCAGCAGCCTTCTGTAGTACCACATCTCTGCCGCCTCGAGTCTCTTCTTCATCTTTCAGGATACAGTCGAACATTCGCTGCCGTGCAATAAATAGGCGATAAAAATATATGCAGTTATTTCCCTGGCATGTTTTTAATTCACGTTTTACTTACATTGAATATTCTGGATATATAGAGGCATCTAAAATCCATACAAATAATATGACGTATCTCACCATCAGTCGGTGTTTCCTCTATCGACTCAGAATCTATTGGATAGATTTCAACCACAATTGATTTATCTCTAGTTTACGTCCCGAGGTTGACCCAGATTATCCAGAGTTCAGGTAAAAGATAACTTCAACAAAAGCATTTCTCATGGAAGTTTACTACTTCTTCCCATGTAAATATGTAATGAGAGATGAATAATTACTTCATATTAAATTAATACGAAGTTTCTTGACTATTTTAATAATATATATGAATAAAATGAAGTGTGTGTGTATACAGAAAATTTCTCCCCGAGCAACAGTAAGTCTGCTAATTCATTTAAAATAAATTAATAAGAATAATTATCATATTTTAATTCATATATCTTAGAGAAAAGATTCATATTCTTAAACATCAGATAACTTCGAGCTTCGGCACGGAATAAAGGTGGTAAAAAGTTGCAAAACACCTTTAAATATTAATAATGATTTTCAATTCAAATTGGTACCACCTTTTAACATATTTTAACGTAACTAATATAAGTAAGTATAAATCATATATAACTGTCTAAACTATGTTCATAGTAAGTACGAAAGATCGTGAAGGTTAAGCGTGTCTCTTAAATAAAATATCCAGGACTTTTTTTTACTTATTCAGGTAGCCCTGTGTATCACGATAAACTATATCCAGCAGCAAGGTCTTTGATCGGGAGATTGGGCGATGTGAGGAGGGTGGAACTACCTCTTAAATGTTGTTGTTCTCATGTTCACCCAGACCCGTGGATAAAGGCGTTAGTTAGATCCAGTGATAGGACTCAAAGAGTGTGAGTTCAGTACCTGGTTAAGGCGGTGGAGAACTTGGAGAGGGGAATTAACAGGAGATAACTGACATCCATTAGAGATGGCAGGTGGAACTAGAACAGTCTATCCCAGTGAGCGATATAAATGGTTCAATTCGACATTCCAACCACCTGTATAACGGCCGAAACGTTGTGATGAATATGGTAACAAAGATGAGGACAATAGTCCGAATAATTGAAGTAGTGAACAATGCCTCTATATAGTCAAAATAGAAACACTTTCAATCAAGATCACCAGCAATACATTTTAACACTATTTGAAGGCCTACAATTGCATCCAAAATATATTTAGTTGAAGCCAAAAAAAATGGTTGAAATTATTTATACTTCAACATTAAATAACCTAGAGGGCTTGATATACCGCAAAAAATTAAACAACTAACACGAGAGAACACTTTCATAACATTAAACCATGGAATATCCGACAATTTCTTCAATTAAGCTGTATTCTAAAATGTATGTTCAACAGAACTACAAACTCAAACACGTATCATCGCCTCTAATAATTATGTTCAAACAAACATGTATATGCAGAAAAGCTGAGTATCACCTGCCATGTATTCAGTTGTGAAAACAGAATAACATATATCATATTTTTATTACCTGAACTCCCTCAAAAACCTTACATTTCGGTATTAAATGACCCATAAATGAGTTCATATGCTGTTAAAAAAACAAACAAAGAAATCAACTTATTCAGTCAATATTATTGTTTCTATCATGGTTGATCTTTAAAAATTATAACGTAAAACTGATGAATGAGAGTGACTAGTTCAAAATCGTTTTAGAGATTAATAAATTATATTACAAGATGAAAATGCACTTGACTTGTTGATAAGAAAGTGCACTAACTTGTTAATAAGAAATATGCATAGGTTACGAATAAAAAATGCACTTGACATGATGATGAGGGAAGTGGATTGTCATCCGGTTGAGAGAAATGCACTTGACATACGAAATAGAAAAATGCGCTTGATAGCGAATAGGAAAAATTGACTTAACTTGGTGAAAAGAAAAATGCTTTTTACTTGCGAATGAAGAAAATGCACATGACTTGCTAATCAAAAATATGCACTTGACGTGCTGATAAGAAAACTGCATTTGAATTACAAACATGAAAACTGCACTTTACTTATGACGAAGTAAAATACACTTGACTTGTGAATAAGAAAAATACACTTATCTTGTGAATAAGAGAAAGCATTTAACCTACGAATGTGAATACGAAATATGTACTAGTGCTGAGGTTTGAATATGAAAAATGCATTTGATGTGCAACTAATTAAAATGCTCTTGACTTGTGTAAAAGCAAAATCCACTTAAGTTACTGATGAGAAAAATACACATGATGCATTATAAAGCCCCTTTCTACAGGCGAAATGTCGCTGAATTTTGTTACTCAATCACTATTTCCATGGCAGATTTTCTGCCGAGGTACTTCCATTAGATCTACCAGTTCAGACAGTCACAGCTAAGACCTATCATGGTACGTACAAGGGAACGAATCAAAACGATCCCCTTCCATTACTAAGAAGGGATTAATATTCGAAATAACTTCTTTCTGAAAGTCTCTTCACGGTGGAAATCTTCAGCTCAAGCATGAAGCCTTATCGTTCCTACATATCATGATGTTCTCTTCTTACCTCCCAGTCTTACGTTCGTACAACAATCTCATTCAGTCACCCTCTATTAGGACAGGCTTTCTGGCCAAGGCAGGATAGCTTGGCATCTTAGAGGATGAACAATTAGTAAAAAAAACTAAAACTTCCTTATTATTCATGATACATGATACGTCACTATTGATAGATACAGATCATTAAAAAACAAAGAATTCGATTCCAACGCGTGTAACGGAGAGCCGAGTTCCAATTTCATTTGGCGTCGTTAGATTCACTTAAGTGCAAATATCCTTGAGAAAGACGTCCACTACTTCAACCCCGGCTAAGGGTTAAATAGTAAGACTTGCAAAACTAAATCATTATTATTTAAAAAAATCTTACAATCTAAATATATTTTCCGACTTTAAATAAACAGCAAAAAAGCTTGATAAGCCGTAGAAAAAGTATCAAACAATAAAAAATTCGTTAATTCCTTAGATATAGTCTGTGCATATATAGAATGATATACATGGAAATGATTGATGACAGTAAATGGCAAAGACGACATTTAATTAAAATTAAAAATAATAAAGTATTGTTTTTGATAATGGAATTCCCGTTTGTTTTCGATCTATGTATTCACATCAGTGCTCTGTCTGTGACTATCAGATATTTTTTTAGTTGCCAAATGGGATGTGGAGAATGTCGTAATTAGCTTTTACAGCCTTCGACTTCTCAGAAAAACCGCTTGTTGGATGTAAGTTAAATCTGATGTTTGGCAATGGTACTCTCGTAACAACTTTACTTTGACATATTCATGTTCAACCTAAAGCAACTTAAAAGTGAAAAACGGCCAGAGGATTGTGTTTATTCATGTAACGTACTGTTGCTCCTAGATGTTGCTTTCAATATCCACTTATATATTTACATACAAACACTCACACAAAACATACTCATAGACGCATACACACGCGCCCACACACATACTTATATATATATATATATATATATATATATATATATATATATATATATATATATATATATATATATATGGAGAGATATAGATATAAAATTAGAAACAGGACGTTTTGATGTTTTTGTTTATCTTTTAATATTCGTTCAGTATCATTGATCTCTTTCCCTATTATTTATCATTCATTTTTAACAAGATTTGTCTATAATTTTATTCTTTTATTATTTATCAATTGTAACATAACATTTTTTTATGGATGTATAGAACCCGATGTGTAAATTGCCGCCATTTTATATTTTTTAACTTCGCGCGTGCGCGTTGTTTGTTTTTCATTGTTTTTCGTTTGCACATTATAGTAGGGTCAGTTGGGCACGGTCTGTGAACAAAAGAGCACGATTCACAAAGATTTGGAAAAGACTTGATGTTCTTCTTGACATTCACACCAGAAGATCCAATATGAACATTTCGGCGTGTTTTGGGGTCAATCTGAAGACAGGGTAGAGACAGGGTAGATAAGGTTTGAATTAGTTTAATCGTGATTATGAAGGAACGGCAGCTCGAAAGAAACACTCTGGTCGTTCTGATTAGTAAGGAAATCCCGGCTTTGTTTATTGGAGTCCTCAGAATCAACATGGAGTCCTATATGTACTTTGAGGAGGTAGTGCTGCTCTGTCATGAGGGTGGCTACTTATTTACAGGAATCTGCAGCATGCCACACAAGCAGGTGAATCTAGTCATGGTTGTCATTTCTGCAACCACTCATTTCTTACATTTAGTCATCTAACTCCCTAGACTGTAACCTCTTGGTAATTATGTGTGGAATGCAGTTGGGCGAGAGATAAAAAAAAACTCCTTTAACACCAAAGATGAACTGATGGAAAGGATTATGGCAGAATTCACCAACTTAAACAGGTAGTCCGTCCAGAAGAAATGCAGAAATTTCCGAAGTTGTCTGAAGGCCGTGGTTAAAGCCAATGGCAATTTTATTGAATATATTTACTCTTTAGTATTTCAATATATTTTTGTGTAATTTTGGTAATTATATCTGTTAAAATGAGATGTCAGTGTTATTTTCATATTTGCGTAATTTAGTCGACAATTTATCTATCGCAGCCTGTATTTTCAAATTTATAGGAAAAACCCTACGAATCATTATGTTATTTATGTGGTTTATTAATGTTTTCATTTGTTCGAAATTGTAAATTTCTTCTGTTATTTATCTTTTAAATATTTGAACAACAAAATAATAACAATAAAAATATTTTCCTATATTTGATAATTTTATACTTTTATTCTTTCATTTTTATTTATTGAATTTTATTATTATGATTTAAAATATATATATAATATTAATTCCTTAAGTAGTACATATGATAAAAACCCTTTTCCTCTGATATCTAGTGTAAAATATATGTGTGTCTATAGGTGTATACTTCGAGTACATGGAACTCTTCAATCCGTGAGGGTAGTTAATCTAAGAGAAGAAAAATTAAAAAAAAAAATTAAATCTCCGCTGCTTTGCACCTATATCCAATCATGAAAAAAGTCTTTGTGAATAAACCCCGATGACAAAGTCAGACCCGCAGTCCCTAAGACAGTCCCATATTATGTTCAACTTCATTCTGGAAACTCCTACAACGACACCGGTACCAAGCTGTATTGGCCTCTACCTTTTCCTTGGACAACTGTAAAACATTTTACCACCGTCTACACCATTTTGTCTAAATTCGTTTAGTGTTACGCGCTTCAGAGTCTTAGAATGACGTTTAAACCACGGGTCTAACGACGTTCTCTTCAGTGCTGACGCTCGTCTAAGCTGGTTGCTGTTCGCTGGCCTCTTCGATTCACACCAATTCTGCCTAAGTTGTATTCTTGATCTCAGAACAGTGGAAAATCGAAGGTAGTAGGTGCACATCTCTGTTTCAAGTTGTGGTTGGTGATATATTAATGGAAAAATATCTTCACGACGAAAAATAATAGGTGACATTCGTGGGGTTAATCTTCAATTTGTTATATACATCTCATGCTACATAAAATAATTAACCCTTCCCACATCAATCTCCATATTGACACTGAGCGTTGTCTAAATTTCTAAAGGAGGTGGGTTCAAAGTCTTGGTATCAGGAAATCTAGTTGGCAGTTGACGTGGATTTCAGAGGCACTCAACGCGGTATCTCAGCCCAAAGGTCTATGAGCTCCTCAAAGTCATCGGCTTATAAGCATTTCGGCCCAAATCTGGCGTGGGGCCGAAGGCGATTTCACAATTTTCATTAATTCTAATAAAGGTTTTCTTTGTTCTCTATTTCTGCTTTCTTAATCATCTTTTCAGATTTGGATAATTATCCACCTTACTTGGAAGGAATCACAGGGATTGCTTCCCTTAAATCCTACCTGCTTTACTTCATATCACGCACAGGGCTAATTTCCGCACCTTTCTTCTACGTATTCTATATCTTCCCACGTCATACGGCTGGTACAACTGTCTTTGTGACAAATCTAATTTTTAAAGTGTGTAGGTGAATGATCATGGTTTATATTCTACTTATTAATTTCAATTCTCTGACTCCTTTCCTAGACCCACCTGTTCAGCGAAAATACAGACCAGATCACCATTTCATTTTAACTTTCCGTCGGATAGATGAAAATTAATTCCCAATTTGTTTTCGTTGATGAAAATACATTTATTTACCTAAATTCTCAACAAAGAGACACTCTGTTTACCTTATTGAGCTGGTCGCCGTCTTAGCGAAAACATAAACCAGAACTCCTGCCTGTTATGACAAATCGGTTCTCGTAAGCCTAGACTTCACAGCGGGTTCATTCTCCGTTTTCATTTCTCAATTCATTTTCGCTAACGTAAATATAATTCCCGTTTGTTTTCTTTTTCGCCGATGACATGAGTTTTTCTAATTTCCCAAGAAAAAGATAAAGACATTTCACAATTTGCTTTGCCCGCATGCCAGATTTTTCACAGATACAAAATGTAAACTGCATCGTTCCAATATGTAGGGGTGAGTTAACAATGATGGCCCTTTCTACACTTTCCTATTAATAAGAACAGTTCTTCCATTCTCTTTCTATCTCCGTATATTCCATTTTATATTTCATTTTGGGCTTAACTCGTTTCTGCTTAGAATTTATGTTTAACCACCACAGAACCTCAGCGTCACACAACATCAGTGGCACGGCGAGGGGAGATGTGATGTAAGGTCAACAGCCGAATTTCATCAAACCCTGCCAAGTCCTGTGCTCTGGAGAGAACAGTCCAGTGTCGCCTCAAAGCGATGGCAAAACATGACAAGAAATAGTAAACCGATTAAAAGTGTTTGGCATGGAGCAAAACGCTCGTCGTTTGCATTCGACGGTGGGAGAAGTCATCTCTCTTCACAGAAAATCTACCACCACGTCAAGCTGGGCAGCCCCCGGCCAATAAAGTGCTGTTCCGCTACAGTCGGATTCTTTTACTGAGTGTGTGAGGCTTATGGATACAAGTATACTGGGTCGTGGTCTGCAAACACGGCACCAAGAAAAACAACGAGGAATCAAAGAAAAAAAACCCATTCAGATTTGTATGTTGGAACATGCGGCTATGGCAACTTGTCTATCAAATTACTTCCACCAGATGAAAATCATCTGCAAAAATCAGTGATTAACAACAAGCTAATTCGGCTTCGAGCGAACATTGCTGTATTTCAAGCGACACGTGTAAAAGACAAAGGGTTATATCAGAGAGAACGGTGTCGGTTTTGCTGCTAAAAACTCGTCGTTAGCGATGACAGAACACGACAAGGATGTATCAGAGAAAACTCTGTCTGTTTTGCTGTTAAAAACTCGTCGTTCGAGACGATGGTACACTGCAAGGGTGGCTCAGAAAGAAAGGTGTCCGTTTTGCTGTTAAAAACTCGTCGTTCGAGACGATGGTACACTGCAAGGGTGGCTCAGAAAGAAAGGTGTCCGTTTTGCTGTTAAAAACTCGTCGTTCGAGACGATGGTACACTGCAAGGGTGGCTCAGAAAGAAAGGTGTCCGTTTTGCTGTTAAAAACTCGTCGTTCGAGACGATGGTACACTGCAAGGGTGGCTCAGAAAGAAAGGTGTCCGTTTTGCTGTTAAAAACTCGTCGTTAACGATGATAGAAAACGACAAGTATATATCAGAGAAACTGTCCGTTTGGCCGTTACAAACTCGTCGTAGGAGACGATGGTATACTACAAGGGTGGATCAGAAAGAAAGGTGTCGGTTTTGCTGTTAAAAAATCGTCGTCGGAGATGATGTAAGTCAAGGATGGATGAGAGTGA
This sequence comes from Acanthosepion esculentum, assembly GCA_964036315.1. NCBI lineage: Eukaryota > Metazoa > Mollusca > Cephalopoda > Sepiida > Sepiidae > Acanthosepion > Acanthosepion esculentum. The sequence goes on along the minus strand of OZ038505.1, from coordinate 93,059,918 downwards.
ATCTACTCACTTCGACTACATACTTTTGATAAAACTGTCAACCTTGTCAGCGCTTACACCCCAACCCTATAATAATATTGGTGATTTAACGCAAGGGTGGATGCTGATCACGAATCTTGGCCTAGCTATCTGGGACAGCATGGGGTCGGCAAATTGAATGACTATGGCCAGCGACTGCCTCAGCTCTGTGTGCTTCCTGATCTTTACGTCATCAACATTCAGGCCAAATCCCAGCATAAATTCTCCTAACGATACATGATCGGGACGTTGTCCATCAGAGCGCCGATAGTGATACAGACCAACTCTGGTTTACTGCAAACTTGGACTCCAAGCAAAGAGGATATATTACGCCAAGCCCCCAAGAAAACAGTGTATCCACTACAATCCAAAAATCAACCAAATTGGTGATAATCATCAGCTCTCTGAAGGACGCCCTTCACGTAATCTCAACTAGAGGAACTAACAAAGATGAGATACATTCAAAGACACAATCGCCGGCACTACACTGAAGACTTTCGGGAGGAATAGGAGCTATTCCTGGTTCTTATTTTTGTTAAGTCGTCTCCTACTCTTGTACGGATTATTTTCTTCTTCCCACTTTTTTCCCTATAGTATATTTGAGGCCATTTCTACTTTCCCCTATTTTATTTCTTATACTATTATTTACATTGTTTGCTGTTATCTGTTTTTATTTCGGACTGTAAATTTACTTCTTACTTGTCCTAATCTTAACCTTCTTTTCATGCCTTCCAACTTTCATTCAATCTTTTCGTTCTGGACTGGTTCGAAGAAAGTGTGAATCCGCTCAAAGTAGCCATCGAGAAGAATGGAGTTGCAATTTTGGAGAACAAAAACCAACCTACTTTGACGACTGCTACAAACAATGCGCAGACGATAGCGAAACTCTGTGCAAATGACTACTGGCTCAAGAAGTGAGAAAGCATATTTATTATTCAACACTGCTAACATTCGTAGAATGTATGAAGGGATAGAGAACGTCAACGGGCAAACTTAATGTTAGACAACACTGCTGAAATCCCGGGTCGGTGAGATTATCAAGATCGGGAAGTATGTGGATTACTAGTCGGAACTCTACTCCTTACAAAGCAGTTTATCAAACCGTACTGTAGACAAGTTAGCTCGTTATGCAGGAATGGACGTAATACCGACTGCTGGGGAGCAGGGGAGATGAGCATTACTTTGAAAAGTTGACCACGAAAAGTTACCAGGACCGGATGCAATTCGACCAGAGGACACCAAATGCGTAAAGTGTGTTATATGACTATATAGTGAATCTTCTCTGTCAATTCCAGGAGGAAGGAACTGTGCAGCTTGATATGAACGACTGTAACATAGTTATCCTTTATAAAAATAAGTGAGACGGAAGCGATTGCAACAGTTACAGAAGAGTATCCCTGCTCAACATTGTTGAGAAGATCATTTTTCTTAGATACGCCGGTCGACTACAGAAGCTAGCTGAAAGGGAATACCCCGAATCCCATTGTAGAGCTTTTAAAATTTGAAAAACCAATAATATTTTGCTTTTCTATATAAATATTGTTACAAAATAAAATCCTTGCAGCGTGTCGGTTAAGATAGTTTTTCCTTTTGTCTTTATTCATATATATATATATATATATTAACATCGTATTTATATATATATATATGTATGTATGTATATTTATATATATACACACACATATATATAAAAATATAAACACACACATACATATATATCTGTAAACATATATATATATGTAAAAGATACGATGTTTAGATATATATATAACATCGTATTTTATATATATATATATATATATACACATATGTATATATATACAAAAATTTAAACACACACATACATATATATGTAAACATATATATATATATATATATATATATATACATATATATATATATATATATTAACATCTTATCTTATATATATATATATACATACACACATATATATATATATAAAACTATAAACACACACATACATATATTTATGTAAACACACACACACACACATATATATATATATATATATATATATATATAAAAGATACGATGTTAATATATATATATACATATATTTATGGTAAACATATATATATATTTATATATATATATATATATATATATATATATATATATATATATATATTAATATCGTATCTTTTCAGGAGGTAGAATATTATAATTCTAACTGGTTGGTTTCCGTAGCCTAATCAATAAAACAACTGATATGGAACGATATGTTGCCGAGGAAATAGAATTCGCGATTATATCATGTCGGTGTCCCATTTCTTAATTTCCGATTCAATCTCCGTATATTATTTGGAGAATGCAAGTTTGGCATTTTAATACATAATACATTAATTTAATAATCAAATAATAATGATATCAGTAATAATTACACCAATAATAATAATGAATGCTCAATCTAGTAAATTCAGACCATTTCAAACGATAACAATTTTCCACTGAAGCAAGGGAATCAGGTAAATGTATTAAAATTCTAAAAATATTTTATCGTATTTTATCGTAAATGTAACTCGAGTGAGACAATGTGAAAGAGTTAAATAGCCAAAAATGAATCATAATTGACATAATTATCATCTAATAAATTCTGACGGTTTTTTAAAAAATTCCTTCTCTTAATGGAAGGGAATTAAAACAAATTTGTTCACCCCAAACAATGCAGTGAAGCCAGCAAGATACAAGGTGTTACTGGGTGCAGGATAATTAGGAATAGGAAAATGAGCGCGAAGAGAAAAGAGTAATCAAGTAGATAGCGATGGACATTGAGTATCTGTTTATATTTCTGAGATGAGGTATTATGTACACTATTTACATTATTCAGACTATTATCCTCATCCTTGTCGCCATGTTTATTACAACATTTTGGCCTTTCAGTATCTGTCTATATTTCTAAGTTGAGGTATTATGCAAAATATTTACATTATTCAGACTATTGTCCTAATCTTTGTCGTCATATTTATTACAACGTTTCGGCCTTTCAGTATCTGTCTATATTTCTGAGATGAGGTATTATGTACACTATTTACATTATTCAGACTATTATCCTCATCTTTGTCGTCATATTTATTATAACGTTTCGGCCTTTCGGTATCTGTTTATATATCTGTGATGAGGTATTATGTACACTATTTACATTATTCGGACTATTGTCCTCATATTTGTCGGCATATTTATAACAATGTTTCGACCTTTCAGAATCTGTCTATATATCTGAGATGAGGTATTATGTACACTATTTACATCATTCGGACTATTATTCTCATCTTTGTCGCCCTGTTTATTACAACATTTTGGCCTTTCAGTATCTGTCTATATTTCTAAGTTGAGGTATTATGCAAAATATTTACATTATTCAGACTATTGTCCTCATCTTTGTCGTCATATTTATTACAACGTTTTGGCCGATATAAGCTCCGGTCTTTGGAATGTCGAACTGAACAATATTTTTCGCTCGCTGGTGTAGACGGTTCTACTTCTGGTAAAAAAACATGCAATGATAACAGCAGAAATTGCCATATGTGAACTGTTAAAAAAGCCGAAACTTTGTCATATATGTGGCAAAATCATGAGGACAATAGTCCGAATGACGAAAATAGTGATGGACTTTAAATTTCAATTATTCCCTATCAAAATTGCCTGGAAATCATGGAAAATTGAGAATTGAAATAACATTGTGAGAAAGATAGCGAAGGTATTTCCCATGGGCTTCTCTTTGCTTTTGAATTCCGAACGGTCCTTCTTCTAGATCAAACGTTCTCAACAGGGGTCCACATGGGCCTTAGGGATACATGTAATGTTTCTGGGTGTTCACAGGCAAAATATAACAAACTGGGGGCCCACAATATTTTGGTGATCCATGAAGAAAACCATCTCAGCATGCTTTTTATCATTAAAATAAAGCACAGCTCTACGCTATTGCTTTTCCAACATCTTGTTGAACCGGGACTTAGCCATGTTTCTCAACTGTTATCAAAAGTTCTCTATAGCCCTGACATTATGAAAAGAGGTGATCTTCGACTATCATTAACATTGATGGAACCAGATAAAAAGAAACTGAGCGATATTAACCAAAGCTATCTCATTGAATAAATATGCCTTTCTTTTTTTAATTACGCACTTAACATTTAATGCTACAGTGAATTCAATTGCCTGAAGAGCTCTCCCCCACCCTCTGGTGGGCTTAACCATAGAAGAAATATTGTAATATTGTAATACAAGATGTTAGCCAATAAATATTATTTTATTATTATTATTATTGTTGTTGTGGATTCCGGGATGAAATCGGATATCAATGAATAACAAACGCCAGGAATGAACAAGGAAAATAAATGTATTAATGTAATAATACAGACTGGTAATACGGGTTAGTAGATTCAGGAATGCGGGTTAGTAGCACTAATATATATACAGTATTGGTATTGAAGTATCGCGGTATGACTCCTTACTGAGTCTACGTGCTCGCTAACTGTGACGCTTACCGCCGTCTCTGTGTGTGACTTACTCTACTACTACTGAAATGTACTACTCTTCTGTCGTTCCGTCTCGACTCTTTCACTCTTCGGGTATTCACTGGTTGTAGTATATGTATACCTTGGTTGAGTCCATTTGTGTGAAAAGTGGAGACCCCTCAATAATTGTTATTGTTGTTGTTGCTGTTATTGAATAATTTATTTGTATTAGATTAGATTTCATTTAAAAATAAATCTTAATTATATAATATTCCTTAGATTATTAAAACCTCAAAAATTTCATTAGTGAAAAATAGAATATTGTTGTCTTATATCAAATGGCTATTAAGCGGTCCACCAAGAAAAAAAGGAGGGAAAAGGGATCCATGGGTAAAAAAAAAACAAGATGAGAACCACTGTTCTAGACACCCAAGTCAAGAGATGCCATTCTATTCCGTAAATTAATCCATGGACAGAATCCGGAAAGAAGTGATGAATTCATAGTTTTCTACAAGTGTACAGACACGCCAGAATTCTAAACAGGTTCGCCAGTTCTGTTTTATTCGTTATTAACGATAAGCTACAGACACTTTCACCTAAATCTATGCAGCAAAACCTTAATTCTAGAAACATGCGTAGGACAATTCCTTTTGTTCCCCACTTCCTCACAGATGGCAGCTCGGAATTTCAGTCGCTTTTTGGTGCATACAATTATGCACAAATAACAAATAATTCTCAAAATACTCGTTAATGTAATATTCACTGAATTCATGAATTATCATTAAAATACAAAATAAGTTCGGTTTCAAATAACTCACAAAGGCTTGATAAGTCTTAACAAAAAATTAAATAAATTAACATTAACTGACATCCTAGTAAAATAATTCGTCTTTCTGTACAACTATCATATTACGTTAGCAAAATGATATTCATAAAATTGGAATAATAATAATAATAATAACAATAATAATAATAATAATAATAATAAACAATCAAATGAGACATTGTTATTAGAGGCCGCAAATAAAAACATTGCCTCCTTATTGATATGGCCGTTCCTGCAGGCTTCAATGTATATTTGGAATCGAAATCACAAAAATGTGGCACATGGTAACATCAACAATCCCTGTTGTAGTTGGAGCCCTAGGATTGTTAAGAAAAGATTCCAGTAGATTCATTGAAGGGATTGCTGGAAACCCATGCCTTAAAGAAATACAAAATATTGTTCCCACGATACAAAGCTGGAAATATAATATACACAAATAATAATAATAATAATAATAATAATAATAATAATAATAATAATAAAAGATGGAAATGTAACATACACTAATAATAATAATATTAATAATAATAACAGTACAAAAAATAATAATAATAATTATAATAATAATAATAATATTCACTGGAAAATTTGTAACTCCTACGGGAAGGAAACTGAAAGAAACTGGTACGAACACCACCCTGACGCGTTTACGGAGATAGGACCTGTTACAATTCTATGGGACTACACAATACACACTGACAGAACAATCAAAGCCAACCGCCCAGACATTGTTATTAAAGACCACAAACAAAATAAGTGCCTCCTTATTGATATGGCAGTCCCTTCAGACTGCAATGTATCTTTGAAGATATTCGAAAAACTGTCAAAATACAAGGACCTTGAAATAGAAATCTCAAAAATGTGGCACATGGGAACATCAACAATCCCTGTTGTAGTTGGAGCCCTTGGACTGGTTGGAAAAGATTCCAGTAGGCTGATTGAAGGGATCCCTGGAAGTCCATGCCTCAAAGAGATACAAAAAATTTTTCTGACAAGTACAGCCCACACTTTACGAAGGGCTTTATCTATGTAATTATTTTTTAAATTTATTTTATTGTAGTTTTTATTTTTTATTTTTTCATAATGCCATTTCTAACCTTAAGTCCCTGGACAGGACCCAGAAAGAAATGTGTAAACACAGATATCAATGGAAAAAATAATAATAATAATGATAATAATAATAATAATAAGTTCTATAACTACAGCTTCTAGAATAATTTTCGGTTCTCCCACTGCAAAATGATTCCCGCTGAAAGAAGATCCTGTGGCAAATCTCATAAGTATACTTCTGGAAAAAATAACTGACTTTTTATAAATTATGAAATATTCGATTATATTGTCGAGTGAAAACCGAGGTCTGAATTTTATTTTAGAAGTTTTAAAATTTTCATTTAATTTTCGTTAAAGCAATACAAAAAATTGTTCCCACGAGTACAGCCCACACCTTACGAAAGGATTTATCCATGGAAAATATTTAAAAAATCAATTCTCCTATAGTGACTAAGGACCATAGTTTGGACACAGATCTACAGGATACATAGCTGGAAATATAATATACACAAATAATAATAATAATAATAATAATAATAATAATAATAATAATGATAATAATATTAATATTAATAATAACAATAATAACAATAATAATAATAATAATAATAACAATAAATTCTATAAGTACAGCTCGTAGAATAAGTTTCGTTTTTCCCAATGCAAAATGATTACCGCTAAATGAAGATCCTCTGGCAAATCTGATATGTATACTTCTGCAAAAAATAACTTGACTTTTTATACATTATGAATACTTCGATTATATTTCAGAGTGAAAACAGAGATGTGACTTTTATTTTAGAAGTTTTAAAATTTTCATTTTATTTTCCTCAGACTAAATACTTAAAACAATATTTAACATTCTAAATTTAAAAGGAAATCTTCCTTTCCTGTTATGAGAGTAATATGACAAATTGAAAAATTTTACAGAAACTTTAAAAAGAGATTTTACATCATTACAAGATTATCAAAACATTGCTTTTTCCTATTTTATGCGCCTTGACCTTTGGAGACGTGGACGGTCCTGTCTCGTCACAACTTCCTGTCGTTTGTAGTTATTAGATGTTTTTAAAATCGTCTTCCCTCTGTCTACCATGCATTTTCACATGCTTGTTATGCAGGTTACTCTGTTTCTCTCTTGTTTCACTGTCCATCTTGTCTTTAACATTTCTTGTCAGTATCACATTCTCCAAGTATGCCTACCTAAATATTTCTCGTAGAAATTCCAACTGTCTCCTTATTCTTTCATTGATAAGCGTCTCTTTCGTTCCCAGCTTCCTAAAACTTTCACTTCTTTTTACATGTTCTGTCCATGTTATTCACAAAATGTTCTGTTGAACCAAATTTCTGTTGCTTCAGCTCCATTGCTTCAAGACTTTCATCTTTTCGAAATTTGTTCGACATTCATTGCAATAGAGGAAGAATTCAGCATTGATTTCTTAGTGTTCTTCGTCATTTCACTGTTTTTAGTCCGTTCTTTAGCTTTTGGCCATCATTTCTTTCCTTTTCCAATGGTCCTTTTCATTTGTCTCATTCTCTGTCATCTGTGAAACCACCACGGACTGAAAGCACATCGAGTCTAAATGGAGATAGATGTAGACGTATGTAGCGGTTAATGTTGTTGAAGGTAAATCGGTGATCCAAGTTCAAGTTCTGACTTAGCTAGTGGCATTCACTTTAGAAAAAAACGCCTTTGAGAGAGGTGTGAATCCATCTCTTCCTCTCGAGGTGTGGTCGAAAAGCAGAGTAGACTGGTATTGCATGCAAGTGCTGGCAACCAGTTTAGGAGAGTGGATAATGGGAATTCAAAATTGTAGAGACAGCAATGGTTATACTGCACACTATATTTCAACGGTGGACATGGCAATATGCAGATAATAAAGAAAAGGGAAAACAGATGAAGCCATCATCAACTGCCTTTGCAATGGAATTGGTATTTTAAAGAAATCATGGGTGTATAAGTGTAATTTGATTTCATAATTCTGGTTTGGTTTGCTTTGCTTTGGTTTGGTTTATTATGTTTTACGGCCTACCCGAGTCATTTAATGTCGACAAGATTTTAAAGATAGATTCGTATAAATAGAATATGTATCCTTCGTAATAATCCAGTTTGTAGATCAGGTGTCATTGATGCATTTTTGCAAAGAGTGTTTTTGTCGTGAGTTAAATGTACTGCAGTTATTTTTACTATAAAATATATATTTGTTCATACTGTTTTGACCCAAGTTTAAAGATTAACTATTTCCCCATAGCTGGGACCCTAATATGTGCTACCTGCCCGGCTCAGGGTGGACCTAAGAGACGTTTGCAATATGCTCTACATGTGTATCATACGTCAATCGGGAAATTTATTTATGCCTTACGGAAAAGTTCAGAATATATAGAGATGTTGACTAAGTTATAAAGAAAAGTCATAATGGAAGTTGAATCATTAGATCCAATTGAATTCCTGAAGGGTGTTTGCTAATAATTATGAAATGAAGGAGAAATTTGTAACATTAGATAAATTTAATTTTTTTTTAAATAGACTATTTCTAATTTACATTATTCCACTAGTGTTTTAATACGATCCTTAATTCGCGAAATGAATAAAAAGACATATTGAAAGTTGGGTGTTTTCAGTACTTTATCCTTTTATTGGGTGGGGTTGACTTCGATCAAAGACAGTGACGTCGAAACAGTCGGACGCCGAAACGGTTGTACTGAATTGTCCAGTTATTTTTCTGACGCCGAATCCGCCACGCCAAATGGGCAAAGGCGAAAAGTATCAAAATCCAGGAAAATATGGATCGCCTTATTTCAATAATTAACAATTATGACATCCCCCTTTATAGGAATAATGAAAGAACTTTCGTAAACTTGGAATAATAAAAAAAATTAAATGACAAAGCCTCATGATAACCAGCAAAAGTTTTTGATACTTTTAAAGTGAATTTTTTTTTGTCATTTGGCCCAAAAAATGAAATTGGTGTGATTGCCGGCGGGCAGACAGCATTGCCGGCTGCACTCTCATTAAAGCAAACGACAAACTTATAACGAGCTCATTCAACAGGAAGAAAATCGATTCCATTTTGGTAGCGAAAAATATTTCCAAAATAAAATTGGTAAACGACGAGTGAAGGAATAGAAAATTCATGAAAATAAAAAAAAAACAAGACAAAATGGCGTCAAATAGATGAAAATATTGAATAAAACATCTTTCCTTCATTGATTTCCGTTTAGACATTTTGCGAAATGAAACGAAAGAATGACAAGGACATATTGTAAAATTTTGGGCTTCATTCTCATTGCAACGTGAATGGTGATTTGTTGACATAATTGACGGATACATACATGCATATCTATCTATCTATCTATCTATCTATCTATCTATCTATCTATCTATCTATCTATCTCAGAATCTTTACCTATCTATCTATCTCTCTATCTCTCTCTATCATCTATCTACCTCAGACTCTTTATCTATCTATCTCTCTCTCTCTCTCTCTCTCTCTATATATATATATATATATATATATATATATATGTATGTATGTATATATATATATATATATATGTATATATATATATATATGTATATATATATATATATGTCTATCTATCTCAAGCTCGTTATCTATCTATATCAGGATTTTCATCTTTCTCAGACTCTTCATCTATCTATCTATCTATCTATCTATCTTTCTATCTATCTATCTGAGACTATTCATCTGTCTATCTCAGACTCTTCATCTATCTATCTATCTATCTATCTATCTATCTATCTATCTATCTGAGAATCTTTATCTATGTTTCTAATACTTTTCGTCTTTCTCAGACTCTTCATCTATCTATCTATCTATCTATCTATCTATCTATCTATCTATGGATATGTTGGTGAGTTTAACAGCTTAGAACCACAAAACATTGAGTGGAGTTTGAGTTCCGGCCAATTTTGTTATATTCTTTATATTTTTAATGAATTGATCTTTAATCCCCACAAGTGACGGGCCAAATTGTAATGCAGAAATGGCCCTCCATTTGTAGATATGTTTTTAAAATAATATCACCCTAAACAAGGCATTAAAGTCTCCAGGACGCAAGAGGTTACCGAGAATAGAAAAAAAACTATTATTAAGGATAGAGAAATATAAACGAAGAGGAATTAAGTAGACAGATAAGGATTAACATAGTGCTTTCATTTTTTAACATCAAATCTGACTGGGAAGCAAGGACCTGGAAGAGAATTACATAAGTGAGTAGCACGTGAGAAGAAACTGTTAGCAGAACACTCACTGTTATATCTTCCCATTTCAACTGTAAAATGATGATACATTAATAGGCAATGTTTTACGGCGCTTAAATTCGTATAGTCTAGGTACGACAGAGGAGAGTTTTATAGAAGAGTTTAAGGTTTTGGTAAAAAGGACTGAAGCTGAGATACCAGGTCAGAACGAATAACGTTGCAATTTCTTCTTTTGATATATCAACAATCTCTAAATATATAGCAGGAGCCCGAGAGAAAATGTGGAAGCAATATTCAAAGCAAGGGCAAATATTTCTCTTCTGTCGAGAAAAATTATCTAGCACAACAAGGTGATCCAACTTTATTACCTGCAGATTTAGTACTTGATTGAATATACACTTTCCACTTCATGTCCGCTGAAAACGTATGTCCGAGAAAGCGCAATAAGTAACTCGCCTTAAGTTTGCATCAGACATAATGATAGAAAGTAAAAATTCTTGGCAACCAACCTATGAGAAAGAAAAACGATAATTTCAAAATTGTATGTCGCTATGGTGAAGGAGATAGTGTTCAATCACTAAGAAGGCAGTTGTGTTCACAATGACATTATGATCATCGGACAATCAGATCGATATATTTCAAATTTGAAGCGTTGCAATGTGTTTAGCCTATAATGAATTTGCGTGAAGTCACAAGCATTCAAAAAATCTTTCTTCTAAAAAGGAAAGTGTAACATTTTCAAATTCGAAAATTATCACGTGATAAACACATAGATACCTATAAATTTTAGATTAGCGTCACAAAAGTTTGAACTGTAAATATAAATAAATAAAATATATGTCAAATATTTAATCAATTTAAAATAAATGTATAAATAAATTAAATTACTTTTATAATACACAATATTTAAATTAGAAAAAAATATTTGCAAATAATATTTATCGAGTTTTTGCAATATTTCGAAAATTTAGTGAAATATTTGAAAAAATTTGAACATTTTGAAATTTGAAAAAATTTGAAATTCATTCTGAAAAACAAAAAATGCAAAATATCAAAATGAATTCAAACAACAATTAATTAAAATAAACGAGAATGTAATCGAAAGGTTTGAACATTACGAATGATTTAAGGCTTAAAAATTAACAATAATTATCTAATAATTATATATATATATATATATATATGTATTATATATATATATATATATATATATATATATATATATATATATATATATATATATATATATATATATATATATGTATTTTTGAATTGGACAAAGTTTGACGATTTATTTAAAAATATTTATGATATGTTTAACGTTCTATAAAAAGAACGTTAAACATATCATGTCTTTAAATATATATATATATATATATATATATATATATATATATATATATATGTATAAAGGTAAAAGACAATAGGAAACTGTAGTTTTAGCCGACACGTTTCGTTCAATGTGGATTTTTTTCACGGCAATTTCACGAAATGAATTTATTGAAAGAAAGTTTCTATAAACAGTAAAAGAATAACGTTAGCAATTAGAAAATAATTGAAACGCTATTGTATATTCATATGTTCAACTGAAAAAAAAATCGTTAATTACTTTATGTTTGAAAAGAATATTTTCACGAGTAGAAATATTATTTGTATTGTTGTATTGACAAATTCAACCGATTTCTTTTGATTTCCTGATATATTTATTGTGTTCTTTGGCTTGGGAGAGTAGTGATTCTGTTAGGAAAGGTGATATTAGAAAAATACTGAGCGTAGTATAAATATTTGTATAATATTCAATGGCGGCACTCTCGAGGATTTTCCCGTGAATTATTTTCTTTTCAATGAGTGTGGCATTGATAAAATCAAAATTGTGGTTCAATTTATTTCTACGTACGAATAGTGCATTTGCTAAATTGTTATTTATGAGGTTTCTTTTGTGCTCATAGATGCGTTTAATTTTTGAATTTCTGCCTGTTTCTCCAATGTATTGTGAAGAACAGTTTGGAAATTTATTTTATCTATGCCTCCTTCAGATATATCATTGCTATGTGTGTTTGAGGATCTGGTTATATCCGTAAAGGTTTTGTAAGTGTTTGTGATTATATTGATGTTATTGATAGGTTGTGCTGGATAGTAAACGTGGCTGAGTTGGTCGGTAGTCTTATGCATCTGTTGTCATATTATTTATCATTATGGATGATGGTGTTATTTTTGTTGCTGTTGTACGCCTTTCTTCTTGCATTGTGGATGAAATGATATGGGTATTGTAGGTTTGTGAATGTGTTTTCTATGTATGTTTCTTCTTTAGGTAAATATTGGGAGCTACAAATTTGTAATAATCTCTAATTGGAACCTATAATAATTCCTGATTTAATTTTCCAAGAGTGGTTTGTGTATAAACTGACCACATTGGACAAAACGCATTGGCTAAAACTAGTTTTCTTATTGTCGTATTTCATCTATACATATTGTCTTTCTTCTACAGGTTAATTAAAGGAGAAATTTGTATATACATCCATGAAATATTTTAACTGTTAAAATAAGAAATAGATTGTTGCATGTAAGTATTAATTATAATGTTTTCATTTTTCAAAAATTATGTCCATACATAACAAATACATACATGCAACAAACTATTTCTTATTAAATAGTTAAAATATCTCATCCTTGAAAATGGCTAAATGTATAGCCGAAAGCGCTCGGAAAAAAGAACATTAGAACAGATGTTTTATAATTTATCATCTGAAAAGAAGAAAATTATTAGATCGCATGAGAAATTGTAAAAAAGAAACTAAATCAAAACACATTGTCTATCGTATTCAATGAAATGTGCATGAAAGAAGGATTACTGCCTAAACACACACACACATATATTTATATAGATACATATATATATATATATATATATATATATATATATATATATATATATATATATATATATATATATATATAACCGTTTCTATATATAAGCTCGTGATGGTTATAACAAAACACTAGCGTATTAAGAATTTCATACTTGGGAATTAGGATTAGCATTAATCGTTACATATATATATATATATATATATATATATATATATATATATGTATGTGTGTGTATATATATATATATATATATATATATATATATATATATATATATATATCAATTAGCAGATTAGAGTTTCCACGCGAAACACATGAGTTGATAAACAAAGAAATTTAATTGAACTTTTTGTGATCGAGTATATAAATATATATATATATATATATATATAATAAAAAGGCTTAAACACGAATATTCCATTATGACCATGGAATATTCGTGTTTAAGCCTTTTTATTATATATATATATATATATTTATATACTCGATCACAAAAAGTTCAATTAAATTTCTTATATATATATATATATATATATATATATATATATATATAATAAAAAGGCTTAAACACGAATATTCGATGGTCATAATTTATTCCATTGGAATCGTAAATGACCATGGAATATTAGTGCTTAAGCCTTTTTATTATGTCCTTACCCTGTCCTGGACATTGAATTCTACCTCGATTCTATCCTCTTGGAATTATTTTTTATACATATATATATATGTATGTGTATGTATGTATGTATATATATTTAGATATGTTAGTTATATGATTGCATATGTATGTGAGATTTACCACTAATATTATATATATATATATATATATATATATATATTGGAATGCTGTGCCTCTAATTTTCAATCATTTATATATAAAATTCCGTTCATTTGTTTGTATGCTTTCATGTGTTTTATGGGCTCCTTTACATTTCGCTTCCTTTGATTTCTGGGAAAGTGTTAGGCCACATTTATCGTATAGTTCGAAGAACAACTTTGTCACATTAAGGGCTCAAATAAAAATTCTAGTAGCAAAATAAAAGGCGAATGTTTCAGATCGTGTTCCTATAATGTATAAAAGCGAAAAAATATAAATATCGGATGGTTTAGCAATATGTTTGCGCAATTTTTATAAAACACCTTTCTGTAGGATTTCTTATAATGAAATCGCTTTTAAGAGACATTAGGGAACTTATGAAATTAAACTTGTAAATGGTGTTGCAGTAGTTTTTATGGCATTTTATGTGCACGTGCAAGGAGAGAGAGTTAGACCAGAACGACAAAATGAATCTGTGGAATAAAATCTCCAAGCCCAAGACAAGATAGAACGCGCCAAATTTTTAAGCAAGCAGAAGACTGTAGAGGCATTCAACTGTATTTAATTATGATCTTTCATAGATTTCCTTGCCCTCAATTCAAATTGGTTTCATTAACAAATTTTGTTCTCGTTGCGGTGCAGGAAAAAGGTGTAGGGAACATACCGGATTGTGTTATTTCAAATACAAGGTTAGATTTGAATATTAATCTGATCCACCAGATCTCTTGAAGATCTTTCTTGTGAAGGGAGAACATAGAATATTTTTAATAATATATTTGGAATTACATCAATGCATTCCAGATGATCTCCCTCTGTCCTAAGATCAATCGTGAGGGACAATTTTTGCCCACTTTCAAAATTCAGGGACACGTTTAATACGAAATTGGAGCACTTCACCCACTACCTAATAGAGAAACTCAGTGTTTACAGATATACTTTGTTTGTGATATGAGGAAGCAAGCTAAGGAAAGAGTTCAATCGAACAAGCACACAGACAATAATATTATCTGGAATCTCCAAGAAATGCTACATGAAAAAGAATAGTTATGTGAGGAGTTTCAAACATACTCTAAATGCAGGTCCATCTCCTGATTTGATATGAAAGACAACATGTGTACCAAAAGAGAGCCCAGAGACTTCCTGTAATAGACACAGACTGGTGAAAACCTGAAGATGGTGGATTTCAAACAATGGTTGGAAACCATGTTGAAGTTTATAAGAGGCGGATTAAGTGAACTTCATTGTTCAGAAGATGGCTAGCAGTATTCATTGTTATCTGTGAATGATGAAGATGGATATCATCTAAGTATCCTCAAGACTTGATCAGAAGATCAGAAGATTTGACAGTCCAGATAGATTCTGGAAAGAAATTCACTATGAAACATTCTCGGTCATATAATTCTCATGAGTGTAATGATGTTGTTATAAGGATGTGAGATGAGGAGGGTGGATGTCATCGTGGCATTATACTACATAAGAGAAGACAATCAGATAAAACGGTTAACTGAAATTCATCGCTCCAAGGATTCCTAGCCATATCCATTGTTATCTGTGAATGAAGAAGATGGATATCTTCTAAGACTCAAGACTTGATCAGAAGCTGGGGAAAACAAGACTTTGCAATGGATGCCTATGCCTACCATTTCATGATTCATCTGAATACATTCAATCATCTACACAGAAATCTATAATAGTTCCATCAGTATGCAGTTGATATGTATGCCAGAATTGAGTCGGTGAGATGAGGATATGTCAGTAGGTACCAAATACAACTCAGATCTTAAGAGTATGCTCACTTGAAATATACATCAATAATAATGCTGCTGGAATAGAATTAGACAAACATTGTATCTTGACATCCAATGACATATGTTAGAAAATATGGCCATACATATTTATTCATAATCTTCCCTTGCAATCCAAAATGGAAAAAAATTCAAAATGAACTATGTGAAGAAGAGTTGTATGCTCATACACAAGATGTTATAGCCAGGGTGATTAGACTGAAAGTAATCAAGATGATCGATGTACTCATGAAGGATACGGTATTTGGTCCACTTAGATGTATTATGAACACTATAGAGTGGCAAAAATATGGACTACTTAATGCTCACACTTTAATTTGTTTGATGGAGAAAGTTCATTCGAATCAAATTGATAACATCATGTCTGCTGAACTACTAGATGCAACTGAAAACAGATCACTGTATGAAATAGTGAAAACATCCATGGCCCATGTTCCATGCTCGATGTGGTGCAATGAATAGAATTTATCCCTATATGAATGATAACATGTGTACTATAAGATATCACAGAGGCTTCTTGCAAGAGACACAGGAAGGTGCATATCCATCATACAGAAGAGGAAAACCTGAAGATGGTGGATTTCTCTGCTCTCTATTACTCACCAGAACGAACCATCCCTGGCTCCAATTAGAATGTCTGACGCTCAACTCCACGAGAGCATCTCTTTGCGACAGCTTGGTCTCACATTGTCCGCTGACCTGAGATGGAACGAATACATTGAGTTAATAGCTTCGTCCACAGCTAGGAAAGTCGGCTCACTTTGACGCGTCAGGAAATTTTTCTCGCCGGAGTCGATCCTTCAAATCTATAAATGAACCATTCGCCCTTACATGGAGTATGGCTGCCACATATGGTCTGGAGCCCCTTCTAATTGTCTCAAGGTCCTTGATAAAATCCAAAGACGGATATGCAATGTTATTGGCCCTGATCTGGCATCTCGTCTGCAGCCGCTCTCTCACAGACGTGTCGTTGTTTCCCTCTGTCTTTTTTACAAATACATTCATGGTAACTGCTCCGATGAATTGCTTTCGCTGGTTCCCAGACTGCATGAATTTAAGCGTTCAACTAGGCTGGCATCTCGCTCTCACCCTTTCACTGTCGAAACTGTTAAATGTAGCCGTCTCTTCTACTCCAATAGCTTCATGTCTCGCACTTCTCGCCTGTGGAATTCCCTCCCCAGTTCTTGTTTTCCTGATAGCTATAATCTCCAACTATTCAAATGTAACTTCAATCGACGTCTCCAGATGCACTGATCTATCCCCTAAGCTTCTCTTCATCGTTGCCTCTATCACTCCTCTTTGTTCTCGCTCCTACTCTGTAACCCCTTGCTGACTAGTGGCTTCCCGACTTTCTTGCGGTTGAATGCTTAAAAGAAAATCAGGAGTGGTTGGTAACAAGTATGCAGTCGAATTCCACAAGTATGTAAATACGTAAACAAACCATCAGATGCTGCTATGTTTCCTCTCCAACACGAAAATAATCTAGATGACATCAGTAATTACCTGCAAGGTCGATGCATCAGAAGCAATGAAGCTTTCTAGAGGATATACAGTTTCTCCATACATGAAAAGTATTCATCGATTCAACAAATAGCAGTACACCTAGAAAATTGACAATGAGTTTATTTTACACGTGAATTATCTGCAGTACTGGTATGAATGCAAGGAAAACAACTTCGACCGCTGTCTTCAAACTTTGATCAAGTGATTCAATTGTTACATTATATTATCAGCAGCTACTATCATATTACACGTGGAATAAACCAAGGCAGAATAGTTCCAGAAAAAGAAAGAGGAGCTCCAGTTGAAGGTAATTCGGATTCCAGATTTCATAGCACGCTTAGCTATCTGTATAAAATGAATTAAAATCAACAGGGGTGTTTTAACTACACAATGTGGCAGGACGCTCGTGATGCGAAAAGGAACAAAATCTGTTGAAATTCGAGCATTCTTGAAATCTTCCCGACTTTGGCAACATGTCAAAACCATAAAGATGAAAAAGAAATATGATAGCTGTTCTGTGAACTGATAGAATGTCGGAAGAATGTCCAAAAATATTATTATTCCTTGGAGAACGACGATCTCCTTCGGCAAATGAGGCTGCTTAAACATGTCACCAATAAGCACCATGTTAAAGAATTAATAACCAAATTCTTCCCAAACATCAATTAATATTATGAAAAAGTTAAGAGAGAAATTTTGCTCTAAATCATGTTAGTGTGAAATCCATGAACATTTGAATATCCAAGAGAGTATCACTTTTATAAGTCCTTCTGATACATTTGTAGATTTTTCAAAAGCAGTAATTTAAACAGTTGATTTTATGACCTCATTTGTTCTATATGGACTGACACCTCACAATGTTGAGCTTAAAGTTGGTGATCCAATAACGCTATTCAGAAAATTAGATCCACCAAAAATGTGTAATAGAACCACACTTGTAGTTAAGAAAATGATGTCACAGCTTACTGAAGCAATCATTCTATCAGGATGTGATAAATGAGAATATGTTTTCATCCCAAGAATACCTCTTGCCCCAACTGTTGTAAAAATTATTTCAAGAGATTGCGGTTTGTAGTGAAATAAAGATTTGCAATGACCATAAATAAAACTCAAGGAGAGAACCTCTTACTTGCTGGCATACATCTTGAAGGAGCATGCTCTTCTCATGGATAAATTCATGTTAAAATTTCAAGAGATGGAAACAAAATAAATGTTTGTTTTCACTCCATCAGAAAAGAAAACAAAATATATCCAGTTTTTTTCATCAAGATGTTTCAATGATCATTTAGAATTTTGCTGACAATTTGTTATCTTCTCATATTAGAATCATTTTATAAAACTGAATTTGTATTGCTGACTTTAAATTCTTTACTAAATTAGAACATCTTATTTGAAGTGTTATATTTTCATGTTTTTCTTCTGTTTTCAGAATATTGAATTTGAATATTTCTTTTAACATAGAACGTTTTGAGATTAGAATATTGTACATAAACTATTACGCTTTCATCTTATGTAGTAGGTTATTTCATTCGGGCAAAGGTGGGTATTTCTGCTAGTATATATATATATATATATATATATATATATATATATATATATATATATATATATATATATATATATATATATATATACTAGCATATATATATATATATATATATATATATACTAGCATATATATATATATATATATATATATATACTAGCATATATATATATATATATATATATATATATATATATATATACTAGCATATATATATATATATATATATATATATATACTAGCAGAAATACCCAGGTGGTCAGGAAGGGGTCATTATTAGTAAGATTAAAAATTAGTTTTACCCCCAATACAATAGGCGAAAGATTTGTTAAGTAAAAAAATCAGGTGAGTCACTTTTATCGAAAATCACTGTATATATATATATATATATATATATATATATATATATATATATATATATATATATATATATATATATATATATATATATATATATATATCCAGTGATCTTCGATAAAAGTGATATACATATATATACAGTGATGTTAGATAAAAGTGACTCACCTGATTTATATATATATATATATATATATATACAGTGATGTTCGATAAAAGTAATATATATATATATATATATCACTTTTGTTCGATAAAAGTGATATATATATATATATCACTTTTATCGAACATCACTGTATATATATATATATATATATATATATATATATATATATATATATATATATATATATATATATATATATATATAGTGATGTTCGATAAAAGTAACTCACCTGATTTTTTTTTACTTAAAAATGTTTTCGCCTTTTGGTTTGGGGGTCAAACTAATTTTTAATCTCACTAATATAAAGACCCCTTCTCGACCACCTAGTAAAAAAGTTTACTCACCCTAAGGTATTCTATTGATAATTACAATTTTGGATATACATGAGATTTAGGGAAAAACTCTTCGTAAAAAAAGTGACTCACATATTTCCTGCAACTAGTAATCAATAGAAACATAACCGAACAGCTTTTAATAAAGAACAATAGAGGTATAATGTATTTATAATAGGTAATATAGTTCGAAATATTTAATAATCTATGGGTCCTCCTTTATTTTGAAAAACCTTTTCAACCCTTTTTGGCATTGACTTGATTAGGTTCTGGCAAATGGGGGAGGCCATGTCATAACACTCACCTACATCTCATCAAGGTATTCCTTCATCAATTTTGATTTGTGACTGCGAGCATTATCCTGCATAAAAATGTGATTGGTGGGGTCGATTTGCACCCTTTCAGCAGAAGGGAGCAGACAAGATTCTAAAATTCTCTTGTACTGCTCGCTCCTGAGGGTCTTTTCAATAAGTCTTTAAGAAACCAGTTCCATGAAAAGAAAAGCATCCCCAGAACATTATACTGAACGGATGCTTGACAGTACTTACTCCTAAATTCAAAGAGCTTTCAAAGCTTCTTCTTTGGATTTTAGATCGCTTATCCTTTGAATTTAGCTCAACTTTCATTTCATCGAAGAGAACATTTAGTAAAAAAAATCAGGTGAGTTACTTTTATTGAACATATCTGTGTATATATATATATATATATATATATATATATATATATATATATATATATATATATATATATATATATATATATATATATATACAATACAAGATGCATTTTCTGTCATTTACTCGTCATTACATTTACAAATGACGAATGATACTTCACATTTGATGAGGAAATTAGGTCATAGATGCCCCGATCTGAAGAAATATAGTTCAAGCTTTTGACTTTATAAGGGTTGGTAGAAATTGTGAATGTTTTGTGGTAAGGAAAGTGTCGTGTGACTTGGCAAGTTGCGGTATGATATTTTTTTATTTATATAAATTTGAGGATGCAGGTTTTTAAATTGAAATGTGTTTATTTATAGATGTTTTTGTTTACTTTTGTTTTGTATGCGTCTTTCTAAAAGGATCATAAGTCTTTTTGTTTACTATATGATTTGATTAGCATTTTAATATTTGGTATATAAAAATAAACAGCTACTCACAGCTTCACTCCTTAAGCGATATTCAGACAACAAGAATATTTACCTATAGCTCTTCTTACTGGGTGAGGCTAATAACTTTTCGAACGACTTTACATATATATATGTAGAGAGAGAGAGAGAGATAGAGAGAGAGAGAGAGAGATAATATTAGAGGTTAATGTATATATGTTTCTTTTTTGAATTTGTAGGTCTGATGAATTGGATCGTAATATTTCAATGTAATAAATTATAGCCATGGGATATTAGTGTTTGAGCGTTATATATATATATATATATATATATATATATATATATATATATATATATATATATATATATATATATATTTATGTATAATAATTTAATTTAAAAAATAAAACAGACCATTTTAATTCATTTTTTCATCCTTGAAAGTGATTTCTGAAGATCCAGAGAAAAATAAATTATAACAATGGAACCTTAAAGTGGTCTGTTTTTTCTTTAAATTAAATTATTTGCTCTGACTTAACATTTAGTTTTCCGGATTTCATCCTCCTTGGGATTATACATACGGTTTACCAAGATTTTCGTTACTTAATTACACACACACACACACACACACACACACACACACACATACATATATATATATATATATATATATATATATATATATGTATGCAAGTTTCGTTAAAGAATCATTGACAAGGTACTGCGATTAAGATTCTTTTTTATGCAATGTTCTTGTGTTCGCACAAGTATTCTCTTTCATGAACACGAAGTGTGAAAACTATCCAGATGTTTGTCATATCTGAGAGCTTTCGACTATTCTTTTAGCCATTATCATGGATAATTATTTTTAACTGCATGTGTGGATTTTTATATATGTGTCTGAAGTCATAGGAATATTTTAATATTCAAACACGGTCATCATACTGTGGCCGTGTTCGTAGTGTTAGCTTTTCTTTTTTATTTGGTCTTTCGTCATTTTTAATCATTATTTTATATGTGAATGAGGATATTTTACTTGTATTTTCTACTGGTATGTTTCAGATGGTATTTCATAGGTTTACGTATGTGTTTAAATGAGTACTAATGGAGCTATAGTCGGGGTAGGTGTAAAGGGACTTCATTTGGTGTCAGGGGAAGAATCGTCATTATATTTTTATAAGTAAATATATATTTACACCAACATAAACATATCTGTAAAAGCAAACGGTGAGAGAAAAATAGCTTGGTACCAGATACATTGATAGAAGGATTTTTTAAAAATTATTTTTGTTTGTGTATTTATTCATTTGGTTAAATAATTTTGACAAATGACATCCCAAAGACTACGTTATTATACGGAAACGGGAAATGCAAGATGTATGCAATGTAAAATCTCTTAAAGGCGCAGTCTGCTGGACCGACCACGCCCTCGTGTGACTAAACATATAGTTGATAATCAAAGCTCTTGCTAGAAATAGAAAAAACTGTAAAACTGATAAAACGTGTTAATGTGGTCAAATTACTCAATCCAGTAACTCGCTAAGCTCTTCATGCTCGATTGTCAGCCTCTGTTAACCCACGTCCATGGCCAACTGCACGTGAACAGATATTCTCCATCACAAAAGAGGTCTCAGCCAAAATCCTTGATTGATTTGATGAGAATGTTCAGACATTTAGATGTATACTGACGGAGAAGAGCGAAATACGGGGGGGGGGAAACCCCTCTCCAGAAACACCTTCCTGTAGAACGTCAACAGTTCAAAGAAGCCAAATTCCATACGAAACGCACATTACGGGAAATGGAAGATCATTTGTGTTCATACATAGCTGTAAAAATTCAATCAGCCGCAGATAGTGACAACTTTAAAGAGTTCTATACTCTTATGAAGAAAGGATTTTGGTCCTAAAACATCAAAAGTTACACATTTGAGATCTAAAGAAATGACAATGAACAGCTTGCTACAGCAACTGACATTTCTAAAAGCTGCAAGCATCATTTCTCGAAACTTCAAAATAGACACAGCCAAGTAGAGTCCAGTGCCCTCAGTGGAGCAACGAAGAGTATCGGAAACAAGGAATGCCCTCCCCAATCACTGGAGGAGGTCGAAGTTTCCATCTCTCAGTTGAACGTTGGTAAGACGGCAGGTATGGCCGGACTGTTTTCTGAAATTTGTCGTTGTGGTGGAGACCATATATTTCAAATCATGCATCAAAACATTGTTAACATCTGGCAAGAAGGTGTGGGCCCAACATATTGTAGATATTCTCATTCCCTTGTATAATTAGAAATGAGATATATTAATTGCATGGTCATTTCCGTGGTAATACTCTTTTGCCGGTAAGATCCTTCTAGGTATCATGATCTTACGACTAAACAAATATATATTGTGGACACTGTTTTTCCAGAATCCTTTGGTAGTTTCCAACTTAAAAGAGGGATGATAGATATGGCCATTATTTACATTATTCGGACTATTGACCTCATCTTTGTCGCCATATTTATTACAACTTTTCGGCCGTTGTAAGCTCCGGCCTTCGTTAGGTGGTTGCAAAGTCGAATTGAACCATTTATTTCGCTCACTGGGGTAGACTGTTCTAGTTCCTCGTGCCATGTTTAATGGATATCAGTTATTAGTTATCTCCTGTTAATTCCCCTCTCCAAATTCTCCACGGCCTTAACCGGGTATTGAACTCGCACTCTTTGTGTCCTGTCGATGGATCTTAAAAACGCCTTTATCCACTGTTCCATGTGACCTTGTAATAAATATGGCGAACAAGATGAGGACAATATTCCGAATAATATAAATAGTGGACATAATACCTCATCTCAGAAACACAGACATATAATGAAAGGCCAAAACATTGTGATAAGTATAGCAACAAAGATGAGGAGAATAGTCTGAATAATGTAACTAATATACATAATACCTCATCTCAGAAACATAGACAAATACAGAAAGGCCTTGAGGAGCGTACAATGGCCGAAACGTTCTTATAAATATGGCGACAAAGATGAGGACAATAGTCCGAATAATGTAAATAGTGTACATAATACCTCATCTCAGAAATATAGACAGATACTGAAGGGCCGAAACTTTGTAATAAATATGGCTACAAAGATGTGGACAATAGTCCGAATAATGTAAATAGTGTACATAATACCTCATCTCAGAAATATAGACAGATACTGATTGATATGGTGTTCACCGCCCACCGGCTGCAGGAAAAGCCGTATAACTAGGTCTCTTCAGTTTTTGTAGATATGACTAAAGCATTTGGTATTGTAAACTGGGATTTAGTTACCGTTTTTCAGTCCTGTCACGATGAAATGGAAGATTCAGTCAATGTTGGGTGGTCTACTCTCCCGGCCATTGAAATTGACCACAAGTGGGAAACAGGGTAATCTAGTAACACCTACGCTCTTTTCAATTTCCTTTTTCTGTGGTTTTATTTAAATCATTTGCAGATTGTAAGCACGGAATCCACAATTGATACCGCAGGCTATTTAATCTTCGACGTCTATCAGCTATCACGAAAACCTTTCAAACGTTGGGTAGGTACATCCTGTATGCTAGAGATTGTCATTTAGTATCTCATAACGAAGAACCAATGCAAATATTAAGGGAAGACTATCTCAAGCCCCTCAAGCTTTTGGACAGTCAGCCTTGATAAAACTGTCGTCCTGTTACAACCGGCATCAGTTCAACCATATATTGAACCTTCAATATATGTGTATGGCCAGAAGTTGCAGGTTGTGGACAAGGCAGTAACTTCAACAGGCAATGTACCCTCGATGATGAAATAACAAGTCGTGTACAGAAGGCTATTGTAGCCTTAACTGCTCTGAATGTTCGGGTATGGAACCAGCGAGGTTTAAAACTGGCAGCCAGGGTATCAGTTTATAACGGGCGTGTTCTTACGTTTGTAAAACCTGGGTCACATACAGAAGACACATCGTTACCTTGGAACGCTTCTACCATCGTAGATTGAGATCCATCTTGGGCATACACTGACTGTCTTATACACATGACACAACTGCTTTTCAAAGGACATCGAGTGTCAGCATTGAGGACCTAATTCTCGAATTCTCAAGCAAAGGCTTTAGGGCGTGCTATCTCGGTTAATGCATCCAACGTCCAAACCGATCAAGATTCAAGGTCTGTTTAAATGACTCTCTGAGTGCTTACCACAATACTGAGGACGGGTAGGAGAGAACTGCTTGTGATAGGGGTAATTTGTGGAGAGGACTGTTTGTGATAGGGGTAATTTGTGGAGAGGACTGTTTGTGATAGGGGTAATTTGTGGAGAGGACTGTTTGCGATAGTTGTGAACAGTTCCACGAGAGATCAGTGGAATGGGTACAAATAAAACGAGCTGCGAAAAAGACGGAAATATTCAATCCTGAGCTTAACCAGTATCAATATGATCAGTGCAGACGTGGTTGCTTATCTGTGGCAGGTATAGTTAGCCATTGTAGGTGTCGGCTAGATCGAGCAGCTGCCAACTATGGTGAATTCATCCACCTGGCCGACTTAAGTTGTGCTGTGTGCAAGAAGGTAAAACAAAGTCGATTAGGGTGGAAACGACACATCAAAGCAAAGCATCAACACAAGTAACAGCAAGAGCAGATGTGTCGCCAGCAACTCCCAAACTTACAAACAGATCAAACTCCTTACATTTGCTGTCTCTGTCAAAAGCATCGGAAATCCTTCGCTGGCTTTAATAGCCATTGCCGCTAAGAGACAATAATTCAAAATCAAACCAACATGAGAAAGAAAACATGAATAAAAGTAGAGAAAACAGCTTCTTTTTTTTAAAATCGTACTAATATATAACAATCTGTACATCGTAAATATTTAGTAATGACAATTTTTTTTGTTTAGAGAGGCTTCAAAACTGCATTGCTTGTTCGACACCTGCCGATATATACAAATAATAATATGGGATACATATACCTTGACTGACAGGCCCTTGGAGAGCAATTGCACTTATATCCTACTTGTGCACAAGAGCACCCAGGGAAGCATCCTAGTTGATGTTTCGCTAAGTCGGGATAAGGGAAATAAGAGAAATATAAGAAGCAGGAGATTAAATTGACATTTGTCCGGTTGGCGCACGCGAGGCTATTTTCTGCTACGTAGGATGCTCAGACGATACATATAATCTTTGCGAGTGTGCAGATGGTAGTACTACGCTGAAGAGTTCGTTTGCCGAGGAAAATGTCGTGTGCCTAAACTGTGTGTAGTAGATGATATATGATTGCTATCACCTTACCGAAACATCAACTGAAATATTAAGAATAATATAGTGCTAAAATGTGTCACTGCTTACTTTCAACAACTAAGAGTGTAGTATATTCATATTCTAATTATGAAAATTCGATATATTTGAATGTTTACCAGTCTTGACATGTCGAATTAACAGGAATGTTGATATTTGTCTCAGCAATGAAACGAATAAGCATGTTTCCACTAGAATCAAGTATATAGATCTATTTTTTTATAAATATAAAATCAAATAACAGACACAGATTGAACATCAGGATTAATTTAAAATTGACGCTTGGCGATTTTTTAAAAAACTTTTTTAATTTTTTTTTACTGATGATTTATTTGTCATTAGCGATTTTCTATGAGATATTGGTAATGGCGGTGGAGCGATTTTGTAGTTGTCTGCTCAATGGTTTTGGATGAAGATTTTTCATTTATTTGCTAAGTAAAGTGAGCATTGCCCATCATGTCGAGAAGATATAGTTTCATGCCTTTCCTAAGAGATCATTACAAAAATGAAGGCATCTTGAACTCGGCTGGTGGATTTTACCTTCCCGTTTCTATTGTTCCAAATATTTATCCCTCACATGCATATGAGTGTAATGTAACGGATAACGACTCGTAATGCGAATTTCGGAGAGACGAGATCATTATATCTACTTATGCGCGATGGCCCAAGGGAAAGGTTTGAATCCATTTCTTTAACCCCACCCCATCCACTGGATAAATGACAAATTAGACATGGACTATTTAGAGTTGGTTAGTAATCAGTCTAATAGAATGACGACTCTGACCCTGGGGTCAAATCACTTGTTAATATTTGGCAACGGATACTGCTGTAAGGCCCCAGCGTTAGTGTTAAGACGAAGAAATCTGCAATATGTTACATGTGGTAAATGACAGAATTTAACAGACGAACTTCGTGCCTTTGAACAGCAAGGATGTTATACAAAAGATACGTCATACTGAACAATGAATGAGAACAAACTGATGGGAGCTCCCGTAAAGACATAGAGTAGTAGCCTGTGTCTCCAAATACATGCGAACGCAAAACACCGACTATGGCATGTGGTGTGATGGTGCTTCGACGGACAACATAATGTGTAGTTGGTTTATCCAATAGCATAATGTCCTTAAATGGAAACATTACGATCAGTGGTTTACTAAGCGTAGCTTAGATATGATACGATGCCTGAGTT
The DNA here is from genome assembly GCA_964036315.1 of Acanthosepion esculentum. Classification (NCBI taxonomy): domain Eukaryota; kingdom Metazoa; phylum Mollusca; class Cephalopoda; order Sepiida; family Sepiidae; genus Acanthosepion; species Acanthosepion esculentum. The sequence continues at coordinate 93,032,347 of OZ038505.1, read as the reverse complement.
ATGGGGCATATAGTGAGGATCTATCTCAGTATATAGTCGTTTTAATTCTAGCGAGACAAGCTTTCTTACTATTACTCCAGGTCGATGTGCCCTCCTTACGAGCGCTACATATGTCTTAAGTACATCACTTTAGGCGCTAACGTAAATTTGACATTGAATTTGATATATACATGAAACAAATATAACCGTTTTATATTATTTGGAAAGTATTCATGGGCATTAGAGGCATGGTGGATTAAGAAAGCGGAGAGCCGAGTTCGAATTCCAGTCGAATCCATTACATTCACTTACGTGCTAATACCCTCGGGAAAGGTATGAATCCTCTTCTTCTAGTCCAAACTACGGGTAAATAGCAATAAAAACTGGGTTCCATACCCTTGGATGGCAACTGGTTACCGCAGAAAGAAATGGCAACCTACTGCGGAAAAAAAGTCAGTCATATATCAAAAGATACATGATCGCCTGAGCATTTATCACGCATGGCACATAACTGAATGATGTATGTGCAGTTTCTTTTATACAGCAGCCCATATTTAAGGCTGAGATTAGGATCACTAGCAGCGAAGAAATATATAATATTAACATTATTCGGACTATTGTCCTCATCTTCATCGCCATATTTATTACAACATTTCGGTCTTTCATTATCTGTCTATATTTATGAGATGCGGTATTATGTACACTATTTTCATTATTCAAACTATTGTCCTCATCTTCGTCGCCATATTTATTACAACATTTCGGCCTTTCATTATCTGTCTATATTTCCGAGATGAGGTGTTATGCACACTATTTACATTATTCGGACTATTGTGCTCATCTTTGTCGCTATATTTATTACAACGTTTCGGTTGTTGTACGCACCCGCCTTCTTCAGGTGGTTGGAATGTCGAACTGAACCCTTTATTTACACATTTTTCAATCAGTTTGGGGTGTTAACATCATCTGATTGGAAAGCAGAATATTTTGCTCCTAGATTCTATTCAAATTCTACTATTAATTCATCTGAGGTAAATTTGCGCGACTTTCCACTGAGAACTGAATATCGTTTGGGTTATATACATGTAACTCCAGTTATTTTCTTTCTGTTATCATCTTTAAATTAGATCCTCCCAAATAGGTGGATTTGATGGTATCCTTGCTATAGCCATTAAGAAATGTCATCCGGACCTCTGTCGTCGTCTCTCTAAACGGTACAATAAAAGGCATGCTCTTTTTTTATTTAGTTCGTAATCATCTTCTGTAATCGTGTATTCGCAAGCTCATGCCTGATACTTTTTACTATCGGTCTCTCAGCTTTCGCCTACTTTATGACAAAATACTCGAGGCTAAATAATCAACTCTGGATTTACAAAGGCTCTCACCTCGCAGGGGCTTCCTTCAGATAAATCTCGGATAACAAGTGATGTATTAACAATTAATGCTGAAACAATGTATCAAGCTTTAGATAGGAATGTTGAAACTCGAGTTGTTGTTTTGTATATCCAGAAGACAGTTAACAGAATTCTGCGTGCTGGTCTTCTTCACAAGTTGAAAGATTATGGTATTTCTGGACGGAGTTTTGAACTCATTCATCTTTTCTTATCAAATCGAGAAATAAAAGATGTCTTGAATGGCAACTCTTCTAGATTTTTTCACATTAATGCAGCCGCCCATCCCTAGGGCTCTATCCTTGGCCATACGTAGTTCCTAATTTTCATAAATGACTTCCTGGTATCATTAATTCTCAAGTACTTAACTCTGCTGATGGCACTAGTTTTTTTTTCTTTCTTTTTCTGGTCGGTTCGATAAGGCCAACATGACCGCTCATCTAAAAACATGACAAAGGGGCAAAGAATTGTTAATTTTAACGTCCGCAAAGAAAGACTGCTAACATAATCATTTGAGAGAATCTTTTTTGTCATGTCAACGAATGTTCGTTTGACACTTTTGTAATGTCAGCGAATACTCGTTATAGTAGAGACTTTGTAATCGTCTATGCATCTATATTAACGACGCTCAACAATACTGGTGTCAGACGCCTTCGAATAGCATTCGCCCTAATAGTACTTGCTCGATAATACTCGCTCGAACAGTATTCCGTACAGTGATGCGAATAGTACAGATAGTTTAAAGAATAGAGTAGAGAATAGCGGTTCGTATTGTAATAGAGTAGAAATAGAGATCCGAGTAGTAGTAGAGATAGAATAGGAAAGGGATATTTATTCTGTATAATGTACAGAAATGTGGCACAAGGCCGAAGGGGGGATTGGGGAAAAGAGAGACGGTCTTCATCTGTCTTAAATATAACTTAGCTAGCCGCAAACACTGACCCAATCGTACGAACAATATTCCTTACACCAAAACACCACATTCATACGTACCGTTCTTACTACAACCACCATAATACCTCACTGTCTCTATGAAAATACTAACTGGTCCCCATATTTACAATTCAATGTCTGTGGGAGGAGGGGAATAAAATAACAATTCTAAAAAATGAACCCCAATGAGTATTTACAAAATGAGTACAAAATATTTACAAGAAACTAAAGAAAAATAATATTAGTAATAAAACCCCCCACAAGATAGAATAGGAAAGGGATATTTACAGTACAGAAATGTGGCACAAGGCCAAGGGGGGAGTGGGGAAAAGGGACGGTCTTCATCTGTCTTAAATATAACTTAGCTAGCCGCAAACATTGACCCAATCGTACGAACAATATTCCTTACACCAAAACACCACATTCATACGTACCTTTCTTACTACAACCACCATAATACATCACTGTATCTATGAAAATGCTAACTGGTCCCCATATATACAATTCAATGTCTGTGGGGGGGAGGGGAATAAAATAACAATTCTAAAAAATTAACCCCAATGAGTATTTACAAAATATTTACAAGAAACTAAAGAAAAATAATATTAGTAATAAAACCCCCCACAAGATAGAATAGGAAAGGTAATCCATTAGAGACGCTACCTCCGATATATGCGTTTCCTCTATGGTCACGTGGTCTACTTAATTCAATAATGGGATCGCCTGTGTTTGCTCACTGGCGATCTATGTTCGAACTCAAGTGACGGCAGCGAGACTTTATTCCTATATACCATTTTTCTTTTACCTTCCATCACCATGGTTGATGCTAACCACAGGCGAGTGACTCATTGCGACTTTTCCGACTAATGGTCTCCGCTAACATGAAGTAGAAAAAAGTATATTGAAGCAATTGCTAATTCTGAAGTTAGGAAAGTTGATTCACTGTGTCGTCCTTGAGATGTTTGCTCGCTAGAATCTATCTTACATATTTATAAATATATCCTTCGTCCATGCCTAGAATATTGCGGTCATAACTGATCTGGTGATATTTTTAAATATTTAGAGGTTCTTGATAAAATCTAAACAAGAATATGCAATGTTAATGATCCTGACCTGATATCTCGACTTCAGTGACATTTCCAAAGCCATAATTTTCCAACCTAGTGTATATTTCTACAAATAATTTCATGGTAATTTTTCTGATGATTTTTTTAATGTATGGTAACTTTAGTCTATGAATTTAAACGTATTACTAGATCATTTTACAGATGGAATGGCTAGATGTAACCGTATGTTCTATGCTAAGACTTTCATCTCTCGCACTACTAGCTTGTGGAAATCCTTTCTGGATTCTTGTTTCCCTGTCAAGTTTGATCTTCAAAGATTTAAATGCAATGTCAATCGTTATCTTCTCTTTCTAATTCCTCCTTAATATGATATTTTCTCGGTTTCTCCATGTAACCCATTTCGGCTTAGTGGCTTTATTTGTTTGAAATATTTCGAAACATTTTTTCGAAGATTTTCTTGTTAAAATATTTCTAAATGTCGTGGAAGTAATATTTGAGAATCTTTGAACAGTTTTCTATAGTTTGTTTATGTAAACCTAACAGGCGAATCTGTTGCATGATATCAGAAATTGCTTTAACATTATCATGCCGTTGATAAATTTGCTGAACACAATCTGTATGTGAATGGTATAAAAAAATCGCAAACACTATTGAAAATAACCTGTTTACAAATGTCGATTCTCTCAGATTTTGAAATGGTTTCATCAAAAGACCTCAAATTGTTGAGGTAAGTATCTCTACTTTTGAATTTTATCGTCTCTTGATGGGTTTCTGTTATGCGCTGTTTTCTACCCCCCATATATATATATATATATCTATATATATATATATATATATATATATATATATATATAAATATATAAATAATATATATATATATTTACATATATATATATATATATATTTATATATATATATATATGTAAATATATATATATGTATGTATATATATATATATGTATATATATATATAAATATATATATATGTATATATATATATAAATATATATATACGAAATATATATATTATGTATGTATATATATATAAATATATATATATATATATATGTATATATATATGCATATGTGTATATATATATATATATATATATATATATATATATATATATATATATATATATATATATGTATATGTGTGTAAAGCGAGAGAGATAGATATTTTTGTTGAATATGAAATACGTTGTCTTATTAATTTCTTTCTTTTTTCCGCTGCCCAGAATTCCTATTTCGTAGATCGTTTCAACACTCTTTGGAGTGCGACCTTCATCCTCCTTGCTAAGTTATCCTCTTGAACGAAGTATAAAGAAAATAAAAACAGCGATTTTGACGTTATGAAGATCTGTTAAGAAATACCATAAAAATCCTCAGAGCGAATGATTCGGGAAACAGAATGTTATATTCTACATTCCTGATTTTTTTTCTTCGCTTGATTATTTGTATTATTATCAGTGTCGTTTTATTTATGTATTTATTTATTGATTTATTCTTTATTCATTTATTTATTTTTTTTTTTTTTTTGAAGTCATAGAAATATAGAAATTTGGGAAATTGCAATCAGGGAGCGTCGTGAATTATAAAATGCATTGCAAGTAATCGCAATGAGGATGAGTTCGAAGGAGTTAATCATTTTTTGTCCGAAGAAACCTGGTATATAACAAGCGAAAAACGTATAGGAAAACGAACATTGCGTAAATAAATACGTTTTATGCCATCCGCTCTTTCATTACTTCAGGTAGGCATCAGTCTCCTTCAGCAGAAGCAGAATTCCTGCTTCGTCATCTTAACTGATGTTCAAATGCGCAGCCGAAAACTAAGGTTCAATCCACGATTAGGTAGTTGGTTATGTGTTGTTTTCCTCTGCCTTGCTTATCTTCAAGATGTCCAGTGCTATTCAATCTATAGTTGGGGAGAGAAAAGATGGATTAGTAGCCCGGGTGTAAAAGTAAAATTGTCCAAATTGTGTAACAGCAAAATTTCCCGATATTTAGATTAAACTCCAAAACATTGTATCTTAGAAACGATTAAAGTTATCTGACTACAATTCTTCCTAGTTTTATAACACGTTTAGACTCTACAATAAGGATGAATTACTACCATCTAAGCTTAACTAAGTTATCGTGAATAAATCAGTGACTAGCGAAATTGATATGTTCAGAATTAATTAATGATAGCTAAGTATCGGAAGTATCGGAAGCTCATCTGACACTGCATATTAATTTTTGAAGATCAATGAGAAGCAAGAAATCTGACGAACGTTTGACATGCTGGAAGAGCGACAGGAGAAGCTGTTAGAAGAGAACAAACAGTTATATCCAACTATTTCAACTCTAAATGATGAAACATTCCTGCCATGAAGTCATTTGTTTATATATTCAAGCTTGATACTTAAAACAATTTTGAAATAAGGAGTTTTTTTTTAGGAATTGATTAAATTGTATATACTTGGTGTAACAGCAAAATTGTCCAAATCGTGTAACTGCATAATTGTCCACCCTACAAAATGTTTAATATCTACAAAAAATACTAGACTGAGTTTCTTTTTTCTCCGTTTTCAGATAAGACATTTATTCATCTTGATACTATGTGTAGTAAGAAGCACTGCCAAACCTACTGAGTTATTCAACTAAAATTAGAGTAGGTTAAAACTGTTTTCTCTTCACAGCTGCTTAATGCTAATAGGAAACAGATCATTGACGCCTTCAGTAATGGTGCCAACATTCCTACTCTGACTTCCATCTTCAAAGTTCATTCAGGAAACATCAAAAGAACAGTGAATAAATTAAAAAAAGATGGAGCAGTAGAGAGAGAAACTGGATCAGGAGGTTACGAACAGGAAGATGGATTATCATTGCAACTTGGAGAAAAAGAGAATTACTAGAAAAGATTCAACTCAATCCTTAAGTGGTTTCGAATGTGAGAGAGCAGTTTCAGCTATTACAGTCCAAAGATCAGTGAAAAAAGACTTGAAAGTGAAATCGTACGTGAAATCTGTGGGTCTGCTTGTTAATCAAGGATAGCAATTTAGAAGGTTAGAGAGGGCTAACATCATCTGAAATGAAAAATGGCTCTAAAAGTATATATATATATATATATATATATATATATATATATATATATATATATGTATATATATATATATATATTTGTGTATCTGTATGTGTGTGTATGTGTGTGTTTGTGTGTGGGAATTTTATTTCAATATTCTTCTGTTAAACTTGGAGATTAATTATACAAAATTGTACAGAACAGACATTTTTCCAATAAATTTTCTCGCATATTCAGTCCAGTAGATATAAATAAATAAATATACAGTTTACTAAATGAAAAAAGTGTATCTACTCAAATATGACAAATTTTAAAAAAATCCGTCGCATTTAAATCCATTTCGTAAATATATATATATATATATATATATATATATATATATATATATATATATATATAAATTCAAGCTTGATACTTAAAACAATTCTGATAAAATATATTAAATAAGGACGTTGCATTTAAATCCATTTATATATATATATATATATATATATATATATATATATATATATATATATATATATGTATATATATATATATATATATATATATATATATATATATATATATATATATATATATTTATATATATATATGTTGTGGTAGGATCCACCTAATTTGCATAGCGGAGTACCGACGATATAAATATGGTTGGTACCAGAAGACATGAGGCAAATCAAGAGATCCACTTAGAGACTCTGCCCGACTGCGACTTAGTCAACACATTCTCCAGGAACGGTCTTCCCAGGAATATTCAAAAGACTATATGTAAATATTGTGTACACTTTCTTGTTTCAATACATTTTATTCTAACTACATTTTGTGTTTGCATTATTATTCCATGCATTAGTCAAGTTTCAACAATATATATATATATATGATAAACTATTCCGTCCATTTCGTCGTATGTGGATGTTTGCATCGTATGCGACACTTCAATCCTGCTAGTGGCCTGCATACAAGTACACATATTGTGTAACAGCGAGGATCTCGCAACACGGAAACAGGATCTATCTATCTATCTATCTATCTATCTATCTATCTATCTATCTATCTATCTATATATATATATATAGAGAGAGAGAGAGCGAGAGAGAGAGAGAGAAAGAGAGTGAGAGACATAGATAGAAAGAGAGAGAGGAGAAAAAGACAGGGGTGGACTCTCCCATCGTATTCGACGTATGAAGGTTAAGTAGCTCAGTTCCAAGGAACTGACATCTAGATACCAGTATATATTATAGCAGAGAAGGTTTTGTGCAAAACCAAACAGATTTTTTGAAGAGCCGAAGATAGACCTGTTGCCGCAAAATACACTAATCGACCCTCGTCAGGTTTTGAATTCAGACCAGTTGCCACCCAGTATGCCCTTCTATTTTACCCCTAACCATTAGAAAAAGGGCATTCATACCTTCCCAAATGTATTAGCACGTAAGTGAATGTAATGGATTCCTCAATCCGTGCCACTATTCATTACCGTGCCTCCTATATGGGGGATGGGTTGTATCGAAAGCCATGTTTAATAACTTATTTTTTAAAATGTAAATTAAATATATACCAATCAAAATTTCAATATTTTTTAAAGATACGATATATTTACTTTAAACCATGTTAGTTTTTTTTCAATATATATACATATATATATATATATATATATATATATATATATATATTGTGTTTTTGCATTATTCTTTCTTGAATATTTCTAAACAGACTTAATGCATATATTCACTATTTCTTGCATCTGAATCACGAGAGAATTTCAATTTCGATGGCAAATTTGAAAGAAAAAACGATTATCAACATAACATCGATATAGGATTGTTTACTTTTATCCACGCAAAATATTCTCGAATTATGGGCAGAATATCTATAAAAATCTTGTATATTACAGATTATTAACGTCTATTCGGATTCAGATAGAAATATCAAACCAAATGATATTGGAATTATTTTTTTTACATTATTTATGCAAACGGTTTATAATGTCCTTGTACAGCTGATATTCTTAACCTGTCTTGTATAACAAAAATGGAAATATATGAAATATATCTAAATGTATATTTTTATTCATAAATTATAGTTGTTTTCCATTAAACGTATTTATAAGATAAATCATTATCATCTATATACACTTTGTCAAGGTGTTTAAAAGGATTTACAAACTTCAAAGATTTCAGATTTTATAACAATGTCCCAAGCTAAAGCCGAGACACATGCATCGAATATGGAATTTTCTTTATATATTCACATGTTAAAAAACCGCGTTTATTTATTTTTTATGTTTTACTCTTTGCCCCTTTCTCTCTTAATCTTGTTTTGTTATTGTTTTTTGGGGGAGGGGGGCTCTAAATCTCTCATTGCATTTATTGTTCGTCCCTTTTTCATCTAATATATTGGTTTTTATATTGACTGTTCATGTACATGCCTTTTCTCTCTTTCTTTCAGTGTGTTTGTCAAAGTGTATTCGTAACTGTATGTCTATTCTCCAGCTATCTAGCTAGTTAGCTATATAGGTTGCTATCTCATGCTTTTCGAACCTGTCTATCTCACTAGGTATGTTGTTTCAAAATACCTATATATATATATATATATATATATATATATATGAATATATATATATATATATATATATATATATATATATATATGCTTCTATACATATATATATATATATATATATATATATATATATATATATATATATATATATATATATATATATATATATATATATATATGTTTGCTTGTAATTCTGCCTGTCAGATTTTCCTTGTTTGTTTGTCTAACACTCAAGGAGATATTATTTGTTCATATATCTTATCTATCTATCTATGATAATCTGATTATATATAATAATTTTAAATTCTGATCGATGCATCTATTTATCCATACGTATATATATATATATATATATATATATATATATATATATATATATATATATATATATATATATATATATATATATGCTTGCTTGTATTTCTATCTGTCAGATTTTACCTGTCAGTCTCTTTCTCTGTCTGACACTCGAGGCGTTTCTATTTGTTCATATTTCTGATCTATCTATCTATCTATCTATCTATCTATCTATCTATCTATCTATCTATATATATATATATATATATATATATATATATATATATATATATATATGTATATATATATTAACCTTATAAGAGATAATAACTTTTAATTCTGATCACTGAATATATCTATCAATATATATATATATATATATATATATATATATATATATATATATATATGAGAAATTAAGGTGATTCTTTAAACGGTAAAAGGAACAGGGTGACACTGAGGTGTGATACCACTCATGGTATGATGGGTAACTTCTATCTTTCAGTCAAATGGAAGAGACCATCGATGTTAGGCATATGATCGCTCTACTCAACGGTAGGACCATCGTAGTGTGTTTCTGTAGCCAATGGTACGCAAACTTGAGAAAGCCCTTCCTCGGATATTGGCACGCTATGGAACGCGCACAGTGAATCAAATAAAAAATTTAACGGACAAAATCTGATTTGGTCGCTGGACAGCCTCGCCCACAAGACATTCTGAACAAGACGTTCTGACGTTGGATGCCTTGTTTAAGGCAAGATTGACGGAGGAATCATCTGCAAGGAATCGTAGAGATCAGCTATAAATCTTGACCAATCATAATGCATGATGACATGAGGTACCGCAAATGTGTGTACCTGGGACACCTTAAGAGACAAATACAGTGACTTAAATGATTCTTTTCAGAACGGATGAAAAATTTCGTTGTACCCTAAAAGAAGTATATATATATATATATATATATATATATATATATATATATATATATATATATATATGTATATATATATGTATATATATATATATATATATATATATATATATATATATATATATATATATATACGGAACATAGGCGGATATGTAAACAGTTTGAACAGAAGAACTACACTCAACGACCTGATATTATTAATTTCTATCTAGAAACCGTTTTTATCTATCTATCTATTTATCTATCTATCTATCTATCTATCGTAATATCTTCCTATCTATAGTCTATGTCAATCTCTTCCTGTCTATCTATCTATCTATCTATGTCAATTTCTTCGTACCTATCTGTCTTAATCTCTACCTATTTTATATTTCTCTATCTATCTATCTATCTATCTATCTATCTATCTATCTATCCATCTATCTATCTATCGTAATCTCTTCCTATCTATAGTTTATGTCAATCTCTTCCTATCTATCTATCTATCTATCTATCTATCTATTTATCGATGTCAATTTGTTCGTACCTATCTGTTTTAATCTCTACCTATTTTATATCTATCTATCTATCTATCTATCTATCTATCTATCTATCTATCTATCTATCTATCGATGTCAATTTATTCGTACCTATCTGTCTTAATCTCTACCTATTTTATATTTCTCTATCTATCTATCTATCTATCTATCTATCTATCTATCTATCTATCTATCTATCTATCGCAAGCTCTGCCTAAGTATAACCTATGTCAATCCTTTCCTGTCTATCTATCTGTCTGTCGATGTAATTCTATTCGTACCTATCTTAATCTCTACCTATCTATATATTCGTCTCTATATCTATCTATCTAGCTAGCTAGCTAGCTAGCTATCTACTTCTTTCATTTTTGCTCTCTTCAGCGCCACCCTTTTTATTTTTTTGTTCTTCTCTTTCCTAATTAACTTTATCTCGTCCTTACTCATCATTTCCCTCTCTTTGTTCTTCTCTAAACTTGCCCCCCCTCTCATTCACAGCTAACGCAAATATCTTTTATTTCACATTTTTCCAATCTCCGCTGTTTTTCAATTTCCAGTTTTTCATTTAAACAATTATAGTTTTCTTCAAATCAAACAGGAAGATAAAAGAAGCTCCCACCATCACCACAAAAAAACAAAAAAAAAATCCAAAAAAACAATACTGTATATGAAATTTCAGCGGGGCAGGTTTATTTTTATTCTTATTTCTTGCTTTTCAAAAATTCATAGCAGGGAAAAATAAACCAAAACTGACTTATTTTTGTTTCCGCTTCGCAAAAGAATTGCAAAGACTCAATTATATTCTCATCGACATTTCTCTGCATTTTTTCATCATTCAGTTTAAAGATACAATCGGAATAAATCTTAAATATCACGATTAAAATATAGAGACTCGTTATATTTAGTCTTCGGTACATTTCGGAAATTTAGTTTTATTTCTAGATTTTTTTATTTTCATTTTTTTATTTTTTTTAAGCATTTCACTCAAAGCAAGGCGGGACGCCACTACCACGCAAGGGTTATTTGGAGCGAGAGAAGATAAGAGTGATAGAAAAGGATGAGGAGAAGGATAGTGGATAGATCAAGGCAACTGGAGATGTCGATTGACATTACATTTGAATAGTTGGAGATTATAGCTATCAGGGAAACAGGAATAGGGAAGGGAGTTCCACAGGCGAGAGGTGCGAGATATGAAGCTATTGGAGTAGAAGAGACGGCTACATTTAACAGTTTCAACAGTGAAATGGTGAGAGCGGGATACCAGCCTCGTGGGACGCTTGAATTCATGAGCCTGGGAACCAGCGCAGACAGCTCATCGGAGCAATTATCATGAAAGTATTTGTAAAAAAGACAGATAGAGGCGAAGGCGCGTCTGTGAGAGAGCGATTGCAGACGAGATGGCAAATCAGGGCCAATTACATTGTATATCCGTCTGTGGATCTTATCCAGAACTCTGAGGCAAAAAGAAGGGCTCCAGATCATATATGGCAGCAATACTCCATGCAAGGGCGAATGGTTGATTTATAGATTTGGAGGATCGATTCCGGGGAGAAAATTTTCCTGGCACGGTAAAGGGAGCCAACTTTCCTTTCGGTGGACGAAGCAATTGGCTCAATGTCTCGATGAGGACTTCCAGCAGTCTGAAAATCAAGATTGTTATATAATTTGGAGAGGGCTGGCGCCAGTTCAGGCGCACATTTCTTCAAGACAGTGGCTGGTATCCCATCTCCACCACTAGAGTCTAAATTAGAGATAATGGGGGTCTAAATTAGAGATAATGCCCAATACCAATGACGGGGTTATGTGGAACCCGCTCAATAGGGCCTCAGTTCTAAGAGGGAAATTTGCGTGATGCAATACGTTCCTTCATTCGAGCAGCAAATAGTGACTTAGCTTCGTTTAGGACACGCTTACACTCGTTACACGCAGAGGCAAAGAGACGTCTATTACAGGCGGACATGTCGCTACGATATAGGTGGCAGAAGTGGTTCCTATGGGCAATGGCGGCAGAGCAAACAGTGGAGAACCAAGGAGAGGAGCGCGATTTGGCCTTAAATTTCCTTGAGGGGATGAAAGCGTCAATTCCATCTTTAACCCAGGAGGAGACCTCAGAAGCACATTCTTGAACGGCGAGCGTAAAGATAACATCCCAGGGGACATCGCTGAGGAGTCCCAGTCAGCTCGTTGATAGCAGAACGAGGTTCTAGTGGTAGGATGTTCTTTGCAGGGGGGATGGAGTTGAAGGAAATGTTGACAGACACTACATCATGATGGGAGTTACCAAGAGAGCAGAGCTGCGTGGCAGTAAAAGACTCGGGGATGAAGGTAAAACACAGATCGAGAAGAGAGGCCTTACCATCCTAGTTGAAGGCAAAAACCCGTGGGGAAGTCAACTTTCTGCGTGAGGGATTGAGAAACTTAAAAATTAAGTGTTTGAATACCTGCAAGGTCAGTAGTAGCATTCTTAAGCCACTTGGTATGATGGGCGTTAAAATCGCCAAACACTAATATGTGGGCAAACGGATGGAGAGAGAGAGAGAGAGAGAGAGAGAGAGCCTTGTCTATGCTGTCAGAAATGCTATCGATTATTCCACAGTCTTGAGAGGATGGAGAGCGATAAAGGAAGAAGAGATAGCTTACAGCATTGAGAAGAGATAGTCGGAGACATATGTAAGAATAGTCTGGCGATTCGAGAGATAACTCTCTAGCCAATGAGAGATGGTCGTTGACGTAAACACCAAGACCATGCATGTGAGTTTGAGAGACTTTTCCGAGGAGAGGAAGGTAGCCGGGGATCGAGAGATCAGAGGAGGGGATAGACCAGTTTTATCGTAATCACAGTTTGTAACCTTATCACATACATTCAGGGGTTGATATCACAAAATATCCTCTAATATTAATCATACCTTTAAACTTCTAGAATCTTCGGCGGTAATATTTGATTTCATCCAAGAGGGAATAATTTATGCCATTGTTTTAACTTTTTAGTGATAACTTCTTTCGTGATAATTTCAAAACTCAAAATCGGTCACCCGTTCATTGTTCCATTGATATCTCTCTATTGACAGCCAGTGTATATTTTTATTTAATTTAATTCGTTTTCATACCTAAGTAACGTCAATGTATATAATTCTCAGTTTTTCCTTATGTTGCTGATCTTCATCGCACCTGATGGGAAATGTATTACAGTTTGAAGTTCTTGACTAAACATTTTCTCTGACCTACTAGGGAATTTAAGCAAATTATGTTTCTTACTTATTATTAGTATTTGAACCACAGTAGATACTAATTTATTTTAAATGGGCTTGATAGGTGGTGCATTAAAGTATAATCAATATCACAATCCAATTAAGTATCCAGAATATGTCGATATTTCTTTGATGAGACATTACATTTGTTTACAGTTTTCGGGCAGTTGCACTCATCTTTATTGTTCTATTCACAACGTTTCGGCCAATGCACGTTGTCCTTAATGTGATATACACCCTTGTGCAGATTAATTGAAACAAGTGCTTTCGTTTCATTTCTTTCAACATACGGTCAGTTTTAGACCCAATGGAGAGACAGGGTGTAATCGATTTCTATTTTTTCCTCGGATAATATCATTTGCAGTGGTGTGCAGTAAAGTGCATCTATTTTCGGAGTGTATGATGAAATTTGTTTGGCCTTGAAAAATATTACTTCATCCGTGATTGCATGAGCTTTTTATCACGCGAAGATACTATTGTCTCGAGTGTCGATTAGTTGTCCTACGGCCATTGTCTACGATGGACCGTACTCCAATGAAGCGTACGAAAGTTGTAACGCTGCACGAACACACTGGCAAGCCATACCAGTGAGCAAATCAAAATAGAATAGACTGTCCCGGAAACTCTCCTGATTTAAATCTAGTCGAAAATCTGTGGTCAATCTGCAAGGAACAACTTCGTGGAATGGACATACGATGTACTAACATGTGCACTAGGTCATGTCTCACAGGAAAATACGAGAAAATGTAAATAGTAAAACAATTATCTGTTTTCTTTGAATTAATTTGCACGAGGGTGTACGTTGGAATTTCCAACTGAGTACTTAGTTTGTTCTATTTTTAAAGTAAAGCGTTGGTAGATAGGTTGCTAACAAATCGCCTGAGGATACCGTAAGGTTGAAAACACGGTAGCTGATTCAAATGATCCACTACATTTTAAAGTTATATATATATATATATATATATATATATATATATATATATATATATATATATATATATATATGAAGAAATATAGTCTTAAAGTGTGCTCAATATCAGAGATAGAGAGTGTGTAAATATAAAAGTGAACATAGAAGTCAACACTTAGAGGCGGCAGTCTGTTTCATGCTAGTGCAATCGTCAGGCAACAAGTGCACTATATATATATATATATATATATATATATATATATATATATATATATATACAGGGGGATTTCTTTGGTAACGAAGAAAAGAATACTGAGCTGTTACATGACATCTGTCCTTCTTTATGCCAGCGAATGTTGGACGACATTTGTGTTCAAAGTTCAATATTATTAAGTGATTTTCTTTGTTTTTATTAATAGGCTTCCATTATTTTAATCAATCTTTGCATGCAGATGATGCTATTATACTAGCTTTGTCAAAAAGCTATGTTCAATATAGTGTCCGGTAGGTCTCCATGAATATTTAAATGTGATCTAATTGAGCTATTGTCAGAAAAGGGTTAGAGTGAGTCGGCGTGTCAAATATGAATTTAAATGCCCATTAAGGAATTTTATTCCTGATCGATCAACATTCGTAAATAATTATATAGGCCATGTTTGACACGCAATACATCGAATCAATTGCTTCATCGACCGCAAGGAAAGTTGGCTCCCTGTGCCGGGCAAGGATATTTTTCTCCCCGGAATCGACCATCCAAATCTATAAATCAAACATTCGCCCTTGCATGGCGTATTGCTGCCAATGCCTGTTTGCCTCAGGGTTCTCGATAAGATCCACAGACGGATATGGAAGGTAATTGGCCCTGATCTGTCATCTCGTCTGCAGTCGCTCTCTCACAGACGCCTCGCTCTGTCTTTTTTACAAATACTTTCACGGTAATTGCTCCGATGATTTGCTTTCGCTGGTTCCCAGGCCCCTTGAATTTAAGCGTCCCAAGAGGCTGGCAACCCGTTCCCACCGCTTCACTGTTGAAACTGTTAGATGTAGACGTCTCTTCTACTCCAATAGCTTCATATCTCGCACCTATCGCCCGTGGAACTCCCTTCCTTATTCCTGTTTCCCTGACAAATATAATCTGCAACTATTTACGTGTAACGTCAATCGACATCTCCAGTTGCCTGAATCTATCAACTTCCCTTCTCCACATGTTTTCCCCTTTCATTCCTATCTGCTCTCGCTCCAAATCTTCTGTAACCACCTTGATCGATCCACTGTCTTTCTCCACATCCTTTCGTCTACCACTCCTATCTGATCTTCCACCAAACCTTTTGTAACCCCTTGCTTGCTAGTGGCTTCCAGCCTTGCTTGGGTTGAAAAGCTTTAAAAAATGTGCATATATATATATATATATATATATATATATATATATATATATATATATATATATATGGATGAAAGTCAATTATTACACTGAATGTGTTTTGAACAAAAGATCCATAAGTACAATGAATCTAAGAGATAGGGTCCCTCTAATTGTTATGGATCTGTCCTGGGTGTCAAACTTATACTGACAGCATTTGTAATTCATTTAAACAGTGTTTTAATGCTGTTATTGTTCGAAGTATTTTTACTACAAAAAAGGCTTTCACCCCTCTCCGTAAGGATGTCTTGCCTACCAGTCAACAAATACATATCAATATAAATGTCGATATGAGGTCGAGGATGTGAGCAAAACCATCCAACGGTTAAGGTAGAGGTAAGGATCTCCCAGCATGTTCCTGGCAATGTGCGAAAACACAAGCCTATTACATCCGGGTTTCGCAAACTCATGAGTCTGCGATTCGTGATAACAAATTAAATTTTGTTGTTTGCAGGACGAACTATTCTCGTGACATTTTTTCTGTCATACACAGGGCTAGACTCCTTGTAGACATCCTAGAATCTATTATTTTTAATATGCAACGTCCTACCCTTTGTGGAGAACGGGAGATGAAATATAGGTTGGCCTCTTCGGGGAAACTACTGCCTGAATGGAAACATATTTATTAATTTTTTTTTTTCTCCCCGCAACCTTATATGACTATTGGGTAATTTATATTATTTAATACCAGTTGTTGATAATAGTTTTTCTTCTCAGCATCTACATTTTATATTGCCGAAGATTCTATTTCTGTGGAAGTGTCGGCCGAAAGGCGCCTAAAATCTTCTTTTTTTTAAAAAACGAGATACATTTGTATTTATGTTAATAATAAAAAGTATGATACTTTTTCTTTTAGTTATATATATATATATATATATATATATATATATATATATATATATATATATATATAAATGAAATATATAAATGAAATGTGCATATATATATATATATGTATATGTATATGTATCTATATATATATATATATATATATATATATATATATATAAATTAATGCATGTTTCGTTAAATAATATAGAAGAAATATTTTGTCTATTTATTTTAAGTATCACTGAAACACGAAAGACAATCATCATGTTGATACATGTTTTTATTTTATTATCTTATCTAAAAGTCTGAAAGAAATAAGAAACTCACTGAGTTTACTGATTTCTTAGATATTAAACATTTTGTCGAATACGAATATAAGAATATAAGAAAATAAGAATATATTAATATATAAGAATAATTATAATCTTATAAATATCTTATATATTCTTCAACAATTCAGTGTAATGCCAATCGTTATATTATTTATAATATCTTATAAATTCTTATAAATATATTATAATTCTAACTATAAAAATTAATAAGAATGTAAACATATATATGAGTAAGAATATAAGAATATTATAGTATATTAGAATAATAATATATCATATAAATTCATCAACATTCAGTTAATGTCAATCGTTATCTTCTTAATCGTTAATTCCTTTTCTTTTATTTTTATATCCTCTTAATAATTTTTTTCTTTTTCACATTATTTTTTAGCCCTCAATAAAACCTTGTCTTCTTGTGGATTTGTCTTTGCTTTGGGTGAAATGATTAAAAAAATAGCGATCGTAAAACCACAATAGTACTTTGCAAGTAAAACTTGAACTCCTTACCTTAGAAATACTTTGCAAAGTAAACCATCACGCGAATGGAGGCGTCAACATACATACATCATAGCCCCAAACCTACAAAGAATAAACTTATATTGAAACAATATTTATATTTTAAATCAGTTTGAGAGAAAATAACCAGACAATTATTGATACTGTTTAGAAACCCTTAATATACAGACATATGTTTTTTTTTTATTGCAGATTGCTTATCACTTTCTTTTTTCTTCCGAGTACCGCTCTTTGCAAAGTGCTTCTGGACATTTTTCGATTGTTTATTTATATCTAAATCTCTTCATTTTACTTTATTATATTTTTTGCATTTTTAGCAATTCACCAAACTGTATTTTACCGCCAACAGCCGTTGTTTGCTCAAATTCAACAACGTCTGCTTTCTATCGATTGTCGGCCATATTGATAAATGAAGCTCTTTGATTGGTTGTCGAGCTTTTCTATCATGGCCGACCGTAACAACGGGACATGTTCAAGAGAGAAAATAAAAGTGCCAGCATCGGAGATTTGAATTAATGCGTTATTCTAATAACCCAGTCGTCAAGGGGTTCACTTCTTTTATTTGTATTCACTTGACAGAGACAAATTACTAAGTGGAGTCGGATTTTCTTTGTCTCTTTCTATGGACGCGAACGCGCTTATGTCGATTACTAAATACCCTCCACGACTCTCGTCTATCTTTTGTCGGTTTGTGATCATGCATGCGTACAAGCAAAAAGAAACAGATGTCCGGACACAGAAATAGATCGTGGTGCTGGATCAAACAAGCAGACATATCGAAATAACAGTCGGACGCCAATGATTTGACAGCATCGAGATAAATATTAGATTATTATTACTCATTTAGCGTTCGTATTAGCAGTAACTGGTAGCGTTTACGAGAGATCAAGTGGCAGCAAGTCTTCTTAATAATTCAGCACGCTCATCTCTGTTCACATCGGTTTCCATTAATGCTATCTTCTGGACGCTTCCGACTTTCCCTCTAACTTCCAGTTTATTTACTATTTTTTTTACGTTCGTCGATACTCCTCCTAGTGCTCTGATAACTACTAAAACAACTGTCCACAAATTTCTCAGTTCTGAGGTGTCTATCGGAATTAGATATCTGAGAATCGAGTTCGAATTCCAGTCAGGCATCTTTAGCTTCACTTACGCGCAAATATCTTTGGGGAAGTATAAATCGATCTCCTCCTCCAACAATAATATTTCAACTTGTATTAGAAAAAACATTATTCCTCAGCAAAAAAAAAAAAAGAAAGAAAAAGAATTAGTCTTACAAACTAAAATTAAATAACTCAGAAAGGCTTGAAAAAAAAAAAGAAAATCAATTGACCTCAAGTGACGTCAAGATGTGAATCTATCGTTTCCTTTTCTTTTAAATGATCTCTTACGGAACAAGAACATCACCTATCCGGTACTTTTTTGATAACTAATAAAATATCCGAAGAAAATGTTGCAAGGTGGATTTTAGTATTGAGATAAATCCGCTTTCATATGGATAGAAAATGAACTTAGTAAATACACAAAGATCTATAGGACCGAAAGAAAACGGTGTTTTTTTTCTTTTTTCTAACCAGGTGTATTCAACCTTTGCAGAGATGCTGAACATGAGAAAATGATAAGTCCTAACAGCTTTTATCATTCATTGATTGACTAATTCGTTTTTTACGGCTTATCAACCCTTTTCAGGTTATTCAAACCCAGGAAATATTTTTAGATTGTAAGAATCTTCATTTTGTTTTTTAGATAATAATTGTTTACTGATAATTTTCATTATTTAACCCATAGATTGAGGAGAAGATGCGGATTCATACCTTTCTCAAGGTTATTTGCTCTTATCTGAATATAACGAACGTTTATTAATTTACAGCATCTAATATTCCCTTGCATTCACCCATTTAGGTAGTAACAAGGCTCAACGATGATTAACTTCGGTGATCGTACGGGAACCTGTGTTTCAACGTAATGTAACGTTAAGAAAGATTTATTTTTGGTGGGTTCATCTTAACAACATATGCAAATAAAGCTATTGTTAGCAGGTACAAAGGGGAGCACCTACAGAAGATAGTAAAGGAAAGTGAGAAGAAAGGACTAACTAACTATTATTAGTAAAGAGAATCTGTGGTAGTCGGCAAGAAAAACAGCCCCAGAATAAGGATTCGAAATGAAAAATCACGAAAGTACGATAATTTAAATATTTGGAAAGTATTTTAACAGAGGATGGAAAATATGACACCGAAATCCGAAGATGCCTTGGCATGGCGAAATATGCCTTCCAAAAACTAAGCAAAATATTAAGAGACAGCAACATTCGTTAGAAAGAAAATAAAAGAAAGAACGTGTAACATTTATACAATTTTTGTGTAATGTCAACGGACACTCGCTGACACTTTTGTAATGTCAACAAACAATTGTTGCCATTTTTTGTGATGCTCATTGTACTAGAGACTTTGTAATCGCAGATTACAACTATAGTACCGCCGTCGAACAATACTGGTGTCAGACGCCTTCGAATATCACTCGCACTAATAGTACTTGCTCGATAATACTCTCTCGACAAGTAACCCGTATAGTGATCCGTGTAGAGAAATAGTATAGGGAATAGAGTAGAGAATAGCGGCCTTTATAGTTTAGATGATAGACTAGAAATAGCGATCAATTACACACACGCTACCTCCCATATATGCGTTTCCTCTATGGTGGCATGGTTTACTTAATTCAATAATGGTATCGTCTGTGTTTGCTCACTGGCGATCTATGTTCAAACTCAAGTGTCGGCAGCAACATTTTTTCCTATATAACAATAGTATTGACCCTTTTCTATGCCAATGAATGTAGAATAATCTCATCACAGAAGGGGCTTGAGTATTGACAGGCCCAGTTTGTACAAAATCCAGATTTTTTTATGTCTTTTTAATGATAATTCCCTGCCCACCATAAAAATACGCTTCTTTGACGTTGAATTATCAGATATATTTGATATACCCGCATAACCTCTTTAAAAATATACGACTTTTATATAAAATTGACCCTTCTCTATGGCAATGAATGCTGAAGAATCTCATCATAGAAAAGGCTTGAGGCAACAAAGATCTTGTTTAACGGAAGGATCCCGAGTATCCCATGAGTTGGATGAAGTTTTATGGAAAATGGACACAAAAAAACGCTTATACCTAGGATAAGAAAGTGACCGTTGACGTTTCTTGGACTCATAATCCAGAAAGTAGGCCTGGAGAATTTGACATACACAGGATTTATTGAAAATAAGAAGGACAGAGGAAAACAGTGTAACCTACGTAATGAGCAGAACAGTTATTGCAAGAGATATCGGAATATAAACCACACTAAAAGGAAGTCGTTATGGGCCATGATCGCCAACTCGTGAAACTATAATAGCACATCGAAGAAGAAGAAAAATACATACACTGTTTCGGTTATAACGTACCTGAAGATTCTCTCCATTCTCTCCGACAGTGTTTGTTCCGTGTATATACAACTTGTTTTTGTTATGAAAATATAATCGTTTGTACAGTTTTCAGTAGAGGCCTTATCTGCTCTCATGTCTATTTTGTATTCTCTCTAGGCCAATTCGGCCAGACGATGATAGAAAGAGGTAAGCATTTGAGTGAATCAAGTTAGTCGCTCCAAGACAACCCCCAGCAAGAAGCGGGTATACAATACCCTGAGTATTAGTGCCAATCAAATAAATCATTCAGTTTGATATTCCATTGTGGAGAAATGGATAGCGGCTCAGATTGAGGAAACGGAGAGCCGTGTTCGAATTCTAGTCGAATCCATTGCATTCACTTAAGTGTTAATATCCTTGGGAAAGGTATATGTATCCTCTTCTCCCCCAGCAGGACAGACCGAGTTCTGTAGTCTTGGATCGCAACTGGTCTGACATAGAAAGAAATGGCAACTTACTCGTTGCCTCGTCTGTCATGTATCAAAAGATACATGATCGAGTTTATCACGCATGGCACATAACTGAACCGAACATAGATCGAGAGACTCCTGAAGAAGACCGGAGGGAGAAAAAAAACCGAAACGGCGTGAGAATAACAAGAAAGATTAGGATATGTTTGAAAATATGCAATTGAAACCCTGATCATTCTTCTTTTTATATTTTCTTGTTCGACATTGATCGCCTTTCTTTCATCGCTTATTTTTTTTAACCATAGGTTTCCTTTCACAACGACTAACTCAAAGAAAAATTCTGATATAAGAGTCGTCTTTCTTACCGTCCCTTTTCCTTTTTTCTATCTTCTTTCTTTCGTCTTTACTTTTTCTTTCCTTCTCTCTTTTTATTATACAACTTGTTACTTTTCTGGTTTTAAGATTCGAACCTCAGTCCGCAATCCACAACAACAGCAGCAATCACATGGCCCACTCTTCCTATTCCTTTTGATTTTCACACTAAATTTTCAGGTTCACCTTATAAGTTATAGACAAAGCATTTTCTTATGAAGTATATATATATATATATATATATATATATATATATATATATATATATATATATATATATATATATATATATATATATATATATATATATATATATTTAATCATTTATTTAAATATTATAAGATAAATATGTTATAAAATCACTACAAAAATAGCAATTTTGTTTCAACACTTCTGGTGTCTTATCAAGTGATGAACATCATCACTTGATAAGACACCAGAACTGTTGAAACAAAATGGCTATTTTTGTAGTGATTTTATAACATATTTATCTTATAATATTTAAATAAATGATTATATCTGCTCTACTCTGTATTGAGCACTCTTTAAAGAACAATAATTGTTGGTTATTGGAATTTACTCCGTATATACCAATCCCACTCTTGGGTATATAAATATATATATATATATATGCTTATAAAAATATTTTTCAGATATAATAATAGATCAATAGTGCTAAACACACATATATATACGCATATATAGATATACATAGAGTCTGCTTTGAACAATAAGAATGTAATAAATCAACATCAAACATTACGATCCCCGAAGAGGATTAGCTTATACACTAAACGACGACAAAGAAAGTATCCTTAACAGCAAACAAAGAAAAATCGCATAAGTTAATTTAATAGAGATTTTTCTTTAAATTTATTGAACGTTATTTCTTTGTGGATCAATATAATTACTTTCATTCAAGTATGGGTGGTTTACGTTATTTATAAAGGGCTGATTTACGTTACAACTTACTTAAATCGTTCATAGTCAGGAAGAATTTAACGTTAGAAAAGATCAAAAATTTGTTTTCCCTTTTCCCATCGACAAAAAATACAATAATTTACACATGAAAAGGAAAAAAAGATATGACCTATAATAATTTGGAATAATAAAAATGAAAAAAAAAAAAAGGTTCCGGGATACAATCTCGTTTTCTTTTCATTTTATTTACATAATTCTATAAGCATCAAAGTTTGTGTGGATTTTTTTTTTCAAGACAAAATTTATTGTCTGCATCATCAAATAAACGGGGCAAAAATGAAACATTATTTCAGTGCAAGGATCACAGAAAATCAATGCAAAAATGCAATAATGTGCATTTTAAGCGAAACGTCCTCGTTTGGAACGGGAAGAGATACGCCCATGTCGTGATAAACAAAGCATTTTCTTACTATATATATATATATATATACTTAAAAATATTTTTCAGATACATTAGTTAGATCTGACGTATTACACACACACATATATACATATATATATCACAAAGATTATATATATATATATATATATATATATATATATATATATATATATATATATATATATATATATATATATATATATATATATAATTATGAATAGTGAAATATTCGCATATGCATGTATGTATATTCGAATGAAGATATATGGTTTCAAAATATTTTTACGGGTATATTATTAGTTTTATCTGAATTTAACACACACACACACACACACATATATATATATTTGTCATCCAAATGAATCGACTGTTTCGGTATTTCACAGCTCATCAGTGTGGCTAGACGTCCGGTTGCCTCTAGCTAGGATCGAAACCTGACTGAATTTGCGTCAGCCGGAACTTCTTCCACTAAGCCGTCAGCGCACGGTACGGGATGAAAGTGAATTTTAGCGTGTTTATTTTTAGATTTAGCTAAACACAGTGACTTTCAGTGACTTAATTCTGCCGAAGAGTCGTGCAATATATATATATATATATATATATATATATATATATATATATATATATATATATATATATATATATATATATATATATATATATATGTTGTAACAGCAAAATCCAAATCGTTTGATAGCAAAAGTTTCCTCTTGTTAGATTAAGCTTTGAGCCGTTGTGTCTTAAAAATGGTATTATTGCTATACGTCCAATAAGAATGTATTTAGCTCTTAGTTGAAATGATGATTTCTCTTGCTGTTGTGAGCTCCTGATCCAGTTTTCCTCCCTCTTTTTAAACTTATTCACTGTTTTCTTGATGGTTTCTGAATTTTCCTTGAAGATGAAAGGCAGATTCTGAATTTTGATCCCATTACTGAAGGCTTGAATGATATTTTCCTCACACCGTTTCTCAGTTGCGAACATCTAGTGACGTTGACACAAAACGATTTCAATCTGTTCTCTTTCTAGCTGAATTACTCCAAGAGTTTTTCAGTGATACGTTCAACAAATGTTGTCATTATGGCTGAACGTTTTATCTGGAAACCCTGGCAACTCTGGAGTAACAGGGAATAATCGATTTCTATTTTTCCTCAAATTTGGCCATTTGCAGTGGTATGCAGTAATATGAATCTGTTTTCGTGGTCTATGATGAAATTTGTCATCCGTGATTGAATGGGATTTTCTTCCCGCCGAGACACCTTTGTCTCGACTGTCGATTAGTTGTCCCACGGCCGATGTCTCCGATGGACGCTACTCCAAGGGGGTGTGCGAAAATAGTAACGTTGCACGAAAAAATTGGCAAGTACTATCGACTGGGTTGGAAACTCTCCTGATTTGAATCCAATCGATAATCTGTGGACAACCTGCAAGGAAAGACTTCGTGGTATGGACATACAAAAAAACGAACATGTGCACTTCGTTGATACTTAAATTGTTCTACTTGTTAGAAATACATTGCACCATCTGTGAGTGTACCAGTCACTATTGTCTCGACTGTCGATTAGTTGTCCTACGGCCATTGTCTCTGATGGATGTTACTCCAAGAAAGTAACTACTACTACTATTTTTACTACGAAAATTATAACGCTTCGTAAACACACTGGCAAGTGTTACCAGTAAGCAAATCAAAGTATTATAGACTGGCCCGGAAGCTCTCCTGTTTTAAATCCAACCGAGCGTCTGTGGTCAATCTGCAAGGAATGACTTCGTGGAATGGACATGTGAAATACTAACATATGTACTGGGCCATGTTTTAATGGGAAAATACGAAAAATGTAAATGATAACGAAATTATTCGTTTTGTTTCTATTAATTTGCACAAGGGTGTAGATTTGAGAGAAAAGTGTATCGTCGTTATTTAAACCGTTGTGTGTTTTTCTTTTTGCCACACATATCCTATTATGAAAATGCATAAACAGCGCGGCATTATGGTGAGTGAATTATAACGGAACTGATTTTAAAGAAAAAGAAATATATTATGTAAAGTTCATGAAAATTCATTAAATTGAGTATGTCACTTATGCAAAACAAATAATGTAACAAGTATTTTTAATCGCTGTTGAATGATGATTCTTACTCTTCTAATGGCATTATCAACTTTTTCTGCATATCGTTTTCCTTTTTGTTCTTGAAATTATTTAAACGAAAGACACTTTTATCTCTGTGTGCGTTATTGCGATCGTCATAGCTGAATGTTGGCTTTCTTTCCATAAAACTGATAACTTTTTCAATAGTTTTTCAATTTCAATACAGGTTTCATCACAATCGTGTTTTTCTTTATTTCCTAGTTCATTGAGAATAGTTTCTTTAGAAGATTTTATATCATATGCTGTTGTCTTTTCAATGTTGAACTCAGCCATTAGTTACAATGAACTTTCACCAGCGTCTAGTCTGTTTAAAATTTCCACTCTTTGCGCTAACTCCAAAGTTGATCTTTTCCTCTTATTCCCATCACCTTTTGCACCATTAGGGTGAAATAAGCAAGATAAATTATCCAAATTAAATTCCCTGAAAATCAGAAATTTCAAATCAGTTATATATCACCCAAATGATTCAAATATACATATTCAAATCATGTCCGGATATATGGGATTCCGGATATGAGACATTCCGTATATGAGGGATTCTATTGTAATTTTTTTTTATGTTCTGTATACGAGAATAAAAGTAAAGTCAGCAGATGTGTTCTTTCGATGAGATTCAATTTCAATTCAGGTTTCATCACAATTATGCATCGCGCAGCTATCTTGTTGCAGATGTGTCTCCTTGTCATCCTTTCCACTTAATCCCATCATCTTCTGCACCAATAAAAGCCATTAGGGTGAAATAAGCAGAAGCAATTATTCAAAGTAAATTTCCTGAAAAGAGATATCAAATCAGTTACATATCACCCAAATAGTTCAAATGTACACATCAAAATCATACCCGGATGTGCGGGATAACGGATATGAGACACTCCGGATATGAGAGATTTCGGATATGAGAAAATCTGGATATGAGATTCTGTTGTATCTGTAAGTTCCTCATTTCATTCAGTGTGTGCGAATGAAGTTTGGATGAGTAATATAGGACATTCTGAATTAATCTGATTTTTACGTTTCGCGTATCACTCGACCTGATCAGAGAATCGGAATTTTATTTCAATAAATCTCTGTTTTTGATGAAATAAAATTCTCCTTACTGATGGCGACATCTTGATTTGCTAAAACTTTTACCATAAAATTAAAATATATTAAATAAATGTTTAAAGTATCAAGATCTTTTTAATTCTTTTTTAATTATTTATTTATTTTTTAAATTGGTGTCACCCCAAGCAAGCCCCTAAAGCACAGCGGGTTAGTGGGTGTGGAAGAATTAGGAAGAGAAACAATAATAATGAGCAGAAAGAGAATAGAATAATCAGGATGAAAATAGATAACGATTGACAGTGCATTTAAATTTGTGCAGATCAAAGTTGGCTTGAAAGCATGCAACCGGAAGAGAATTCCACAAGCGAGAAACGCGAAAGAAGAAATTCTTAGCATAGAATTTACAGCTACATCTAGCCAGCTCACCTGTAAATTGATGAGATTTAGACGCCAGTCTAGTGATGCGCTAAAGTCTCTAGGTACCATAGAAATGAGCTCATCAGATCAATTACCATGAAAGAATTTATAGAAATAGCAAAGGAAATCAAACTTACAGCGGTGGGAAATTGAATGGAACCACCAGATCAGGACCAATAATATGACCGATTCTTCTTTGGATTTTACCAAGGAGCTCAAAGTAAATAGACGGAGAACTGGACCGTATGTGGTCGCAATATTCCAAGTATGAACGAATGGTGGACATAGAGATTCAATTTCGTATTTCTACTTCATATCTACCTCTTTGCGACTACTCGGTCTCATATTGACTGCTGACCTGAGATGAAACAAACACATTGAGTCAATAGCTTCGTTCACCGCAAGGTAATTTGGTTCCCTGTGCCGCGCCAGGAATTTTTTTCTCTCCGGAGTCGATCTTTCAAATCTACAAATCAACCATTCGCCCTTGCATGGAGTATTGCAGCCATATATGGTCTGGTGCGCCTCATATTTCTCTCAAGGTTCTTGATGAGATCCAGAGACGGATATACAGCGTAATTGGCCCTGATATGGCATCTCGTCTGCAGTCGCTCTCTCACAGATGTGCCGTCGCCACCCTTTGTTTTGTTTTTTACAAATACTTTCATGGTAACTTCTCCAAGAAGCTGCTTTCGCTGGTTCCAAAACTTCATGAATTTAAGCGTGCAACTAGGCTGGCATCTCGCTCTCCCACTGTCGAAATTGTTAAATGTAACCGTCTCTTCTACTCCAATAACTTCATGTCTCGCACCTCTTGCCTGTTGAACTCCCTTCCTTCTTCCTGTTTCCCTGATAGCTATAATCTCCAACTATTCAAATGTAATGTCAATCGACGTCTCCAGATGCCATGATCTATCCCCTATCCTACACTTCATCCGTTCCTCTATCACTCCTATTTGCTCTAGCTCCGACTCTCTGTAACATTCTGTGTGATAGTGGCTTCCCGCCTAGCTTGGGTGGGGGGAACGCTTTAAAAAAATTTAGCAGAGAACGTGTACCGAGAAGGCGAAATGATTCACTAAAATACTTGCTGCAAAATAAAATCCTTACATTTGCATTGATTATTTAATTTAATATTCACTCTGTCAGCCTGGTCAGCGTGATCAAACTGATATTGACATTATTTGACTTATAAAGATGGCACCCTGATAGATAAAAGGAATAGAATTACGATTCTTCTCCCAGGTATAATCTTTTTGTCGGACCTTTTAATCTTGGCTTGATATTATTAATTTCTCTGTTTACGAAAGAAGAATAAAATCAAGTTAACAATTCAGTCAGGTTTACACAATAATATTCGCTTATCGTGCACTTTTCACTCTTCCGTTGTCTTTTTAAGTTTAATTTCCGGTACCTTTACATTATTTGTTTTACTCCAAGTAGCTCCATGTGTCTTTGTGGGATTACATCCTTGCTTGAGTGAATTATTCGTTTTGTTTCAATTAATTTGCACAAGAGTGTAGATTTGGGAGGAAAGTGTATCGTCGTTATTTAAGCCTTTGTGTGTTTTTCTTTTTGCCACCCATATCCTGTTATGAAAATGCATAAACAGTACGCCATTGATTTAGTCTTGCAGTTCATAGCAACGCGGGAAAAGCTGTAGGCATTCGTGAGCTTCGTTAAAAGAGACGACAGATATCGGTAATTAACATTTACATCACCTGTAAGTTCCAGCTAATTTTCAGTTACTCTGTATATAATATAATATATAATTGCTGCGTATCTATGTGCCGATGTAGCTTCAAGTTTTTATCTGATCATCGATGCTGTCCTTTTCAATGTGATGTAATACAAAGTGGAAAAAATGTTTTCGGACTAAATTTGTTACGTTGGTGCCACTACACATATACACGAATGATGGATGGCGGGGAATTAAAATCTTTATCTATTTTTGTATATAATCCAGCCGATTTCTTTTAGATTATTTTTGTTCCATCGCTTTTGTTATTAAATATCCCACGCTGTAATAATATAAGTGCTGCCAGAAATGGTGAAATGTTGTATGAACAAGGAGCAGAATTTACTCTGGCTGACCTTGCTATCTAGCCACTCTCGAAACATTTTCGTATTAGCGAATTGTTTTGTCCTTTAATCAGAGAAGTATCTTTTATAGAAAAATTGTGATAAGTCTCGTTACAGTGATTAAATAATCACCACGATGCTCCTGTCCTCTTTAAACTTTACAATAAATATCTTGCTGATCCTTGCTTTCCTGCTTATTGGAAATCCTCTTCTGTATTTTCAGTCTTTACGAACTCTTTCAAAACTTATAATCCTTCAGCTCTTACGTTTTTACCTCTTTTTGGCAAATTACTCTAGGCTTTAATCAACTCTGGATTAGTTAAGCATCTCAGCAAGCAGCGTTTTCTATCTGGCTCTGTGACGCTTTTTGCACCCCATGTCTGGTCATGTTGAATTTCTGGGTAATTTGTATTTGAGAGTAGCTTTCTTTAAATAAAATTTCAATGTGTACCCTCACTTCAATAATTAGCTGCTTTGATTTTATTCATTTTGGGCAACTTCAACATCAAATCATAAGTAAAAGCACTATGAACATACTGTCATAATAATAGACTCGTTTCCTTTCAACAGAGACAGTTTCACATGCTCCGGTTACAACTTTAGTCACAGCTGAGTTAACGTTAAGAATATGTATTAGCATATTAACTTAGTTGAAAATCCTACTTAGGTATTCAATGGTGAAAAACATATAATGTTTCGTATGAAAAATATTCATAATTTATCAAAATATATTGTGAACAAAAGAATGCAAATTTGAACTTTTTGTTAGTATAGTGGGGCCGAGAGAAAGATTGAAAAATAAAAGCGAATACATTGTAAGTACTGGAATTTTGTCTTTTGCTTGAAATATACAAAAAATATCTCATTTAAATGTGTTTTTTTAATAAAGGCAAGGTGGCTCCAAATTCTTTGCCTGTAGTATATATATTACACACACACACACACACACACACACACACACACACACACACACGCACACGCCAGGTAAAAGAATATTGAAAAGTGCACAATACACGTGCGAAAAAATAAATTGAATATAAAAATAACATGTAGAGCTTTTAACTTTAAAATTCTGGTGATCAGTTGAATCCGTTACCTTGGTTTCAACCGTATGGCTTCCTCAGGCAATTTTTATCAAATGACCTCTTAACGCTTTATTTTTTAAAAAAGACTCATCAACGCTATATTATTATTTTCAAAAATACAAAAACACGGCGTTGGGTGTAATAGAAAAGGAGTAGGAGAATGTGAGGTTAATTCAAATGTACATTATATTATTTTAGAAGTATATATATATATATATATATATATATATATATTTATATACATAATTAAGTAATTCATTGAGTCTGAAAGAAACCTCAACAGAATGCAGAAAACAATGGGCGGACGTTTCGTCCTATATTTGGAACTCATCAAGCAAACACCATACCAACTGTTCCAACGGGCCTCGGTGGCGAAGAGATAGCAAATCAGACTCAATATAGCGCCGGTCGGTTTCAACTCTCGTTAGTGGATGCGCACTGCTGACGAATCCCAAATATAGGACAAAACGGCCGTCCATTGCTTTCTGCATTCTGTTGAGGTTTCTTTCAGACTCAGTGAATTACTTAATTATAATTATCAAATCCTTCTTACAATTTCTATCATATATATATATATATATATATATATATATATATATATATATATATATATATATATATATATATATATATATGTGCGCACCTCTCTGACTGTGACTGTGTTTGTGTTACTGAGAAATTATGTATTCGAAGAGAATCATGTTTTTTTATCATCTTCATCTATTTGAGCAGATTTGACTAATTTTGCTATATTTATAATTTATGCAATTTTTCAGTTTGTTTATTTATTCAAACCCGAGAATAATTCATCGTTGGTTCAAGCATGACTAATCTTTGTTTCTTTTTTTCAATGAACTGTAACACAAAGAAACTGAAGCAAAGAGAAACATGATTTTGGCATTTGGAGAAGTGACGACTTAAAGACAGAACAATAGTTCGACGGCTGTTAACAAAAACTTGCTTTGAAGAAGAAGCAAAAAATTTCAAAAATATAACATGCCCGTCAAAAGTCACACACATCACATGTAGCAGGAAGGAAGAATGCTGACGGATTGTAGAAGATATTTCTGGAGAGACTATTATAATTACTTCAGGAAACACTGACTTCATTATAATTTCACTGTGTCACAGTATTAGAAACTAATTAGACAGAAATATGCTACATAAATCATTGTACAAACATCATGAACTGTATTTTCTAGTGTAATTATCAGATAGTACTAGTTACAATGACAGCTCAATTCTAAAACGTTCCATTCATTTTGAGGATTTTGAGATATTGTAGAAAATATATTGTCTTGGAACATTGGTCTAATGCGATTTTTAATAGGTGCAACAAGAAACTAATTCTGATTCCTATTCTGGAATTTTACCTTCTTTAGCTACCCTAAAATCGTTTTTATAGTATATTGTTTATAATTTAAAAACAGAATTGTCCTGCTGTTGATCCCCTTATTTAGGCAACCTATCTTGATTCAAGAGCACATTTACAAAAAAGGTTTTGAGCACATTTACAAAAAAAAAAAAAATCACAACACTCAATTACTTTAATTTTTTCGCTTAGCAATTGACCCCTGAATATCTTCTTAGATGAGATTGAAAGTACTTGGGAAAATAAAAAGAAATTACCAAAACTATGGCGTCTTTCTTAATCAGTTTAATAACTGCAGGTAGATGTTGATCCGTTAATTTGAGAGATCCTAAGATAAAAATTAAGAGACATTATATGTCTAGGTTATTCAACCACACACACACACACACACACACACACACACACACACACACACACACACATCACAGTGCGGAAAGTCAGCATATTGATTTCAAATTTTAAGCTTTCTATAGGAGAAATGTGGTCAGTACTATCGTCACACCGTCTGTAATTATAATCATGTTTAACCATGAATTTCTGTTTCACAAGTAATGTAATTTGTAACATACATGTACTTTTTAATAAATTAGCTTCCATAATGGAATAGCATAAAAATATAAGCTATTCAAATATGGAAGCTAATTTATTTATTTACTTAGTATTTAACCATAAACGCTAAAATGTATTGAAGTATAACTATAAGCAATTACGTCATTCGATGCAACCTTGTTTGCTCAAAGAAAAGAAAACACTGTACAAACATCAAAAAAGAGAAGTGCCATTGATGGAGAAGGTGCCGTAGCTGAGAGAACTGACCGGGTAAGTTCCGACAGACTGAAACTTGTTGCTATATGGGTAATGATGATGAATAATCGAGGCTCAAATAAGGCGCATCGCAGAGATGCTCCTCATTTTTATAAAGGCTTTGGGTACTTTGGTGTGGCGTAATGGTTAGAAAATGTGTGTTGCTAAATTGATGATAACAGTGTAGTGAGTTCGCTCCTCACTGGGTGCTTCTTGCCTTGGTCTTTATGCTACCTCTAAGCTACGCTTAGTAAATCACTGAATAAGCTTGTATGAAATTGTGAAAACATTTACGAGATGATTCACTACGATCTTTGAAGCGTAAGTGTTTAACGAGAAAAAATATAGAGCATAATTTACATGTGCAAATTTATGATCAAATGCAGCAAAAATTTCACTCATTTGTAGAACAATGGTTACTCGCGATGAAAAATGAAATGTTTACAACGATTAGGAAGGATCCATTATTAGACTGTTCAAATATCGGCCTGGATCCAAAGAAGCTACCTGAATGGATTTAAAGGGCATTTTGTATTAGGAGCACTTTCCATAAAATCAAACGATGAATTTACACATTTTCATTGTTTTCCTATGTGCCGTGTCTCTTTACACATGCACAAAAAATATTTGCATCAGCAACCATGTAAAACGAAAATACAGATTGTAAATGTAAGGGTCACTTAATTTTGGGCATCTTAATTTTTAAGTTTGAATTAATACCTTTAATCCAGCTTAATAAATTTTTTTGAAAGTGGTTGTAGTTTATTTAATAAAGTGTTTTCTTAATTAATATATAGTTTAAATAAGATTTGCTGTTGTTCTGGAAAAATGAAGTTGTTTTTAAAAATATTATGTTGGGGTTCACTTATTTTTGCACAACAATATATATATATATATATATATATATATATATATATATATATATATATATATATATATATAATTTAGAGGCGACAGTAAGTTTCATGCTAGATGCAATCGTGGGGCCACGAGTGCTGTTATTTTTCTCGGCTATTTATATATACGGGTCAGTGGTGCATTGTGGGTAGTCATTTTTAGCAGATATTTTACCGGAAGTCGTTTATTTGTTTATTTATCTATTTGTGTCATATTATTTTGCTTGTTTTTATTTAATTTTATTTTTGTTTTTTATCCCTTATATTTATTTTATTTTTTTAATATATATATATATATATATATATATATATATATATATATATATATGTGTGTGTGTGTGTGTGTGTGTGTGTGTGTGTGTGTATTTGTGAGTGTGTATATGTTTGTGTGTGTGTCTATGAAAAATTAATAATCCAGAAACATATAAAAAATCCTAACCTCTTTAAAAATAAGTGTGTTGGTGAGCACCTGCCTACGTAGATCCAAAATCCTTCTCAAACACGTCGAACCAGATTAATATAATCTGGCCGACCCAGGCGTTCATATTTACTATTATTTTAATTAATATTTTCTTTGTATATATTGTTTTTTTTATATTTTTAACTTTTCTTTATGATTAAGTTTATTGGACAACTATTGTTAAATTTAGACGACAGCGCATTTAAGATTTTTGTCATTCTATTATTTAACTTACCCTATCACTTCCATTTTCAGTATATATATTATTTTTTGCCTTGTTTATTGTATCTTTCTTTCAACTTTAGTCTTACTATCAAAACATGTTTATTTATTCATGTTTGCATTCATTATTTTTATTCAATTATTCGTTTATTTACCTTATTTATTCATTCATTTATTTTACTTGTTTGCATATTTAAAGTTCCTATATATATATATATATATATATATATATATATATATATATATATATATATATATATATATATATATATATGTATGGCTTTCATTTCATTTTATTTTACCTCAACTTATGTTACTTTATGATTGTCATATTTTATTATTACTGATATCACTATTTTTTTAGGAGTGTTAATATTAATAATAATATTCTTATTAATTGCACTATTGATTCCTGGAAAAATAGAGTTACCCTACGTGATTTTATAGCACCACTTCTAGTTGTTAAAGCAGCGTTTCTCTAAATCAGAATTAATATTTCTTATTTCTAACCTCATATTCAATCTAAAATATTGATCTGAGCCGAACTTCAAATTATAAAAACCAACGACGATTCATTTAAACTTATTTTATTTTAAATCATTGATATGTATTATTGTTACTTCATTTTCTTTTCTTTTATATTATTTTATCATAGCATACTTTATTTTTGATATCGTTAGTTTTAGTTACTTTTGTAATAATATTAATTACTCCCTTGATTTTTGAAAAATTAGAGTTGCTCCACCTGGATTTCCAAACCATCATTTTTTTCTTTACCTGCGTTTTTAAAAACCATCCCCTCTGTAAGTTAGAATTTATATTTCTTATTTCAGACATTATATTGAATCTTAAATGTTAATCCGGACTTAAATTCACATTCAAAATTAAACCACAATTCATTTAAATAGTTTACGTCCAATAATATTCCACCCAAACAATAATATATTTCCCGTGAACCAGAAAATTATAATAATAATAAAAAATAACGATGTCAACCCAATATATAAATAAACATAAATATAATATTTCCAACACTTAATAATTGCTTCGGCATGAAACTCGGAGTTGCGGAATTAATAATAAGATAGTATGTATATGTCCTCCTATATATTTCAAATAGCTCGGGTAGATATCATTGAGCACTTTTTTCTTATAGTATATAGTATTTATTGGGTTTTAGCGTACGATCATTCGCTCGTCTACCAACCTATATTTACTCATTCGGTTTTATATATATATATATATATATATATATATATATATATATATATATATATATATATATATATATATGAAGAAATATAGTCTAAAAGTGTGCTATATTTATGGGATAAAGTGCTCAATATCAGAGATAGAGCGTGTGTAAATATAAAAGTGGACATGGAAGTCAGCACTTAGAGGCGACAGTCTGTTTCATGCTAGTGCAATCGCCTGACGATTGCACTAGCATTTATATATATATATATATATATATATATATATATATAGTTGCCTGACGGTTGCATCTAGCATGAAACAGACTGTCGCCCCTAAGTGTTGACTTCTATGTTCACTTTTATATTTACACACGCTCTATCTCTGATATTGAGCATTTTATCCCATAAATATAGCACACTTTAAGACTATATATCTTCATATATATAAATATATATATATATATATATATATATATATATATATATATATATATATATATATATACGTGTGTTACTGTGTGTGTGCTTGGTCAGTTATAGTTCAAGCATGGATCGGAATCCAACAAGTTGATAGAAATTAAGTGCACATTTGAAATCTTTATAAATCTAACTTTTTTCGCTTTCGTTACAGCTTCGTCAGAGTTTGAGAGAAACAGACAAAAAGACAGAACATTGAATTTCTAATTTTGGGGCATCGATTCTCATTGATTAGTCGTGTGTATCATGTCACCATTTCTCGTAAGTATTCCTTAAAAACCCTTTATGTTATTCGGCTAGAAAGAGAACAGATTAAAATCGTTTTCTGTCTTCCCAACTGCGAATTGGTGAGAGGAAAAAGATCATTCAGGCCTTCAGAAATGGTACCGACATTCATAATCTGGCTTCCATCTTCAAAGTCTATTCAAGAACCATTAAGAGTGAACTGAATCATTTTAAAAAAGCGTAAAATTGGATCAGGAGGTCACAACAGAAAGAGGGAGTATCATTTCAACTTAGAGCTAAATATATTCTCATTGTTCAAAGTAGAGTCCATTATTGTTATAAAAACATCGAAGTATTGCAGTAAGATAACTTTAATCATTTCTAAGATACAACGGTTC
Source organism: Acanthosepion esculentum (assembly GCA_964036315.1). NCBI lineage: Eukaryota > Metazoa > Mollusca > Cephalopoda > Sepiida > Sepiidae > Acanthosepion > Acanthosepion esculentum. The sequence goes on along the minus strand of OZ038505.1, from coordinate 92,995,922 downwards.
AAATCTTAATCTTACAATTGGACAATTTTACTGTTACGCCCGGTATGACCTGTACGTTTCCATTCTTTTTTAAAACTTCTTTGTTGCTTAGACGCCCATTCTCTACTATTCTCACTATCCTTCTGTAGGACAAGATTTCTGCTGCCTTGTATCCCCCCTTCATCTGTGAAGAGATTGTCCATCATCTTCTGCCATAAAAGAGTACTGATATTACAGAACAGTTCAAATTTTATAAAAACTTCCGAGAATTCCAGTGAGATGTCTTTAATCATTTCTAAGACACAATTGTCCAAAGCTTAATTGGACAATTTTGCTGTTACACAGTTTGGACAATTTTGTTGTTAGACCGGTATAAATAACAAACCAGTCAGTCTTCTACCGTTGTTCCATGTCCGCTTTCGAAAGCAATTAAGAAGAAAAATTGAGAACGCTGACTTTCCAGTTGCTCGAATTCCTCTTTAACCTAATCTGTTCTTGTGATATAGAAAATTTAGCCATGTAAACATAATCTAGAATAAAACATTCAAATAAAATACGTATAGGAATAAATCAATTATCATTTAAAAGTACTCCTTTATTAGTTTCCTTGCGGCATATAGCATGTTAATGATTTTAATTGCATCAGAAAAATCGAAGGAGACTCTTTGAATGATGTACGGTCAGGGATTTAAATGGTGGGTTTATTTTCACTTGGGGCAAATGTGTAGTTTAAAAACAAAAACGAACATAGTTGTTTTGATCGACCACAATATACTCTCGAGTAGAACTCATTTCCATTAAGATTTTATGCATTCTGGATTGAAAGTTCTATTTTATACCGATTTTCAAGTTGATGAAAAAGAGCGTACTTTTAATCAGGCACACCAAACCGTTCATTAAAGGAGACATTTAACTTGTTTGCCAATGTACGGTAGTGGAGGTAAGATTTCCAGAGGAAAATTAGATAAAATAAATGCTAATATAAGAAGACCAACGAAATCGTGATGACTCAGATCGCCTTCTGGCAAAAAGAAATACAACTTTATTAGTTATTTCCAGTTCTACCTGAGAAATATTAGTTTGTACTACTCGCACTTTCTAATCATCGGCAATATCATCAATTAGATTAAGAAAACATTCACTTTAGATCACCTATCAATCTTCGAATGCATCGCAATAGATTTTCATTATCAGCCTAACGCCCGAGCATATATAAAATGATAAAATGCACTTTTGAGGTAGGCTATATTATTAAATAAAAGAGTTCTATGTCAGAGATATAGTGTATGTAAATATAAAACTGGGCGACAATCTGTGGTATGCTTGAAGGTAATAATCATATCAAATATGAAACAAATTGTCGCTGACCTCATATGTATATATATATATATATATATATATATATGTAAAGGCATTTTTATGTTTAACATTCTTTTTATAGATACAAGTATTTAAGTAAATGCTCTGTTCATAATAAACAGTATTAAATAACATTTACTGGCCGGAATGTCCGATAAATTTTCATAGAAAATATTCGTCCCCCAACAGTATTCGAACCTGTATCCTATACGGAACCGTCATATAGCCTGAAGTGCTTTAACAGATTCGGCCACAGAGGATAGTTCGGTTGGCATGGTTGAATTTACTGCTTATAAACTTCAATCTACAATGCATCTTTCATGTACATTCATAACTGCTGACGGCGTATCAAATGTAAACAAATGACGTCACACATTATGAAAGAGCCTCAAGTGATGTGGATTTTGTTACTTGCGATTTCTTTTGGTTTATTTGTGATTCTGTAGCAACAAACTATAAGACCTGATGAAGTTTTGTCTTTTATAAACCCCAGAGATTTTCAAGTTTTACGCGACGCTATATCTATAGGAGAAATGTCAGTTCTATCGTCACACCGTGTGTAATTATAACCACCTGGACGTAGGTATCGACATTGATTTCCAAATGTCCATTTGATGCTAAAACATGAGAGAGAGAGGGAGAGAGAGAAGGAAAGAGAGAGAGAGAGAGAGAGAAAGAGAGCTCTGGCCACTGGCGTATTTCGCATAGAAAACGCTATAATTTCCCTTTCTGTCTACCGTGCGCTGATAGCTTAGGGGTTGGAATTCTTACTGATGCCAAATCGTCGTGTTTCTTTCCCGGCTTGAAGCAATCGGACATCTAGCCATACTGATGAGCGATGCTCCAGCAAAACAATCTCTCTCTGGATGGATATATATATATTAATTAATTTAAATTAAGTTTTTTTGCTACACAGTTTCTAAAATGGAAGCTAAAAACTTCGAATTTAATTTTGTAATTAAATTTAAAAACATTAGTTCCATTTCATCCTTAATGTTGGAGTAACTTATTCTTTAAATTTACTGAGTTTTAAAGGCACAGAAAAATTCATAATTTTCTAATAATAGTTACAGCGCACCGTGATATTAATATAACTGACATTGGTTTATACAGAGATGATCGACTTATGGTTATTAGAATCTCTACTAACTTTAAAATAGATAAAATTAGAAAGGTATTATATAAAGAATTTAAAAGCATGAACTTAAAAATTACGGTTAGCACTAAATTAAAAAATGTTAACTTCCTTGATATAACATTAGATTTAATGAAAAATACATAGACACCTTATAAATAACCCAATAGCAATCCTTTATATATACACCCTAAATCAAATCACCCCCCCATATATTTAAGCATATACCTTTATCTATCCGAAAAAGAATAAGCACAAATTCAGGAAATGACAAGATTTTCGATGAACATATTAATTTCTATAATAAAGCTCTAAAAGATAGTGGCTACAAAAACCCAAAACCAGCTCATATTAAAAAAATGTAATGGGAAAGCATAGAACAAACAGAAGTAGCAAAATAATTTGGTATAAACCCCCATACAACCAAATGGTAAAGAACAAATTACGACAAAAATTCCTCGCATTAATATTCAAGCACTTTCCTAGTAGAATACAGTAAAATTCAGTTACAGCTGTGCTGAAAACTTAGAAAAAAATTATTAAGAAACATAATGCTAATATCTTAAATAAACACTTATACCAGAACCAAAATATTTTAGACACTAGAAAAATAAAAATAAAAACAGATGAAGATAAACAAAAATTATGTAAAAGTAGAAACCCTGACAACTGTCCTCAAGAAAATAAATGTGGAACGGAATCATTAGTAGACCAATGCAATGTCTCTTCTATTGATTTTAGAGGGGGGAGTGGATTAACTTAGGGTTGCTAAAGAAGGTAAAATTCCACTATGTGAATTAGAATGATTTTTTGTTGTTTTTTTAGAGAGAAAGAGAGAGAGAGAGAGAGAGGGGGATACGTAGAGAGAGAGGGGGGAGAAAGAGAGAGAATAGTACACACTAAGAGCTAAGAAAATGCGTTTTCGGGAGACAAAATGATTCATGCTACAGAAACAGACACAGACACACATATCTACACACACATACACGTACACACACACGTATATATAAATACACACAGACATATAAATACACACATACATATATATAGTGTGTGGAGAAACAAATATTCGTATACATATTTTTTTTAATTCATTGTATTTACAAATAATGAATGAACATGCTTTTCATATAATTAACTGTACACCGTAAATATGCATAGAAAACAAATTTTTGAATTAATAGAAATAAATCTCATTTATCCTTCTTAATGACTGAAACAGCATTCGTACAATAAAGATTTCAGATTTTAAAATATTTAAATTGCTTTAATACTCTAGATTTCTCAAGTACAATATTCTAGAATGTTTTATTAATGTTATCAGTAGTTATTTTTAGCATAAAAAATACAAACAGAACATTCTGTTATTGATATTCCTGCAATAAGGTTATCATCATGTCAAGAGGTAAAGAATTGACAAATTGGCAAAAAGAAATGTTTGTTAAGCTCGCGAAAGAAGGTAAAAGTTACAGGAAAATCTCAGACAACCTGAATATACAATTTATTACTATTAGTTGAATCATTTCAAGGTATAAAACTAAGAAATGTTGAATACCAAAGAAGAACAGGTGTTCCACAGAAGAACTCTTCAAGATCTTCGAGAATGTGTCAAATTATACAAAATCTAATGGTTACTCGTCAAGAGTTGCAGGCTGATTTGCTTTCATCAGGAATCTGTGTCACTAAACGGTGAAATTCCTAGGAACAATCTAAATTCACACTCCCCACACTTGGAAAAGACACAAAGAGGCCAGGTTGAAATTCGTTCGTGAACAGAAGGATATAGAAAAATCGTATTTGGACAGAGTATTACAGACAGACGAAACCAAAATTGAGTTGTTTGGATGTGTTTCTAGTATTCCTGTATTAAGGAAATATGGCGATGCCTTCAAACAATAGAAGATAGTTGCAACATTGAAATGGTGGCAGCATTATGCTTTGTGGATGTTTTTCTGAAAAAGGTACTGGCTGCATATCCGTAATAGATGGTAGAATGAATTCCGCAGCATATCAAAATATTTTGGAAGCAATTTTAATGATTTCGGTTGAAAATCTTGAACTTCCTCTTGATTGGATCTTCCAGTAAGATAATGATCCTAAGCACACTGGAAAATTAACGGAGAAATGGTTTGTTGAAAATTATGTAAATATCCTGAAATGACCAAGTCAGTCTCGACATTTAAACCTAATCCAGAATCTGTGGCGTTATTTGAAAATTCAAATGCAGTCAAGAGCTCCAACAACCATCCCGGACCATATGCGAAGAAGAATGGAACAACAGACCAATTAAAATCATTAAAGGAGAACTTCAAGTAGATTGGTTGCTGTAGAAGTGAATAATGGCTATTCTACAAAATATTAAATGAAGATTATGTATTCTTTTTTGCATTGTACGAATACTTTTTTCACCCTTAAAAAGGATAAATGGGAGTTATTTCTATTATATCAAAATATTTTCTATTTTCTATGCATAATTAGTTATGCATCTGTGTACATTTAATTATATGAAAATTATATTTGGAAATACAATAAATTTAAAATGTTACGCGTACGAAATTGTCTCCCATATTATATATATATATATATATATATATATATATATATATATACATACATATATATATATATATATATATATATATATATATGTTTTGGAAATACAATAAATTTAAAATGTTACGCGTACGAAATTGTCTCCCATATTATATATATATATATATATATATATATATATATACATACATACATATATATATATATATATATATATATATATATATATATATATATACAAGGTAACCAAAAAAGATTAGTCATTGAATGAAGTTGAAATATATATGAAATGCGTGTAGCAATTGTTTTCGAATTCGGACAAACGGAAGTAGGAACATCAGACGTTATAAAAAAATGCGCAGCTTGCCAGGCCATCAGTTATAAGCCGGGCATCTGTTAGAAGGATGGAAGTGTCTAGAGATCTCGTTCGGGGCTGTTTGCTTTACAAATTCAAAGTGGGCTTATCAGCAGCTGTATCAAGTCGCCGCATATGTCAAGCGTTTGGGGATAGTGCTGTTCATGAACGTACTGCAAGGCCTTTCATTTCGAAAATTCAAGTCACGAGATTTGTCTCTCCATGATGATCCTCGCAGTGGACGACCACAGGTCTTGAATAACGAAGTCCTGAAGGCGGCCATTGAAGAGGACAGTAGTCTAACGTGTGCACTTTCAAGACAGCTCAACGTTTCCGATGAAACAGTTAGACTTCACCTGCACCGCCTAGGTAAGTCGTACAAACTGAGCGTGGGTTCCGCAAACGCTGTTGGAGGTCCACAAGGGACGAGTGGCAGCCTGCGTATCGCTGCTTTCTCGCCACCGTACCGTATCCTTATTCAATCGAGTGCTTACCAGTGATGAAAAGTAGGTTCTGTACGAAACTCCCAAGCGTTCCAGACATTGGTTGTCTCCTCCGGATGCGTTCCCTCACACTGCAAGACAGCCTATGCACCCACGCAAGATTATGCTTTGTGTCTGGTGGACAGATAGTCAAGTGGTTCATTATGAACTGCTACCAACGGTCCAAACGGTCACTGGACACCTATAATCGCAGCAATTGAAACGTGTGATACAGGCATTGCGCCAGAAGGAACCAGCACTGGTGAATCGCAAAAGGTGTGCTTTTCCTTCATGACAACGCCAGGCCGCATGTCACGCGAGAGGTCAGGGATACCATACAGCAACTTGGGTGGGAGACTTTGTGCTATCCACCTTATTCACCTGACCTTGCGTCATCCGATTACCACCTCTTCCACTCCCTGTATAATCATCTTCGTGGGAAATCCTTCACCAATGAAGCAGACTTGCGCAAAGCCCTCACGGACTTCTCTGCGTCAACCTCCCTACCCCACGAGTTCTACCGCAAGGGCATTGAAAAGCTGGAGACAGGTTGGCAGAAGGTGGTGGATGCCGATGGCGATTACTTCGAAGACTAAATATAAGTTACACATACTCTGAAGCGTTTTCTTTTTTTTTCCTTTAAAAACGGACATACCTTTTTTGGTTACCTTATATATATATATATATATATATATATATATATATATATATATATATAGTAGAAAATCCTAAGGAGCGAGCCAAACCTACCTAGGTTTCACCTAAACGGATCTTCAGGGAGGACTGTCTCCTTGAAGATCCGTTTTGGAGAAAACTAGTTAGGTTCGTTGACTCCTTAGGATTTTTTGGTTTATCGCTCGACTTTTGTATATTGAGCACTCTACGATTTAGTCTTTCTATTCGTTTGTGGTTTTTTTTCTTTGGACTTGGAGCTTATGCACTTGACGATTGGTTTCGTATTGTGTCAATGTTCTTGCTTCTTTTTTATTTCCACTTTTTTCCTCGGGTACCGATTTGTTCTATTACAAGTTGAGCTATCCGAGGTTTTCCAATCGAGTATTACCAGTTGTATATATATATATATATATATATATATATATATATATATATATATACATTCATATATATATATATATATATATATATATATATATATATATATATATATATATATGAATGTATGTATATATATATATATATATATATATATATATATATATATATATATATATATATATTGCGGCCCTATTCATAGACGATGTTATTGAGAGTTGGCATTTTCTTTTGTTTTTTATTAAAGTTTCCTTTTTTTACGTATGTTTGAGGCCATTATATTTGAGTTTTCTACGAGTAGGTTGCGGCTGGAGTTTGGTATGTTTCTATGTTTGTTTAAATGAGTGTTAATTGTTGCTATGGCCAGAGCGTTTTTCTCAAAAAGGACCTCCAATCTGTGGTTGACTGGAGCAGCAAATGGCTGGTAAACTTTAATGCCTCAAAAACAAAACTGCTCTCATTTACCCACCAGAAAGAACCCTCCCTTCTTCCCATCAGAATATCTGATGCTCAACTCCACGCGACCATCTCTCTGCGCCTGCTAGGTCCCATACTATCCACTGACCTAAGATGGAACAAATACATTAAATCAATAGCTTCATTTACCGCAGCCAAAGTTGGTCCTCTGTGTCGCACCAGAATGTTTTTCTCGCCTGAGTTCATCCTTCAAATCTATAAATCAACCATTCACCCTTGCATGGAATACTGCTGCCGTATATGGTCTGGAGCCCCCACTGTCCCTCTCAAGGTCCCCCACAAAATCCAGAGACGGATACGCAATGTGGTTGGTTATGGACTGGCATCTTGCCTACAGTCACTTTCTTACAGACGTGCTGTCGCTTCCCTCTGACTTTTCTACAAGTACTTTCAAGGGTAACCGCTCCGACGAGCTATTTTCTCTGGTTCCCAAACTGCAGGAATTTGACTGGTGCTGTGTTGGCATCTCAGTCCCACACGTTCACTGCTGAAACGTTTAAATGTAGCCGTCTCTTCTACTACAGTAGGTTTACGTCTCTCACTTCCCATCTACGAAACTTCCTTCCTCTTACTTGCTTCCGTGACAGTTATAGTCTTCAAATATTCAAATGTAAATTCAATCGATATCTTCTGATGCCCTGACCTAATTCCCCGTCCTTCTCTTTATCCTTTCTTCAATCACGTTTCTTTACTCTTGTTCCCACTCACCGTAAACCCCTCGCGTGCTAATGGAACTGCCGCTTTACTTGTGAAATGCTTAAAAACGAGATGAAACATGAGTATTCTTGATACTCATGTAGTGTTCAACATAATTGTTGATGAATATTGTCAATCGCTATTTTCTCTCTTCCTGAAATAATAGATAGATATGAAAAAACAGAGGCAATCAGTTAATGTCTAGAGTTATATATTAATAGCCACAGAGAATTAGGAATATATAAAATCAGATAATGTACATAGATAGATAGATAGATAGATAGATGCAAATAGAATATGATAATAGATAGATAGAGAGATATAAAGAGACTATGATAATAGATAGATAGATAGATAGATATGAACAAACAGGCAATCCGTTAATGTCTAGAGTTATATATGAATTGCCACAAAGAATTAGGAATATATAAAGTCAGATAATACACATAGATAGATAGATAGATAGATAGATAGATAGATAGATAGATAGATAATGAACAAAAGAAGATAAATAGATAGATAGATAGATAATGAATAGAATGGGATAGATAGATAGATAGATAGATAGATAGATAGATAGATAGATAGATAATGAACAGAATGGGATAGATAGCTCGCTAGGTAGCTAGCTAGTTAGATAGGAGCAAACTGAAATAGATAGATAGATAGATAGATAGATAGATAAATAGATAGATAGATAGATAGATAGATAGATAGATATGAACAAACAGAGGCAATCCGTTAATGTCTAGAGTTATATATGAATTGCCACAGAGAATTAGGAATATATAAAATCAGATAATACACATAGATAGATAGATAAATAGGAGAAAACTGAAATAGATAGATAGATAGATAGATAAGAGTAAACTGAAATAGATAGATAGATAGATATAAACATAGATAGATAGATAGATAGATAGATAGATAGATAGATAGATAGAGTGATTGATTGGCTGATTGATTGATATGAACAGAGTCAATCAGTTAATGACTAGACTTATATATGAAAAGCCACCGAGAATTAAGAACATATACAGTCAGATAATGCACAGAGATAGATAGATAGATAGATAGATAGATAGATAGATAGATAGATAAGCCAACCTGCACTAAATTGATATGTTTACGAAGTATATAAACTCGACTTTCCCTTGCTCTCTGCTTAACCCAATCAAAATACTGGTAAACTCCATATCTTGATGCCTTTCACTTCAGCAACCATAGTTTGCCCTCCCAGGGAAAATCCTGCATCTTTGATGTGTGGCCATTTATTACGCTGTACATCAACTTAGTTTCAACTAGAATCGTAAAACGACACCCTTTGTAAGCCGTGAACAAAAATTTTGATCGGATATAAAAGGGAAAATAAAGCGAACAATGGGAAATTTTGGCGGCGTGATAAAGAAGCTAAGGTACGATATAGCTGAGTTCAAACTTCAAGGACTGGAAAAGGATTTCTGTAAAAGCACATCCTTTATAAATACGTATTGAAAACACTCAAATGAATTCAAAATCACATACACACATACTCAGGCGTACGTGAGCGTACACAGACAGGTAAATAGAATATATATGCACAGTTGACGACTAACGTTCATACATATATACACATATATACCTGCAAGCAGACATATACACACGTCCATACATAGATATACACAGAAACATATTTCGATAAAAATTAGGGATTATATTCAGGTATCTTTCTGGTATCACTTTGATTTCCGGTTTATTTCTAATCTATTATTATAACTGAATTATTACATGAGCATTCTATTATTTTTATTATTCTATTATTCTATTATTCTGTTATTCTATTATTTTTCTATTTTTATTACATGAGACTTCTATTATTTTTATTATTCTGTTATTATATTATTCTGTTATTATATTATTTTTCTATTTTTATTACATGAGCCTTCTATTAATTTTATTATTCTGATATTCTATTATTTTTCTATTTTTATTACATGAGCATTCTTTTATTTTTATTATTCTGTTATTCCATTATTCTATTATTTTTCTATTTTTATTATGATCATTCTATTATTTTTATTATTCTATTATTTTTCTATTTTTATTACTTGAGCATTCTATTATTTTATTATTCTGTTATTCTATTATTCTATTATTTTTCTATTTTTATTACATGAGTATTCTATTATTTTTTATTATTCTATTATTCTATAATTCTGTTATTCTATTATTTTTATTAGTTGAGCATTCTTTTATTTTTATTATTCTATTATTCCACTATTCTATTATTTTTCTATTTTTATTACATGAGCATTCTATTATTTTATTATTCTATTATTCTATTATTTTTCTATTTTTATTACATGAGCATTCTATTATATTTTATTATTCTATTATTCTATTATTCTGTTATTCTATTATTTTTCTATTTTTATTACATGTGCATTCTTTTATTTTTATTATTCTATTATTCCATTATTTTATTATTTTTCTGTCTTTATTACATGAGCATTCTATAATTTTATTATTCTGTTATTCTATTATTCTATTATTTTTCTATTTTTGTTACATGAGCATTCTATTATATTTAAAAATATGTTTTCATTATAGTTCTTAGAATTATATCGAAATTTTTCTGTCGTTTTCACATTTGCCAACCGTAAAATTAAAAGCATATACAAAATACAAAGACGCTTCTAAGAAAACTCGCGGCCAACTTCTTTAGAGGCATTCTATTTTATTATCTTAAGAATTAATGTAAACAAGATTTCGAAACACAGTATTACATTTGTAAGTTTTCATTTACACCCATGTGCAAATTAATTGAAACAAAACTAAGAATTCTGTTATTATTTACTTTTTTTTTCCAATGAAACATGAACCAGTCCGCATGTTATTACATCGTATGTCCATTCCACGAAGTCGTTCCTTTGCTGCCTGATGTAGTTTATATTCAATCAGGATGGAAAGACCCTGTTAATTTTGAAAGGACGCACAATCTTTACGTAATACCAATACATACTTTATTACATGAAGATTTATAACTTATTTAAAATTTCCGAATCTACAGAGCTTTCATATTCCATGTCACATAAATTTTGCCTATTGCTTATCTTTTTTCTATGTGTGAAGCAGTTACTGTGAATCTAGTCTCTAGATTTATTTAATGCACTTAAGCTGCGATCGACTCAATACAGTCCACCAATGGCCTTTAGGAAACATATGTGCAAAGATATAAAGTACCTTTTCAGATTTACCGGATTTAATGCAGACTTATGCTAGAAGGTATCTACACCCTTGTACAAATTAACTGAAACAAAACGAATTCCGTTATTATTACATTTTTTTGTATATTCCCAATGAAACTTGCACATGTTAATACTTCGTATGTCCATTCAACGAATTTTGTCCTTGCAGATTGACCCTAGATTCTCGATTTGATTTTAATTAGGAGAGTTTCCAGGTCAATCTATAGTACTTTGATTTGCTCACTGGTAAGGACAATGGCTGTAGGACGACTAATCGATAATCAAGACAATAGTGTCTGGGCGTGATAAAATTCTAATGCAATCACGGCTGACGCAATAATTTTCAAGGCCAAACAAATTTCATCATACATCCCGAAAATAGATTCATATTGCTGCACACCGCTGCAAATGTCCTAATCTGAGGGAAAAATAGAAATCTATTACACCTTGTCATTCCATTGGGTCTAAAAATGACTTATGTTTAAAGAAAAGAAACTAAATCTATTGTTTCAATTAATTTGCACAAGGGTGTATGTGCCTTGTACCATCTGAATATATGCGATGATCTCTCGCTACCTCTTCAATTTCTTTGCGCTAAATAACATTGGATTCTTTACCATCCTTATCATATATTCACAAAAACCGTAAGGAAATTTACTAGGCTCTTTTTCTTCTATATGCCGAATTCGTTCAACAATAGTGAATAGGTCGCTGCAAGGCTTCCAATGTCGTGTAACTCATAGCAGTTTTTCTGTGTTTGCTAAGTCTTCCTCACCTCCCACACCACACCATCAATTCACAGAAGTTCGTTACGTAAGCGATATGGTTCTTTCACCCATCCTGTTCTCACTAACCCTAGTGAGAATAACGTTTTCCAAGCCATCCTTACACATTAGGAGTCCGGGGAAATTCAGCTGATTTTTTAAAAAATGTTTTTCATTTTCTTTAAGACTAATATCTTAGCTCCGTCTATGGCATTCTCAGTATCCTTCTGTAGATCTCCATTTGTTCTGCCTGAAATCTATTCCACATCGTAGCGCGATTATCCAGCATTCGCTGACATATAAGACGATGGATAATACATAGTAATCCACCACCTGATTTTGATAGATCCTGTGAGTATGTCATTCTATAAACCACCTCTCCTCATTACGTATCCCAGATATATAAATGTATTTTTTTAAATATATAAATAACATTTACATTTCTATTTTCCTTAAGACCTCCTCATAACTCTCATATTAAAGTATGGTTTTCTCAGAATAGTAGTAGAACAACAAATTCAATTCTCTCCTATATCTGTGTAGATATTCTACAGCATTCAATACAGTTAGGAGATATCATCGCAGTTCAACGCTCATTTCATTGTATTTAGCGATTTCTTCCTGTCACATATCCATAACACTGACCATCCGCTGGATCATAATGTCATAGAGAACACGAACATTTCGTTGCTGCATATTATGTGCAACACCAGGATTACATCAGAATTTGAATTCAGACTATTCCTTCTCCTAGACTGGTTGCTACACTCCGCTAGGAAGCGTTCTATTTAACCCAGAGATCACGGAGTTTAGATACGGATCCATATCCTTCCCAAAGGTATTTGGGCGAAAGAAAATATAAGGAACTTGGCCAATGTTGCACGATTTTACAGGGTAGCTAAAAAGTCCTACTCGTTTTTAATTTATAAAAGAAAAGTTATACATCACATTTGATATACCGTTAGTCTTCATAATACTTCCATCGGTGTCCAGAGCCATTTGCAAACGTATCCCCAGCTGTACAACATTCTGTCAGTATAAATCTTGGACGCAAAGTAGTTTGTGAGTGACAGTCGCATGACTGACTTATTTACGAAGGATTTCCCACGAAACGGTGCTAATTTGTTGGCACAAGGTCTGGAGAGTAATATGAATGACACTGTATCTCCCAGCCAAGTCGACTGATGGTATCGATATCCACCTGCACCACATGAATTCTGGCATTGTCATCGAGGAACTGTACCCTCTTTCGATTAAGCAATGCTAGCCTCCCCTGTTTCAGTGTCAGTTGCACACGTACCACCTGCTGCAAGTACATGTCCACGGTGATAGTTTGATCCGTTGTTAGCAGCTTCTAATGCGCCAGGTACAGAGCATGATACTACTTAGGGGTAGAGGTGGTCTTGTGATGTAAGGGCCCCGTGATGACAACCAGTTTCTGGCATGCTTGGGTGCGTCATCCAGGATCCAGTTTTCGTCATTGATGAGCACTCGAAAAAGCAACGAGAAACAGGACGTCACCCGTTGTTGGTTGTTGGCTACGGACAGTGTGTGGTGTACAAACTTCCTCAAATCACGCCATCCCTATGCGTGACAGGTGAAGTCTGAGTGTTCTATCAGAAACATGGAAGTGTTCGGCAAGGTAACCACTGGCTTGTCTATTCTCTTCCTCTACAACCGCCTTCAGAGCCTCTTCCAGGACCTATGGCCGGCCACTATCACAAACGGACAAATCTCCCGACCTGAACTTATGGAACCAGTGCTTCACTCATAGCATTATCCCAAAGGCCTAACGTATATGACGACTTGATGCAGCTCCGGACAACTTAAAGGCATGAAACAGATAACCCCGAAAGATCTGCCTCACCACCACCATATTACTTCGCTGCTGCTCGAGACATGACTAACGTGTGTGCGTGCAATGCACATACATAGGTCAAGAGCAATGTCTCTACCCCTACTGTTTTCCCGGCACGTGACTCACTCATTTGCGTATCAGCGATCACTATTTCCCACACGACGTAAAAATCTGCAAGAACATTTTTGGTTACATTATACTAACGACCCGAGCATTATGCAATTATGTAAACCTTAAAGACACGCTTAGAATTTCCTTGACATAAGTTAAAAGATGTCGCCAGAAATCTATGCTAAAATTTCAGAATTCTATGAGACTATTTTGTACACTTGATAAATTGCCAACTCAACATCTGCCAGATATTTCTGCTGATATACGGGGTGTTTCACAATGTTTGAAATAAAATGACACATCAAGGACCACAAATGATAGATTAATAGAAATTACATTTATTCAAAGATAAAAGGGTAATATTTTAGAATCTGCAACCAGTTCGTTTCAAATATGAAACACAAATGCCAAAAGGAGCCCTAGAGTACATGCTCCAGATGTCTGCCGTTCAGTTGAATGCAAAGTTGTTGATAATGCGTGCGCATTCCTCCTGGGTGGTCGCTTGAATTAATAGCTCTCTTCCATACAGCAATGGTGCGAAGGTTGCCCTGGTAAATGTCCTTCACAAACCCTCAGGGGTCCGTTCAGGTCAGGCGAGTGAGATGCCCATTCCACTTAAGCTTTCCTGCTGATGAGACCCCCCCCCAAGGTTTACACACCTTATTGTGGTAACTTTACCATGACACATCCAGGTCATGGTAAAGTTACCACAATAAGGAGAGCATCATTCTGCTGGAACCACTTTTGTTCCTCATCAAGGCCCTTCGCACCGTGTGCTCTCTCCATCTGAGAGGCCGCTGCTTTGATTCAACAAATCCGAAACACCCTGTATCTCAATCATTCCTAGAGAAGGGATGGAAATTTATGCCCTTGCACAAGTGTATTAAAATGTTATTGTGATTGATCAATTAATATAATCGATAACAGTTAAAATGATTTGCTATTTTATACCGGTTTTATTTTTCTATAGAATAGTTCCAGCTTTCCGCGGTTTCATTATGCCACCATTAACCTAGAAATAAATAATCCATAACCGTTACCCAATAAATGGCATCGAAGCGCAACGATTGGGAAAAAGAAGCTGAAAATAAATATTTAATATTTCTCGATTTTACAAACAAAGAAAAAATACCTACGCTACCATTCCTAAGATCGAATGGAAAATGGCGTCATATAATGATATAAAACTGTATTTTTTGTTGTTGTTAGTACCACGTTTCTTCAGGACGTGGCTGATCATATTTATCGACAGATTCCTTTTCCTTATTACATCTGAATTGCCAAATTCTTGGGAATGACAGTGGTACAGATCCCGTTGTTTCTTCCACGGATTGTAATTCAATGCTTCCTTTTTTTTAATTGATTGCCATAAACGCTGGGGGAATAAAATGGCTCCAAACTATTCCGAATGGTATCTTTTCTTTTTTAATCAATTCACCACAAATTAGGTGATAATGCCACTCAGATGCATGTGGCTACTGGGTGTCAAAGAGAACGAAAAAACTTTAAAAGAAACCGAAAGTACAATCCTAAACAAGCGGCAACAGATAAACTACTGTTCCTGTTCAACAAATCTGGAAGAGGCGTGAATCGGATGATAGATGAAACCATCTGCTTTTGCCAAATTGTCTTACATATTTACGGTTCCAACGTATTCACCTAAAAGATTAACAGATATATATATACTCAATACTCATCGGATTCACTCTCTCGTGGTCATGTGTGACGTCATCAGCTGTTGTGCGATTTTCGCTTTCAGCGTCTTATATGCACGTGTTTATCGTTGCTTGGAAATCATCCACGTAAACAAAAACAGACTATCATCAATTTCTTGTTCGTGTATTGCTTAATATATTGTGTAATTGTCATCTTTGATAATGGCTTATGTAAGCCGAAAGCTTAGATTGGATTAAAAAATATGTATCAATATTGTAATTTTCTTTCATTGTTTAAAGATAATGTTATTAAGCTTATCAGACGATATGAAAAGAATTTACATAAAATATATAGACAACACTTATCTATATTATTTAATGAAACATGTATGAATGAAAAAATGCTGCCTAAATACACACAATTTATATGTATATATATATATATATATATATATAT
>OZ038505.1:92954761-92974761 GCA_964036315.1 Acanthosepion esculentum | reverse complement strand
GAGAGAAAGAATATATGGAGAAAAATTCCACTTTTCGTAGCATTTACTTTTTAAAAAGTGCCCAATACTAAGTAGAGCAATATATTTTTATTTTTATTATAAGAGATTATAACAAAACGTGTTGAAATCGCTACACAAAGGCTTTTAGTATTTCATGTTTCACTATTTTAATTGTACTTCATCAGATGATGGTAAGTACCTGATGATTAAATGATTTTTAGGAAAATTTTAAACAAGGTGTTACCTCTTTTCTGAAAAGTAACAGGTGGGAACATAAGTCAGAATTAAAATTAGACTTGTGATTATGTCTAGTAACAAATTAAATGTCAAATCTGCGCTAAATAGAAAAGTAAGCTTATATATATATATATATATATATATATATATATATATATATATATATATATATATAATGATCCAAGGAGAGCTGTATGTTCATTAACTAATGAATTTTGTTTGCATATCTGAAAGTTTGAAGGCTATATTTATAGCTTTCATGAAATAAAGATTATTACCTATGGCAGTTTAAGTGTTTGCTATTCATTGATATATATATATATATATATATATATATATATATATATATATATATATATATATATATATATGAGATAAAGATATAAAGATATATATATATTTTTATATATCAAGAAAAGTATAGGGGAAAAGTGTATGGTAGCGTGAAAATTATTTCTTTGTGCCGCTTTGGCGCCACCATAACAAATTTACTCCGATGAAGTCCTCAAGGGCGAAACGCGTCACAAGTAAACATTTTCCAATTTCATACATTTTCCTCCAACACTTACATACGTATATATATAAATATATATATCATTTTTATATATATATATATATATGATAATGGACTCTCCCGTCGGGTTCGACATATGAGGATCTGACAGCTTAGTTGATTCGGTTATGAAAGTTTTTGTGATATCTCTATGTGGCATTTATGACCCGCTAGTGAATTACATAGGAGGCCACATATGGAGCAAGTGGGAGGATTATAAGATGAGATCACTTTTGGATTGGCTGACCTTTTAGATCTAGCCCTCGCTTCTTGAAGATGATTCAGACAAGCAGATTGAAAATTACTGAGTCCACTAAAACACGTTGATCTCTATACTACCCGCTCAAAGGCTAAGCGCTCAAGAGTGTTCTGTGGTATATTGACAGCAGGCAAGTTGATTTTCAGCTTGTCTTTGTATCTTAGCCATGGGCGTCCTACATTCCTGTAGCCTTGATCTAACTGGCTGTACATTAGGATCTTGTGTATACTGTCATCAGATATGTTCAACACATGACCAGTGCACCGTAACTGAGACTGAATGAGAAAAGTCTCGATTCCTCCAATATTACACCTGTTAAATAGGTCTACGTTAGATGTCCTATCTTGAAGGTTAAGTCCAAAGATTGCACGCAGACAGCTTTTATGGAAAACGCCTAGCTGGCGTATATGGTACCTGTATGGAGTTCACGACTTTGAGCTGTACAATAGGTTGGCAAGTACAACAGCTCTGTAACCCCGAATTTTCGTATCCAGTCAAATACACCGCTCATTCCACCAGTGATGGCGAAGTTTGCCGAAAGCACTGGTAGCTTTATGAAGCCGATGCATGATTTCATCATCTAAAGTTCCACTGTAATTGACTTTGCTACCAAGATAGGTGAAAGACTTTACATAGTTCAGGGTTTTGTCTTCTACTTTCAATGGACTCTCTGGAAATTTGTAGACTGGTGGTTTTTGTTTCTCACCACGCAATTGCTTCGGAGTAGGACAAGGTTGGTGCACAACGTCAGTTTTCGTTATGCTAAGTGTAAGACCAAATGCTTTACATGCAGCAGAGAAACGATTTATTAGATGTTGGGCCCCCTCAAAGAATGTCGCTACAAGAGCCGCATCATCAGCAAACAACAAATCACGAATAATTTGCGTACGAAGGTGGGTCTTGGCTTTGAAGCGCTGATGATTGAAGAGACCACCAGTTGTTCGAAACTGAAACTTGACGCCACTCTCTGTTTCTGCAAATGCATATTTCAGCATCACCGAGTAGAAAAGGGCAAAAGAAAGGACAGGGGCCATGACTCTACCTTGCTTGGTGACATTAAAGGATTCCGACATCATACCATCAGACACGATATTATGAAAAGAGCTGATGACCTTTAGCTTGTTTTCAGAATAAATTAGAATAATATTGTTCTATGTTTCAAACCATTTTTTGTGAAAAACTATATACAGATCCGGCATATTTTATCGAACAAAAACAGATTAATGTGTCTGTGCAGTAGGTAAAATAGAGGTATTTCCGTTTCCTTTTAGAATCGTGATCGGAAAATTTGATAAATATCTTCTATAACAGCTTGAAGAAGAGAAGGAAACGCTGGCCGTAATAAAATGGGAGAGGTACTATTTATATGGTTTGATTAGAAGCATTTTCCCACACTTTCAGCACAATTTTAGGGATACCTATTAGAGATTGGAAATTACGGTAAATAGAAAACTGATCGCCATTTCCTGATCAGTAGAATCGTGTTAATATGACCTTGCCAATCCTAACTCAATATTGCACATTTGAAATATCTAGTATTATTTAAGGTTATTATTATCTTTATTTAATTAGTAGGGAGTAATTATAATTTATTACTTAATATCAGTTTTGGTTTCAGAAGTTTGCAACGCAGGCGGCCTCCTCACCGAGATCAACAGAAGACGTGTATTGCTTGCACGAAGACATCAACAAACCTCTATGGTTGTATCGAGACTTCTCCGGACGCACCAAGCTACGTGTTTACAACGCCAACGTCTTCTCTGTGCTACTATACGGTGCCTAGACTTGACTTCTCAGCAAGACCATCGCCTCTCGCGTTAATGTCTTCGAGTCCCGATTCCTCGTGACCATCAGGAGGTTCCCTTGCCAGATCTGGTATGCAATGAGGAGATCCGACTGAAACAGCCAGTTGAACATTCTCCGCACCATCGCTCACCGCAGTGTTCGCTGTTTCGCTTACGAGCTATGAACCTATGAAAGTCGTCGACGAGCTGATAGCCCTGACAAAGTTGTCGACGAGCTGATGAACACTCTACCAATGTCGTTGACGAGCTGATGAACACCCTACCAATGTTGTCGACGAACCGATGATCGCCCTACCAAAGTCGTCGACGAGCTGGTGATCACACTACCAGTGTGGTGGACGAGCTGATGATTACCCTACCAAAGTCGTGGACGAGCTGATGATCACCCTACCAAAGTCGTCGACGAGTTGATGATCGCCCTGCCAAAGTCGTCGACGAGCTGATGAACACCCTACCAATGTCGGTGACGAACAGATGATCACCCTACCAAAGTCGTCGACGAGCTGGTGATCCCCCTACCAGTATCGTGGATGAGCTGATGATCACCCTACCAAAGTCGTGGATGAGTTGATGATCGCCCTACCAAAGTTGTCGACGAGCTGATGATCATCAAAATTTAAGGGGATTAGAATTAGCAGCAGCAATATCAGTAGAAAAAAATGAACCCCCATTTCATGTCCAATAGAATCATTTTAATAATCTTTAATTCTGTTTCTAAATCGCATTTTTAAAACATCTAGAATTATTACAAGTTTATTATATATTAGTATTTAAATATATTCTTCCAGCATTAAATGAATAGTGAGTAATTAAGGTTTATTACCCAAAAAAAGAAAATACAAACCCAGATAAAATATATTAATAATAATTTATTCATTTAATTTTCTTAAGTTTTAATTAATGATTTTAACTCACTTCCGGCCACTTGCTTTTCCCGTCAAAACCATTGCAACTTAGCGATGTCATTACCTTGTTTGTTGTGGAATGATTAAAAAAAGGCCTTTCCTTTATCATAAGTATTTTACATGCTAATTATTAGATATCTCTTTTCATTTTATGATATTGTAATCTACACCATTCACGTAAGAAATATGCAATTATGTCCCCGATCTCATGAAACTGCTAGGGAATCCTTATTATGAAAGAAGAAATTTTATGGGGAAAATACAATAGTGTTGTATAATAATTATATCATATGGTGACATGTCCTCATCAATATTATATGAAATAGAGTTATTGGCATAGGGGAAGCGAGGGTGTTCAGTGAAAAGACCTCCAACATCGAGTACTGAGAAAGCAAATTCATCCCGCAAGCATTTAATATTAGACAATTTGATATGAGCTGAAATAATATTGGAATTTAATCGATTTTGACCTGATACTCGCTCTGTGAATTTGGTGCGATATTAAAATTTACATTAAAGCAAAAATTATTAAGAATTACATCCAGTTGGGATGAAGTAAAAGAAAAGACTTTAAGATCTTTTTTAAATAAAGACACAAAAGGATATGAAGAGTTCAATGTATGCGTGATAATCAGCGTCCGCACATTTATATGCGCGCGCGCACACACACACACACACACACACACACACACACACACACACACACATCCAAACACAAACACACACACACATCCAAACACAAACACACACACATCCAAACACAAACACAATTTTGTAAATTATCACATTTCCCCCAATGCATTAAAACTATAGATATATACCTACACTGAACATAAATGAAGAAAATGCCAGATAAGATTAACATTAATGATTATGGTTGACGATGGATTATCACTGCCATTTCCTAATATGTATATATATATATATATATATATATATATATATATATATATATATATATATATATATATATATATATATTTGAGATGAGGTATTGTGTACACTATTACACTATACAATATTTACATTATTCGGACTATATGGCGTCAAAGATGAGGACAATAGTCCGAATAATATATATATATATATATATATATATATATATATATATATATATATATATATAAAGTGAACATAGAAGTCAACACTTAGAGGCGACAGTCTTTTTCATGCTAGATGCAATCGTTAGCAGGCCACTGACGATTGCATCTAGCATGAAACAGACTGTCGTCTCTAAGTGTTGACTTCCATATTTTTGAGGTTTTTACTCAAGTATTTTCGATCACGTCCAAGATCTTCCTCAAGGGTGAATTACAAAGTATAACTTATTGTAATTGTAATAAAATCTGCATTTTTTTGTGATGGTGATTTTTACAAAACACGCATGAACACGCTCTGCTATAATTATTTTAAATTTATCCGTTTTGTATATATATATATATATATATATATATATATATATATATATATATATAGAGAGAGAGAGAGAGAGAGAGAGAGAGAGAGAGATTATATATATATATATAGATTATACATATATATAAACTTGGCTGTTGATTGGTTGATATATATATATACAAATATACATAGATAGATAGATAGATGGATAGATAGATAATGCATCGGTGTCTCTTTTTGTCTGCGTGCGTACGTATGTGGGTGGTTTAGTGTTTTTGTTTTATGTTTTGATACTTTCTGTACAAAAGCTTTTAAAACTCGTATGATTGGACATTTGCTCAGTTTTAGCAAGATGAGTTTTCTGAGGTATTTTCAGCGCCACCTAATTCATATGCGCATATATCGGTTAAATTTTGCATGAAATATATATATATATATATATATATATATATATATATATATATATATATATATATATATATGTATAAGGTTATTTTAAAGCTCGTGTAAAATGATATTATATCGTAACTGTCGTGGACATTTTGTTTTTGTTTTTTTGCTTAAATGATATTTTAATTCTTATCTCGTTCCTGAGTTTGCCAAATCATTACATTTATCAAATTACAGGCGGGAACCTGTACACTGTACGGATTCTTTTCCTTGGAGACGTTGAACAAAAATTATTAAGTTCTAAATTTCAGAGATCGTTTTTGGCATTTGATTTTGAAAAAACTCCAAGCCTGTTATTATTTTCTTTCCCTCTCAAGTGATCATATTTAAACTGTTTCCGTGGTTTTTGAAGCAAAAAAGAAAAAAAAAAAAGGAAACTCAGATAAATATAAATAGCTAAAAACGTAAATAAGAAACAAAGTATCTTTCTTAAATGCTTTACATTTGAAAATGGATATTAACCTTGACAGAAAATTCTTTAACATCTCGCATCTTTCAGACAAAGCCCGAGTCAATAAAAAGTGAAAATAAATAATAGTGAATATATTAAAACGGCAAAGGCAGAAAATACGTAAGAACATTATACCTATGTGTGTAGGTGATTTTGATAGGTTTTAGCGTCTACTTAGAAGTGAATGGTGGCAAACATAGACACACGGGCATGTGCTCATGCACATATATGTGTTTGTATCGTATGAATCACTCATAATTCTCTTCATAAGTAAATGGAAACATGCAAATACATAGGTGAATATATATATATATATATATATATATATATATATATATATATATATATATATATATATATATATATATATGAAATCAGGAAGTCAGATCATTCTGTCACCTTGGTTTCAAACTTACGGTATCCTCAGGCGGTTTTTATCAAATGACTGCCTAACGCTTATTTATTTAAAAAAAAAAGAACGCGACATTATTATATTCAAAAATATATAATCAAACGCACGGTTTGGGTGTAATAGAAAGGGAGGAGGAGGATGTGAAGAAGAAGAAGAAGAAGAAATAATGTCGTGTTCTTCATTTTTTAACTTAAGTTTTATATATATATATATATGTATATATATATATTAAGACATTTTTATGTTTATACATTCTTTTTATAGATACAAATATTTAAGTAAATGCTCTGTTTTATAATAAACAGTATTAATAACATTTACCGGCGTGAATGTCCGAGAAATTTTCATAGAAAATATTAGTCCTCCGACAGAAATCGAACCTGTATCCTATACGTAAGCGTCATTTAGCCTGACGTGCATTAACTGATCGAGCCTCGGAGGATAGTTCGATTGGCAAGATCGATTATACTGCTTTTAAACTTAAATATTCCATGAATCTCACACGTACATTCATATCTGCTCAAACCGTATCCAAATGTAAACAAATGACGTCACACATAATTAAATGGATAAAGTCCGACAATTATTTTTAGACATTTTTATATTTATACATTCTTTTTATAGATACAAATATTTAAGTAAATTTAATTAACATTTTTAATAACATTTACCGGCCTGAATGTAAGAGAAATTTTCATAGAAAAAATTCGTCTTCCGACAGGAATCGAACCAGTATCCTATACGGAACCGTAATATAGCCTCTTTGCCTCGGAGTTCTTGATAAGTTCCAGAGACGGGTATGTAACGTAATTGATTTGTCATCTCGTCTGCAGTCGCTCTCTCACAGACGCGCCGTCGCCTCTCTCTGTCTTTTTTACAAATACTTTCACGGCAATTGCTCCGATGAGCTGCTTTCGCTGGTTCCTAGGCTTCATGAATTGAAGCGTCCTGCGAGGCTGGCATCCTGCTCCCACCCTTTCACTGTTGAAACTGTTAAATGTAGACGTCTCTTCTACGCCAATAGCTTCATATCTCGCACCTCTCGCCTGTGGAACTCACTTCCTTATTCCTGTTTCCCTGACAACTATAATCTCCAACTATTCAAATGTAATATCAATTGACATCTCCAGTTGCCTTGATCTATCCACTATCCTTCTCCACATCCTTTCCTCTATCACTCCTATCTACTCTCGCTCCAAATCTTCCGTAACCCCTTGCGTGCTAATGGCTTCCAGCCTTGCTTGTGGTGAAATGCTTAAAAAAAAAAGTAAAGATGGTTATCTGTGTCGTGCTAGACAATTTTTATAACCCAAAACTATTTTGCATATCTACAAGTCTGCCATTCGTCCCTGCTTAGAATATTGCTGCCACATATGGTTTGGTTCTCCTGTTACATATTTAGAGATACTGTAATGTAATTGGTCTTGATCTCGGCTTCAGCCACTTTCCCTCCTCCGTAATCTAGTGTCCCTCACCCTTTTCTCTATACATGGATGATAAATGTTTTGATGAAATTTCTTCTATGTTAGCTAGACACTATGATCCCATTATTTTACAGTAGGCATGGTTTGATGTACCCTTAAGTTCTTTTCGCGGACTTCTCGAGACACACTTTCGGCTGCATGCTTTCCAATCATATTTGATATCCAAAATTTTAAATGCAACGTCAATGACACTCTTCTGCTTTCTTCATTCCTGTTCTTTTATTCTCGCACCTTAATAAATTCTTCTTATATTCTTTCCAACTTAATACCAAGCACCTACGTGGATTTTGTGCCTTGCTTCGAGTGAAATAAAAAAAAATCACACCCTTGTCAAATACATATATAGCGTAAGTAGTTTTTAATGGTTTGCTTACTGATCCCTAGTTCAGCCGGACTCTACATGTATCTAAGTTCCGGATTTGTTACAAAACTGTCCAATCACATCTATCGTCTAGCTTCAGCGGCAAATATGAAAATCTTGATCTCTTATAGCCTTAAGAAATTGGTCAAAGAACAAGAACATCTTCCAACACAATATGGAGGATCTTTTCAATAGCAAAATGTTCGTTGTCCTATGGCAAGAAATTCGGAAAGAGATAAAAGTTATAAGTTAAACATGCTTTCTCAAAAGAATAAATATTATCTTTGCTATATATTCGGACTATTTTATTTTTTTCAGGCATATCCCTAACGCCCACTAACATAAATGCGTGTCGTATATAAGTTAACGTATATCAACCCGAACAAAATATTGTCACTTGTCCTAATTGGTAACACTAGAGCAAAATGATTGGGCCACCCTGAATTTCTCTAAAAAAACAACTGAAAATGAGATATTTGTTTATATATTTGTTTAAATAGCAGGTTAAATTACAGTAACATCATGTATTTGCTTTTAGTTTGACACAACAAAAGCGCATAACTTTACAAAAATATCATAAAACAGCATCAGATTTTGATTTTGAAAATAAAACCACCACCTGCCTTAATTAATGATTTGCAATTTTTGGCATTTTTTTCAACAGTTTTTGAAAAATGAAATAGACGGCAGATCTTCCCAAGCATTCTTTAAGCACCGAAAAACTCATTCTCACTCTTTGGGTATTTAATTCGATATCTCCTATCCAATTCCTCGATTACTAATTCAATGATCGACAGTTCAGGAGACTCAGGTTATTAAGTCATAATTTCCAAAATGATGATCTTGTTCTTTGACTTGAGATAATTTTGCCATAATTTACAATAGTGGTTCGGATCATTGTCTTGTTGAAAGGTGAATGTTTTTGCATAAGTCAGATGTTATAGCATGCAGGAGTCGGCAAACACGTGGAACGCCAAACAATTTCCAATGGCACGCAGCCGCAAATGTCATCACGAAATCCGAGCCAATAACTACTACAACACAAAGAAGATATTTAGCAGTTTCAATTTTAATATATACTAAAGTATATATAGTGTAACCCGGATATAAGAGAACCGGATATAAGAGAAACACTGATATAAGAGAGATTTTATCTGGTCCCAAATTAGAGCCTGTGTTAATGTATATATAATAGACCAAACCCGGATATAAAAGAAACCCGGATATAAGAGAATTCTTCTCCGGTCCCGACAACTCTCTTATATCCGGGTTACACTGTACTATATATTGCTATATAAAATATATTGTAGAACAGATATATTGATATTGACTTGTATAAAAATACGTATGCTGTTGGCACACTGAATGATTTTAAAGTCGGCACATAGCAAAAGGTTGCCGACCCATGGATGTCTTTGCAAATTCGAATGAAACTGCTTTTTTAAACATTCCCGTAGATTGAATCAAAGCTCCCGATCATTCTTCTCAAAACCTCCCACATCATAACAGACCCACCACCATTGCTTAACCGTTGGAACCGCACGTTCATACTTTCTTCTTATATACACTATCCTCTTAATACGAGGAATGCCAACTTTGAATTTGTCTGTCCAAAATGCATTCTGCTACATTTTTTCAATGTCTAATTATCAAGCTTTGTTGAAAAAAGACATTTTTTTTTACTTATTCGCGTTCCGTAACGGAGCTTTCTTGATGGTTATGCGCAGCCACGCTGACCGAAGTTGTTTTTCCACAGTTGAGAGCGACACGGCTTTCGCTTCACTTAATAAAGTTTATATTTTTGCTATAGCACTTAATCACTGTTCTGACACGGGTTCCGTAGTCATATTCGGAACTGATTTCCCCTTTCCTTCTTGCCATCTGTATGTCCTCTGAGTATCAGTTTTTCCAAGTCCTCTTTCCTCATTATGTGCCCTAGAAATTTTAAACCTTTTAAATGTTCTTTTTTTCTTTCGGTTGTCCCTAACACTTGATGATTGCTTACATGTCCGTCCGTGGGATTCCCAGCTTCCATTTTTAGAAACACGTTTCTGTTCCTTCACGTCTCTTCTTTATCTTTCATTATATTCCCTAGTATACACTGCCATATAGGAGAACTGATATCCTGTGCCAGGCCTACATCCTGATGTTTGAATTATATATATATATATATATATATATATATATATATATATGTGTGTGTGTGTGTGTGTGTGTGTGTGTGTGTGTGTGTGTGTGTGTGTGTGTATATATATATATATATATATATATATATATATATATATATATATAATTAATTCTCAAGAATTTTTTAAACTAATTACATCGCAATTTTGAGGCTATATGAAATGGGTTATTGGAGCATATTCTAAAGCCAGCATTAGCTACTTCAGCTCGTTGTCTTATGATTCTAACAAAAAAATAGACATATATCTATAACAAACACTTAAAAACATTCAAATGACGCTTCAGCGGCCCTTCTGGTATTAAAGGATCTGGAGCTTAAGTTTCCTTAGTTTCATGATAGATCCGCCACAGATACAGTCATTAAGCACCAATATATACAATGGCTAAACATCCATCCAAAGTGACCAGTCTTCACTGTCACATAGGACTGATATTACGTAAGATTTCAGTACTATTCTTTGTAACAAATTTTTCCTGTTCCATAATACATTGCTTAGCTTTTGGAAGGCATCTTTCGCTATTCCAGTGCAACTTCGGATTTCAGTGACGCATATTCCATCCTATGTTAAATTACTTCCCAGATATTTAAATTATTGTACTTGCTTGATTTTAGTATATCTACGTTGTAATTTGCACGTTAAACTTTCTTTTGTTAAAAGCCATGCATCCTGCCTTATTGCAATTGATGTTTAGGTTTCCTATAAATCTAGCTTTTCTTATTCATTCTCCATAAAATATCGTTGGAGTTTTTTTATATATTTATTTTCTAGTAGAATGTTCTATTCTAAAATAGAAATTGCGTTTCTAACTTCTATGTTCTCGTATCACTGTGACATTTGATTCTCAATTATATTACATAATTAATGTTTAAACTATACGTCTTTGGTCTGCAGCGTCTAGTCTGCTTGTAACAAACAGTATAAGATTTCGCATTCTTATATTAATAAATATTCATGAGAAAATTACGTCTGTGTATACGTATTATAAAAAGAGGTATCGCCATTCATACATGGCACCAGAAAGCCGTAAGCTGCCTTAGATAATCAAATGCTCCTAGTAACTACTTCCAAATGTTAAGCAAATATATTTCGTCAGGAGCGAAGGATGTCTGGGGATTCTATTCCGAGATTAGCCATAGAATCATCACGTATAATAAATTTAAATCAAAGTACATCTGTCAATGATTGCATAAGGAAGAAAAACGATTAGTTTAGCCTATTCTCAGAGTTAAATTGATTAGAGGGGATTAGTATACCTGAATTTTCAGTTTCACAGTACACCACTTTTTATCGATCGTGATATAAAAGTGACGTGACGGACGTAAAAAACAAAACAAAACAGAAGATGAATGTATCCTCCATGTTGTATTCGTCAAATGCAATCCCATCTCCAGCAAGGTGATCAGATCGCATTCGATCTCGTTTTGCTATTTTTCTTTTTATTGATGACAACATTTATGTGAATAATAATAATAATAATAATAATAATAATAATAATAATAATAATAATAATAATAATAATAATAAAAATGATAATAATAATAATAGAGTGGGCCAATATATGCACTGGAATATATGCCACTTTTACTGGAAGGAAAGAGCAGACGGCCTACTACATACTTTCGTCCACATCTTCCCATCGCGGTAACTATCGATGAATCCAAATTCTCTGATCAGATCAACCAAGCTACGATCGTCAGACTTCCCGTTAGCTCCCCGCCCCGTATCTATCTTGGTGTCCAGGATGGTATTCCGGTCCCCAAGTAAGACTAGGTGCAACGAATCCACCAGGAGCAATCTAAACTGCGCAAGAAACGAGACGTGCTCCTCCCGGTCATTGGGCGCATAAAAAGCAACTATCTGGAACGAAACACTTTTCACGGCAATATCAGCCACGATAAACCGGACAAGCAAGGAGACACCTCTGGCCATCACACAAGCCTCATTAGACATCACACAAGCATCAACGTTTCAAGCAAATTGAGATAGGACAATACCGCCTCCGTCCGCGGGATACGTTAGTTTTAACGCCCTATATAGAGAGCGATGGAGCATTATTGGGACCCTCCTTGAACAAAATCTGGAAAGTTTGTTTTAGTTCCGTGGCTCCCATCTCGACCACACGGATCTCTGGGAAGGCGGAATTCGCCTAGAAACAAGTGGGACTACTCTTTCGGATAACTTCCTGTATCCCTTAAACAAGTTATCCCACCTATGGTTTTGGGGAAATTGCGGGGATCCTCCACCGACTTTCCGCCTAGGGAGACGTTCTTAAATACGGGAACCAAGATGACCTCCTTCTGAGCGGAGAAGCCTTTCTCCAAGTCCTGTCTGTCCACCTTGCAGATTTTCAGGGAAATATTTCTTTTTCTTTTTTTTTCTTTCTCCCTAGACGGGTAGAGTAGGTTAGCAGTGGACGGCTGGAGAGGTGTAGAAGTGGAGCTTTGTGGAGATGTGGACTGGGATAAATTTGGAAGAAAAATTACTTGAAGCTTTCAAATCACATCACGACCATAAACCATCACTCTGGCTGCGATTTAGTGATGAAAGTTTCTTCATCTGGGAACGGAGGCAGGAAAGGTTTGTTAGACTTTCTACAATTATTTTCAGTCTCAGATAAAATTTAAATCTAGTTTCTACAAACCCAGTGTTGAAATTTTAGATACTAAAGTTATCAAGGAATCATATAATGATCGGATAATATTGCAAATATACGTCATCACACATTTACCGACATCACCGTTCATGCTTACCATACGATAAGATCAAGCGCAAATTGGCAATATTTACGCATAAGGGAATTTTCACGAAGTTAAATTACAGGAAGGATGCTAATATTCCCATTCCGCATTATATTATGCGCAGCTATCAAGATTCACGACTGAAACAAATTGTAAATGAAATCGCTAAAAATGAAGATTACCATAGTTTTATACGAGAACAAACCCCAGAAAAGCACAATAAAAAAAATCTGACAGAAACCTATTAGTCATCGATTGGCACCCAAATTTTGCTGGGATTTCGAAAATACTACATGACAGCACATAGCGCAAAAATATCCGCGTTTTAAAGATATTTCTCTCAACCCGCCTATAGAGTCTTTGAAAAGAAATACAAAAAAAAACAAAGTTTAACAAATGTAAGCGTCCATACTCAAAACAACATTGCAGTTTTGGAGCATCGTACTCGCAAAAACACTCGTATTAGAGAACAAACCCTATGTGTTGTGCAACAACATAACTCAAGTTAATTTTATCACAAATGTAAAGAGAAAAACATCAGAATTTCTATAGAGGGTGATATTTGTACTGATTCCCATTGACTACACGCCGCTCAGTGTACTACTTACGACTTGATTTTATGTGGTAAGCACAACGGAAAATTTAAATAAAAGATTCGTTAGATACATGTATGATGTCAGGCATAATAATCAACGTGAGAATGAAGAGAATGACATGAGACGTCCATTAGATTTATGCTAAGCTGTTTGATTAATTCCTCTTAGTAAATAATTAAATGACGGAAAATTTTAAGATGAACAAGATCACAATCATATTAAGCAAGTTGTAGTTTCTTGCGTTTGACGCAGGCGACGTTTCATTTGTTTTAACCCCTTTACCAATACATCCGTTTTTCGTTGTAAGCAACGATGAATGGGTCGTGAACTTGATTATATAGGCATAGGAGAGTTAGTGCCAGACTGGACCTATCTACACTTTTTTCGGCCTTGTGCCAAAATGACTATATATATATATATATATATATATATATATATATATATATATATATATATATATATGAATAAATATTCGCCAGGATATTAAAAAAACTGCGAGAGCTAAGATGAACAAAAAGTTTTTACATTAAAGATTTCATTTTGGTATTAAAACTGATTTTTTACAAAAAAATATTTTCTACTACTATTTCTCTTGAACTCATTTTAATTTACTTTTTTCTCAATTATTTTATGGAACCCCATTTTTCTTTATCGACTTTCTTCATTTTCAATTCTGTTCATTTTTCTCTCATTCAAACTTCGCTACTTCTTGATACATTTTTAAACACACAGAGTAGGCTTTTTAAGATTCCTCTCGCATATACCATTTCGCCGCCTCCATATTGTCAACACTATTCGATTTTTCCCGCAAATATATTACTGCACTTGTTATCCGTTTCTACGGGAATGTTTCTTTCCGCTAGCAATCCCTACTTCAGCTGGAAGAAGAGAAAGAACATCAAAGAACAAAATAAAATGTTGAAACCGATCGCGACCCTGGGAGCTTTCTTCAGCTAAAGGATATCTCTATGTTCTTCCCTGGGGTAGGAACATTTAATGGATTATGTTCCCTTATATCAACCAAACAGCCCTTATGCCTTCTGAAAAAGATTCGCGTGTTCTGTACGAAGAACGTAGATGCGATATCATGTCTTTTCTCTTGTGAATAATAAAGGCAAGTAGGTAGAAATATAGTGGCGAGAAAACGCACCGGCAACTCGATGAATATTTAACGGAAAGAAACTTTTATCATGCAAAAGTAGCTTTTCTTTTTTCATTGATTTCACCCTCTACAAGCCCTCGAAGCAGGTTTTTCAAATGTATCCTATTTACCTAATCCCGATTCAATCCATCATCCTAGCACCATCGCCGTTGATACCTCCCGGAAAACTGTTAAGATTGATTTCTGCAAGTCATGGGTCAATCTTTATCTATTCTCCTCATCTTCATAGAAGACAGAGCAAAGAAGTCTTATAACTCAAGAAAAGACACTGCATTACAACGACTATAAGATTGAACAGCATTCAAGGAAGCACAAATTTTAAGAAGAAAAACTTCCAACGCAGTACAGTGTTGCCACCATGTTTGATGAAACATCTTCCACATCCGGTCTTCACTATTTTTATTCAATCTAGGTCAGTTTCTCTCTTGTCATGATCATCTTTATTGAGCTATTATACCCACGTTTTCGGATGTATCTATTAATACAATTCCCTCTTCAAAAGATTTGTGCTCGCTGGAATTTTACACAGACTTATAATCCTTGTAATATAGTATTTTTTCTTGAGTTAGAAGAATTATTAACCCTGTCTTGTATATTCTTCAAGTTCCTTGGATGTGAATTTGAAACAATCCTCAGTAGACTTTACCACTAGTCTTTATTCTAAACTTTTGCTTAAAAACCCTCAATATCATATCATTATATTTTTTTTTATTTCCTTTGATTTCTGATGAAAACTAATGTCTTCCTAGTTAAAAAATGAAAATAGCACGCATTTTACATACATAAAGCCCTTCGTAAGAACTGGGCCATACATCTTTTTTATTTTATGTGTCTTGTGCTACAGGAATCTCTTAGATGCGTCTATGGGAAACTTTTTCAAACAATCTGAGGGATCCAACTACAACTACAACTGTTAAAGTCCTCCTCTGGCACAATTTTGAGATTTCTATATGTAGATTCATGTATTTTTATAGTTTTTTGAACTTCTTTACAGATACATTACAGCCTGCAGGGACGGTCATGTTAATAAGAAGATGCATTTTGTTTTTGTGGTCTCTGATCACGATGTCTGGGCAATTAGAGGTGATCGTTCTGTCTCTATGGATTATAAAGTCCTATAAAATATGACCTATTCGGGTGATCTTTATACCAATTTCTTGCCGTTTCCTTTCAGTAAAAGTTGTAGATTTTCCAAGGTAGATATTGGCCCACTCTGTCACTCGTGCTTTATATTCAGTGGCTGCCAATAGCGTGCTATCCGATAAAAGATGGTTATTTTTTTCTGGATATTTATCACGGAATCAGTATTTCAGTTCCAGCCTTTAACCCTGCACTGAGTATCCACTAATGGGTACAGAGTTTATCTACATCAGCTTGTTTGGTAATGTCAGATTATTATTATTATTAGTATTAGTATTATTATTATTATTATTATTATTATTATTATTATTATTTCCATTTGTTTCTGTGGTATAGGCATTTCCTTCCGGGTCCTGCCCAGAGACCTAATATCAGAAATTACATCATGATATTTTCCACTGACCAGTTAAGTAAAGAACAGCAAAACATATTTGACATAGACAAAACGCTTCGTAAGGTGTGGATTGAACTCGTGAGAACAATATTTCTTTAAGGCATGGGCTTCCAGAAATCCCTTCAGTTAGCCTGCTGAAATCTTTAACAACCAATCTGAGGGCTCCAACTACAACAGGAATTGTTGATGTTTCCGTGTGCAACATTTCTAAAATTTCGATTTCAAGGTTCTTGTATTTTGATAGCTTTTTGAAGATCTTCAAAGATACATTACAGTCTGCAGGGACTGCCATATTAATAAGGAGGATTTTTTTGTTTGCGGTATCTAGTGTCGGTGTCTGTGCAGTGAGATTTGATTGTTTTGTCTGTATGTATCGTGTAGCCCCATAAAATTCTTACAAGTCCTATTATTATTATTGTTGTTGTTGTTTTTATTTCATTTGATTTCTGGAGTGTACACATTTTTTCCGGGTCCCGCTCAAGGACCTAAGGTTAGAAATGACACCCTGACACTTTCCACTGACAAATATATATATATATATATTTTACATAGATAAAGCCCTTCGTAAATTTTGGGCTGTACTTGTGAGAACAGTTTTTTGTATTTATTTGTGGCATGGGCTTCCAGTAATCCTTTCATTTAGTCTACTAGAATCTTTTCCAACCAATCCTAGGGCTCCAACTACAACAAGGATTGTTGATGTCCCCATGTGCCACATTTTTAGATTTCGATTTCATTATTGTTATTATTATTATTATTATTATTATTATTATTATTATTACAGACTAAAGGGGAGAGCGAGATAAAACAAACGAAAAAGACGTTTTGACAATATTCAAAAATATTTTGTCTGTCTTCTTCAAGTTATATTTTTAAATTTTTTAAAGTATTTTAAGGTATATTAATTTACAAAAAAATTATAAGTCGTTGTATAAATGTTGCTTGTCTTTTGATGAACAAACGGCTGTACTGGTAATAAACGCGACAAAAAGTAAGAAAAGCCGCTAAAAATATTTTCCCAACCACTCTGTCGTTTCTCTCTCTCTCTCTCTCTCTCTCTCTCTCAAAAAAAAAGACACCAGACAGTCTTAAAAAATGCAAGCGTTAAAAATCAAAACTACATTTGATATTTAGAACTTTGTACTCCCGAAAAAAGAAACTCATAGATGGAGAAAACCCCATTCGTTGTGAAACACCATAAATCAAGTCAATTGTATCCCAAATTCAAAGAGAAAAATTACGATTTCCTAAGAAGGTGACAATTATACGGATTCCCATTTAATATACGCTGTCCAGTGAATCAAACATCATTTGATTTATTTGAGTTGCACAACTAAAAAAATTAAATAAAAGATTCAATGCCCACATGTATGATGTTAGATACAACAATGTGACATCAAAGGATCTTGTAGAACATTTTATACAAACGAATGTAATGTCGACAGAATCTTAAGGTTCACATTCTGAAAATAATTCAGAATTTACGGAACTCTTGTCTCTTAAAAGGTATGAAGATAGTTACGTATGCAAACTACTACCTTTCCGCCTTGTAGGAATGAACAGAATGACAGGAGAGTTCCATAAAATTTATACTAAGCTGCTTGACTAATTCCTCTTAGTAACTAATCAACTAGATGAGCCAAATCACCATCGTTTCAGTTGCATGCCTTCGCGCTCTTCGCGTAAGTGTTGAAAATGTTTGATAAATTACGCCAATCATATTGTGTTGTTATTACTTGTTGTGGATTCCGGGATGAATCCGATATCAATGAATAACAAACGCCAGGAATGGGTAAGGAAAATAAATGTATTAACGTAATAATACAAACTGGTAATACGGGTTAGTAGATCCAGGAATACGGGTTAGTAATTATAATATATATATAGTGTTGGCATTGAAGTATCGCGGTATGATTCCTTATTGAGTCTACGTGCTCGCTAACGGTGACGGTTGCCGCCGTCTCTGTGTGTGACTTACTCTACTACTACTGAACTCTACTACTCTTCTGTCGTTCCATCTCGACTCCTTCACTCTTCGGGTATTCACTGGTAGTAGTATATGTATACCTTCGGTGAGTCCATTTGTGTGAAAAGGGGAGACTCCTCAATATTATTATTATTATTATTTCTGTTGTTATTTCCTTTATTTTATATACTCATTCCCTTGCTTATTTTAAAGCATGAGCAAAGGATTTGATGGACTTATTGAAGGGATCCTTCGAGGAGTCCATCATTACCGTTTGCAATCAAACTGGGATTATTGATGCCTTCATGCGCCATATTTCTGAGATTGCCTGGGCGAATAGTTTTCATTGTTTCTTTTTAATTATTATTATTATCATTCATTTTTAATTCTTTAATACATGGCTTACATAGAATCTCTTCAGTGAGTCTATCGGAAAATTTCAATCAATCTGAGGGCTCCAACTACAACTATTGATGCCCTCGTGTAGCACATTTTTGAGATTTCCACTTCAAGATTCTTGTATTTGATAGTTTTGGGTTTTTTTTTTCTTGAAAGATCTTCGAAGGCCCATTACAATCTGCAAAGACTGCCATGTCATGAGAAAGTACGTTCTGTTGTGTTTTTTTTTTGTTTTTTTTGTCTTTGATCATGATTTTCTGGGCGATTAGTTTTGACTGTTCTGTCTGTGCGTATTGTAAATTAACATTATTATTATTATCATATCCATTATTATCATCATTATCTCCATTATTATTACTCTTATTATTATTATTATTATTATTATTATTATTTTTATTTCCTTTGATATCTGGCGTTTACACATTTCTTTCCGGGTCCCGCCCAGGGACCTAAGTTTAGAAATGGCATCATGACATTTTCCACTGCAAAAATAAAAAATAAAAAAATAATTACATAGATAAAGCCCTTCGTAAAGTGTGGGCTGTACTTGTCAGAACAATTTTTTGTATCTCTTTGAGGCATGGACTTCCAGGGATCCCTTCAATCAGTCTGTTGGAATCTTTTCCAACCAGTCCAAGGGCTCCAACTACAACAGGAATTGTTGATGTTCCCATGTGCCACATTTTTGAGATTTCTATTTCAAGGTCCTTGTATTTTGACAGTTTTTCGAATATCTTCAAAGACACATTGCAGTCTGCAGGGACTGCCATATCAATAAGGAGGCACTTATTTTGTTTGTGGTCTTTAATAACAATGTCTGGGCGGTTGGCTTTGATTGTTCTGTCAGTGTGTATTGTGTAGTCCCATAGAATTGTAACAGGTCCTATCTCCATAACCGGGTCAGGGTGGTGTTCGTACCAATTTCTTCCAGTTTCCTTCCCATAGGGGTTGCAAATTTTCCAGTGCAGATATTGGCCCACTCTGTCATGCCGGGTTTTATATTTAGTGGGTGCCAATATCGTGCAACCTGATATAAGATGATCAATGGTTTCTGGATTTATTATTATTATTATTATTATTATTATTAATTTCTCCATTATT
>OZ038505.1:92942261-92947261 GCA_964036315.1 Acanthosepion esculentum | reverse complement strand
AGGCCAGTATACGTCCAGTTATAAAGTCACTGCTTGAAGGACAAAAATCGATCTAGCCTTTTCTTAGCAGTTTGCTATCGATCAAACACTTTTAATATGTTCTGTTTTAGCCAAAGTCTGTTTGTAGAAAATAAAACTGGAACCCATGCAAAAGCTTGATCGCGCGTTCATTTCAAACGAATCTTTAACTTATTCGCAAATTTAGAGAGTCTTTTGGCTGAGAAATTCGTAATCAATGTTCTATATGGCAGATGAAAGCAATTTTCTGCACAAATTACTCTTTGACGATAACATTTCTCCATCGCAGGTAATTTTCTGATGTCCATGGTTAACGTCTCGTTGCATGAAGTAATTTATTCTTGAGATAAATTAAACTTAAGTGTACATCCGAAGAGTGCATCTTTTCATAGTTTACCTTCTTTTTACTTCTTCTTCTTCTTCTCCTCCTCCTCCTTCTTCTTGTTCTTCGTCGTCGTCTTCTTCTTTTTCTTCTTCTCCCCCTCCTCCTCCTTCTTCTTCTTCTCCTCCTCCTCCTCCTCCTCCTCCTTCTTCTTCTTCTTCTTCTTCTTCTTCTTCTTCTTCTTCTTCTTCTTCTTCTTCTTCTTCTTCTTCTTCGTCGTCGTCGTCGTCGGTGTCTTCTTCTTTTTCTTCTTCTCCTTCTTGTTCTTCGTGTTCTTCTTCTCCCCATCCCCTCCCCCTCCTCCTCCTCCTCCTTCAGGAGCAACACACATATTTACATAGATAAAGCCCTACGTAAGGTGTGGGCAGCACTCTTAAGAACAATATTTTGCATTTCTTTAAGGCATGGCCTTCCAGAAACTCCTTCAATGATTCAACTGAAATATTTTCCAATCAATCCGAGGAAGCTAACTACAACTGGATTGTTGACGTTATCATGTGCCATATTTTTGGCACATATGACACATTATTATTATTATTATTATTATTATTATTATTATTATTATTATTATTATTATTATTTCCTTTGATATCTGGCGTTTACACATTTCTTTCCGGGTCCCGCCTAGGGACCTAATGTTAGAAATGGCATCATGACACTTTCCACTGTAAAAAAAAAAGAAAAAAAAAATTACATAGATAAAGCCCTTCGTAAAGTGTGGGCTGTATTTGTCAGAACAATTTTTTGTATCTCTTTGAGGCATGGACTTCCAGGGATTCCTGCAATCAGCTTACTATTATCATTATCATTATTATTATTATTATTATTATTATTTGCATATGTTATGTTTTCCGCTTTGTATCCTGCAGAGCCGTATCTAAACTATGGTCCTTTGGACCTATTGGAAAATTTTCATTTAATTGAGAGCACTTTTCTTAGTATATGCGATGCCCCTAGTAGGGCGATCTTCTGGGCAACTTGTATTTTGATTTTACCTGGAGCACTGTTAGTAAAATTGAACATTCCATTTCTCCCGAGGGCCAGAGTTTCGATTACTGTTGGTACAGTCTCATTCTTCATTGCCCACATCCTGTTAATCTCGATATCCAGGTTCTTTATTTGGACAATTACTAGATAATTTTCGTGTAGGTGTTTCTCTCAGACTTTACTGCTATGTCAGTAAGCATGCATTTCCTGAATTGCTTCTCTTGTATGGTAATATCTGGTCTGTTGGCTTTTATTACCGGGTCAGTTTGAATTGGTATGTCTCAGAGGATAGTTACATAGTTATTTTGGTTAAGTGTGTCTGGTTGGTGCTCGTACCATTTCTCAGTGGTTTCGATTTTGTGCTTCTGGCATATCTTCCAGTCCACATATGTCTCTAGCTCGTTATTATTATTATTATTATTATTATTATTATTATTATTATTATTATTATTATTATTATTATTCACATAAATGTTGTCATCAAGAAAAACGAAAATAGAAAAACGAGATCAAATGCGATCTGATCAGCTTGCTGGAGATGGAAT
The DNA here is from genome assembly GCA_964036315.1 of Acanthosepion esculentum. NCBI lineage: Eukaryota > Metazoa > Mollusca > Cephalopoda > Sepiida > Sepiidae > Acanthosepion > Acanthosepion esculentum. The sequence continues at coordinate 92,945,329 of OZ038505.1, read as the reverse complement.
TACATTTGACAAATACAACATGGAGGATACATACATCCTTTGTTTTTTTGTTATTTTTTTATTACGTCCGTCCCGTCACTTTTATGCCACGATCGATAAGAAGTGGAGTACTGTGCAAATGAAAATGTAGGTACACTAATCCCCTCTCATCAATTTAACTCTGAAAATAGGCTAAACTAATCGTTTTTCTTCCTTCTGCAATCATTGACAGATGTACTTATTATTATTATTATTATTATTATTATTATTATTATTCATCTCCTTCTTCTTCTTCTTCTTCTTCTTCTTCTTCTTCTTCTTCTTCTTCTTCTTCTTCTTCTTCTTCTTCTTCTTCTTCTTCTTCCGCCCCTCTCTTGATCTTGTTGTTATTATTGTTGTTCTCAGAATTTTATCTATATGTCTATCATCGTCTTATATCTGTACTTCTTGTTCTTGTTTTCCTACATCTTCTTCTACATCTTCTTCTTCTTCTTCTTCTTTTCTTCTTCTTCATCTCTGCCATCCGCCGTTGTTGAATTGAAAAATAATAAAGGCGCTTCGAAGCGGGCCATCTGTTGTGCGCGCTGTTTTCATTGCGAGTTTCCTGCTCTCAACATCACAGTCACTTCCCCACGTCGTAATTACTTCTTTTTTTCCCTTCTGTTTACGTTGCTACAGAGAAATAACCGCTACCTTCTGAATATGCCTTTAGAATTCTCTTTCTATGGCCCTAAATTTATTTTCACCTTCAGTTTATTGCATTTTTCTGTGAACACGCCCACGACTTTCTTCATATATACCGTGGAAATTTCACAATTCCAAAATATAATGTTGATAAAAACCTAGTGAAAAAAATTGAAAAAATACTAAACTGTGATTAATTATACAGCTACCAATTCTAAAACGTCAATACGCTTGACACCCCAGTTACTTTTCCTAGATTTTTGAAACCGAAATTTAGGCGTGCGTCTTCGACATATATAAGGAACAAAGCTTTGCGATCAAATCACGTTAAACTCGCATGTTCTTGTTCGCTCACTAAAATAATGAAGCATGGCGCCTGTGGAGTATTTAGATGAGGCACCTATTAGAAATACCGGGTACCATAAGCGACCTTTGATACTCCGAAATTTATTTCGGCTTTAAATAATCCGCTCCCAATTTGATTAGCCGTAAAAATGAACCCATAATTTTACGAATCACATACGCGTCATCTTTATCCGCTGGTTTATTGTCGAGAATTGAATGAACGATGCAGTGTCAATGCATTTTCTTCTTAATATACCACATCCCGATCATATTTCAACGTTATAAATGCCAGGCTGATCAGAAGGGAAATAGATTTAGGTAAATGCGTTGGGAGTGCGCTGATCTCACAATTCTCAGCAATAAACCAAATATCAGAACCATGCATAGTACAACCAATAATCACAATATCTAAAAGTAGCAAATGTGTATATATATATATATATATATATATATATATATATATATATATATATATATATATGATAGAAATTGTTAGGAGGATTTGATAATTATAATTAAGCAATTCATTGAGTCTGAAAGAAACCTCAACAGAATGCAGAAAACACTGGACGGCCGTTTCGTCCTATATTTGGGACTCATCAGCAGTGCGCATCCATTACCGAGATAGTAGTCATGGCTCCCGGGGACACAGTCCTATGGTTATAGAGAATTTCAGTTGAGTTCCACCACGGAATATGTGAGCGAGCGGCGCTGTATTGAGTCTGATTTACTATCTCTTCGTCACCGAGGCGCGTTGAACAGTTGGTATGACGTTTGCTTGATAAGCTTATTGTACAGGTTTCAATTCTCGGTAGTGGATGCGCACAGTTGATGAATCCCAAATATAGGACGAAACGGCCGTCCAGTGCTTTCTGTATTCTGTTGAGCTTTCTTTCAGACTCAATGAATTGCTTAATTATATATATATATATATATATATATATATATATATATTCGTTCGATATGCGTTTATACGCGACAGTTGAAAATCTCTAACCCTGTTGTTTTCATCAAATGTGATGTCGGTGGTATTGAATCCTTTCTGATGCAATCACAGTTCAGATGGGCTGGTCATGTCATCCGAATGAGTGATTATCGAATGCCGAACATCCTCAAGTATTTTTTCATGGTAAGCATAATGTACGCCATTCTTGCTTAAGCTTCAAGGACAAACTCAAATACAATTTAAATGCGGCAAATATCTCTATAAAGGAGGTCGAACTTGCTGTTGAAAATCAAGCAAACTGGAGAAGCAACTGCTACCGAGGTATAACTAACTTTGAAAATAGTCGTCTCAACCATGTGAAAGAATTAAGAGTTAACACTAATTCTTTGGCTTATACATCAGCCCATATGACGGTCAACCATCCAGTATGCCCTTCGTGTGGACTTGTTTGCAAATCCCGTGCGGGATTGTTGTCTCATATGAAACATAAACATAAAAACCCAATTGAAAGACACTCATACGTCGAAAACGACGGGAGAGTCCATTATATATATATATATATATATATATATATATATATATATATATATATATATATATATATATATATATTACACAACAAAGTCGTAAATCACTTCATATGGGGTGATAGATCTATTTCAACGAACGAGAATTACGTTAGTCTTATTCAACACCGTTGTATAGATTGTGTTCGTGTTGGAATTAGATATTTAAAATTTAATTTTGACAGCCGCCCAAAAATCGATACAGAATTTATTCATTTCGTTGTTTCAGCAGCCGAAAATGCGAGTCGGTGTGGTGAGATGTCGGTTGATGGTATTAGCCTTAAAAGGAAGAGGCTGGATAGAATTAACTTGGGGTTATATGAAGAATGAAGTATTAAAAAAGGGCTGAAGAGGGTGCAATACATAAACACACACACACACACACACACACACACACACACAAATATATATATATATAACAAATAGTGATAATTATATATAAAAAAAGTTAGGGTAGTACTTAAAATAAATGAGATATTTTGAAAAGATTAACAATAAATCATATTTATTTAGGTAAATTATATTAAATTTAAATAAGAATATAATTA
>OZ038505.1:92917261-92937261 GCA_964036315.1 Acanthosepion esculentum | reverse complement strand
CGGAAGCTGTACAGATCGCACTTTCCCTCTTTGATAGACGTCAAAAGTATCTCAAAATAATGTAGTTGACGAATTAGTTTCCATCCACCAACCTGTCTCTCACAGACGGGGTGTGGCAAGCCTTTCACAGCTCTATCGCTACTTTCACGGAAAGTACTCGGACGAACTACATTCCTTAGTTCCGACAGCCCTAACATTCGCAGTAAGGACACGCCATGCCACTTACATTTTAGCAAACCACCCACACTCTGTTCATATCTATCTATCTAAATAATTTAAAAGATTGTCTGTCTATCTATCTATCTATCTATCTATCTATCTATATATATATATGATGGATGGACTCTCCCGTCGAACTCGACGTATGAGGCTCAGGCAGATCAGTTCCCAGAAACTAAAAGCCCGACACCGACACATGAGATTTGATTATAGTGGTGAAGGCTTTGTGCAGGGCCATCCACACTTTTTGGAGGGACGAATACAGAGACCTGGTGCAGCGAATGCCACAAGGTCCCCAAACGACCCTCCGCAGGTTTTGAATTCAGAGTTGTCCTTCTCCTAGACCAGTTGCCATCCAAGGCTATAGAACCCAGTCTGTCCTGCTATTTACCCATAGGTGGAGGGAGAAGAGGAGGATTCACACCTTTCCCAAGGGTATTAGCACGTAAGTGAATGTAATGGATTCGACTGGAATTCGAACTCGGCTCTCCGATTCCTCAACCCGTTATCCATTACTCCACCGTATATATTGGCGAGAAAATCTCCCCCCAAAACAATCTAAAGACAGTTAAGATCGAGGATAAGAAGGAAAAACACTTACTTAAGTTGCGAACAAAAATACCTTTCCGCAACGTAACGTGACAAATAATTTGCATTAAGTAATATGTGAGTAAAAAGTAAAAAAAACAAACACTTATAACTACTTCATAGACCACGTGGTAATAAAGTTACGTGACCCATGTAACTATAAAAAGTTAGAATCATCATAACCACTTTTAGTTAATAAAAAAACAAGCCAGGTAAGTACATTGCTTTTTCTCCTGCCTCAACAATCAAATTTTCCACAATATATATATATATATATATATATATATATATATATATATATATATATATATATATATATATATATATATATATATTCTATCTCTCTCTCTCTGTACATATATATATATATATATGTGTGTGTGTTATCACAATTCTGTTCATATCTATCTATCTATCTATCTATCTCAGACACTTCATATATCTATCTATCGATCTATCTGTCTATCTATCTATCTATCTATCTATCTATCTATCTCAGACTATTCGTCTATCTATCTATCTATCTATCTCAGACTCTTTATCTATCTATCTATCTATCTCAGTTTGTTCATATCTATCTATCTTTCTATCTATCTATCTATCTATCGATCTATCTGTCTTTCTCAGACTATTCATCTATCTATCTATCTATCTATCTATCTATCTATCTATCTATCTATCTCAGAATCTATCTATCTATCTATCTCAGTTTGTTCATATCTATCTATCTCTCTATCTCAGACACTTCATCTATCTATCGATCTATCGATCTATCTGTCTATCTATCTATCTATCTATCTCAGACTATTCATCTATCTATCTATCTATCTATCTATCTATCTCAGACTCTTTATCTATCTATCTATCTATCTATCTATCTATCTATCTATCTATCTCAGTTTGTTCATATCTATCTATCTATCTATCTATCTCAGTTTGTTCATATCTATCTATCTATCTATCTATCTATCTATCTATCTATCTATCTGTCTGCTTCTGTATATATTTGTCTGTATGTTTGTTTGTTTGTTTTCTTTGTAATGTCTTCCTATTTTACACAATCTCTCTCAGACAAGTAAGGAGGACCTCTGCCAGGATGCTTCATTAACTGACGTTTGTCACACAAGAACATTTTCGCATCAATTCCTTCTGTAGATATTTCTTAAATTGATACGCACTTTTTTTTCTGTTTCTCCTTATTTTTCTATCTATCGCTACAAATACCAGACTCTTAACAGTTTAACAACAACAACAGTACTGACTACCATCAAAACATGAAAATAAATATAACAAAAATACACATTGCTCAAACAAACAAGTTAAAAACCTCGGCGCTCAGCACAAGGTGGTGATAATTTGGACAAATTGTTACCAGTGAATAGTTGCATTGTGTTGTTAAAGTCTTTTGAATATTGCTGTAGAAATGCGCGAAAGAGATTTCTTTCGTTTTTCATGAATAAATGCCGAGAAAATTATACAAACGTATAATATATTTATAAAAAAAGAACAAGTTATATGAGATGGAAAAATATTTAAGATTTTTACATTATTGTCATGTTCTTTTGTTTTTTTATATAAGGAACCATTTCAGAATCAGGAATTTAAGCTTCATTTGAAGAAGAAGAAGAAGAAGAAGAAGAAGAGGAAGAAGAAGAAGAAGAAGAAGAAGATCACGATAATTTGGATAAGTAAATGAAAAATATTACGACAGATAAAAAAGATAAATGAGAAAGAAAAAAGAACATTTTGATCAATAAAATTTAATTTGTCACACGTAACAACTGAATTGGAATATCGCCGCCATTTCGCTCTCAGTATTTTAGTATTTTAACAATTACGATTGTCAGGACCCTGTGTCAAATCGGCTGAATAGCGCCCATCAAATATTAATTATATTTGTGAAGGCTTGGATAGAACAGGCAAATGATAACAGAAAACTTGCCACAAAATCACTAAACAACCCTCCTTAGGTTTTGAACCAAGAGTTCTCAGTCATTGACAATGAATAAAGACGCCGATCCGTTGTTCTATTTAGTCATAGTTGGGGAATACGACATGGATTTACAGCTTTTCCAAAGGTATTTGTGCAAATGAATGTACCGACTTTATTTTACCGAACCGCTGACCCTACACAATTTGCAAATACACAAATACACAAGCACACACGTACAAGCACACACTTATGCACACATACGCATATATATATTTTTCACATCTCTAAATCATATATATCTATTTAATGTCTAAAAGGAACTTTTATTGTGAGAGAAGTTGATAACCTCAATATGTACTGTGGCCACCCTAACGGATAACGAAATATACTTTGTACTTAATGTTACAACCACTAGTTGAGCAACTCATGGCCATTCCTTATTCTTTATTATGTTCTTTATTATATATATATATATATATATATATATATATATATATATATATATATATATATATATATCTACTATCTATATTTCTCATGTTGTCTGTCTGCGTGTCTGTCCTGGGCGTTGTTACCTCGCTCAGGCCGCATTTCTCACCCGATTTCGATGCGGTTTTCACCACAAGTTTGAAATGGCTGCCGTAAGGACATGACGGAGCCCGATTTTTAATGTTCAGACTCAAGTTCCGAAAAAATCGATAATCGAAAAAATCTGCTTACAGAAGGAATGATTGAATTTCAACCAAATTTGACACCCTCTTAGAGTCTACCATTAGAAGTGTTGTCCAGAAGTTTCATGTCCACGGACCCCTAAACAGCGCGGAAAATCTATAAAACACAAAATCCGATACGCCCAGATTGCGCCTGAACCACATGTCGGTTTTTAGCGAAAACCGACAGGATTTATGAGGAGGCCATTGGTAACTCACATTTTTCCATGAAATGAAGTGGAATGATTTTATTGAATAAATTCCTTGAGCTTGTTCTGCTGCTAGGGAAGTCGGTTCAATGTGTCAATTCTTTCTCACCTGAATTCATCTTGTACACTTATAAACCTTACTTTCGACCGCGCATTGAATATTACTGCTCTTGCTATATGTCTCTAGATTATTAACACAATCCAATAGATGCGTCTGCCATGTTATCTGTCTTCACCTGGCATCCGGACTTATTTTCACAGTCTTAGAGTCTACCATCAGAAGTGTTGTCCAGAAGTTTCATGTCCACGGACCCCTAAACAGCGCGGAAAATCGATAAAACACAAAACCTGATACGCCCAGATTGCGCCTGAACCGCATGTCGGTTTTTAGCGAAATCCAACAGGATTTATGAGGAGGCCATTGGGAGTCACCATGTGAAATTTCAACTCTGAGCGCCCCTCGAATAGTTTGCAAATCAGTCAAAACTTAAAAATGTTTTTCCGGTTGGGTATTAAGTAAATGCAGATTAATTTAAGGTAACGCTATGCGCGGGAATAAACAGGTCAGTGCGTGCAGTGGAGTAGAAGAAAACACTTGACCTCAAATTCTGGAATGGGTGCAGGGCCATTGAAATTCGACTTTTTTTTATCCCTGCTACCAGGCCTGACTTTGAGCCACAAATGACATATTCGACTTTGTCAACACTTTTGCTTTAATCGTCGCATCTTACCAAAACAAGCACTTCCTTTATTCGCGTCTTTACTGAAAAAAAAAACCCGCATACGTGCTGAGTGAAAATGGTCCCGCCCTCAGCAGTCCATTTTCCAATTCTTTAAACCTTTTCCCTTAGCCCAGGCCGCATCCCAGACCTGACGAGGAGTTTTTTCGCTAAAACAGCAGGGCTTCCTTCCAATCCATTTCAAAGCTAATGCCGGCAAACGGTTAGCGGCTTTTCGATGTCGCACAAACCAAACGAGTAAACGCTTCATTTCAGGTCCTTGCATTCTCATCGCCGGCATCACGTGCGTTAGAGCCAAGCTGCATATGCAGCAGGCAGCTTGACCCCATTTACGGCCAAGCCTTGCCCTTGACAAATCATGCGCGCGTGCGTGAATGCGCGCTAGCATCTTCCATTTTGCGTGAGCTCATTCATTGGTCTAAATCATGGCCATTGTCCAGGCTACACAATTCAATGACATGTCACGCTCCCTTTAAATACCTTCAGCGCGGCTGCATCCGTACTCACGTCTTGATTTGATCGCCATTATCGCATCTGTCCTTGCATTAATTGACAGCTTCCTGCTGCCGCAAGTTACCTATTTGGTTAAACGTATGCATTACCCATTTTATCTCCGCGTGCTGCCTCTACTGCGCAGCCCAGTCCATCATAGCGTTCCATAGCTATTTCTACCTCTTCGTAGTTCAGTTTTGCTATTAGACAGTTAACTGCTGTTGCAAGTTACTTCTCTTCTGCCTTTACTACGAGGACCAGTACACCTCAGTGTTTCACTGTTTTTTAACCTTCAATGCTTCAACGTTTTGGTTGCGTAACCTCTTCCTACAGCGACGATTTCGTGCTGCTAGAAAGCACGGCCCACAGCTAGGAGAAGCTTTTTCCATATCGCTCCACTGCATTTTTAGTTTTCGTATACAACGAGGTTGCACCGCTTCAGCTTCGGCATCAACTTCTATTCGCATTCTTACACAGCATTTCTACAACCCTTCAAATGGCTCCTACACGACGAACATCCGCACGTCAGCAACTGAAGACCCCTAACACCGTTAACGTTACACATGCAGAACAGGCGAATGCGGAGGAGCACATAATAACTCCGGTTACAGATGATCATATAGCGTCTACTTCAACCTTTGCTTTGCTCTCTTCTGCGTGCCGTGGCGATGACCAACCCGGCAGCTCTGCAAAGGCTGCAAAAATCACCTAGGCGAGTCAACCTTAGCAGGCGTTCTAAAAAAGCCTCACCGACTAAGGGGAAACGGGAGCAGGATTCCATTGAGTGTGCCTCCTTGGGGTGAAGCGGCTGGCGTCTACTTCAACCTCTGCTTTGCACTCTTCTGAGTGCCGTGGCGATGACCGACCCGGCAGCTTTGCTAAGCGTGCCAAAATACCATGGCGAGGCAACCTTAGCAGGCGTTCTAAAAGAGCCTCTGCGGTAAAGAGAAAGCGGGAGGAGGAAACAGAGGTGGCGGCCTCTTTGAGGCTTTCCAGTCAATCTCAACGAAGGCAGTATTTTTTGTCACATGAAACGCTTGGTGAGCGTAACTACCGTTTATACTGGAAATCTGTTTACACGTATTCGTTGAAAGGTAAGAGGAAACTACCTCAACGTACGATTTTTGAATCAAGCACGGGCAACACCGGGCCATGCTGCTAGTATATATATATAATTCTCGGATCATTTTCAAACATATTCTAGATGATCGCCGCCCTCTTTCAACTTATATCTTTCTGTCCTGGAGTAACAATCTACCTCTTTGGACTGTCATAGCTGAAACGTCTCTCTCAGTTGCCAAATGTCTTATGGATTGAGTTGTTTTTTTTTATCTAATTATCTCTTAAGTTGAAATGATGATACCTGTTCCTGTTGTGACCTCTTGATCCAGTTTTCCTCTCTACTGTTCCTTTTTTAAAACTTATTCACAGTTCTCTTGAGGGTTCTAGAATGGACTTTCAAGATGGAAGCCAGACTATGAATGTTGGTATCGTTACTGTATGTCCGAATGATCTATTTCCTCCCAATATTGCTCATTTGGGAAGCCGGTGGGGCTGATCCAAAATGATTTTAACGTGTTCTCTTTCTAGCTGAATAACTCAAATGTTTTTTCAGTGATTCTTACGGCAAATGCTGGTAGATAGATAGATAGATAGATAGATAGATAGATAGATAGATAGATAGATGTAAACATACTGACATGAGACAGATACTGACATGAGATAGATAGATAGATAGATAGATAGATAGATAGATAGATAGATAGATAGATAGATAGATGTCAATGTCTTCTTTGAAAACCTGGAAAAAAGAAACCTAATTTGTTTATTTTATTTTTTTTTTTAGTTGTCGATCATTATGTCGGATGAACAGTTATGTGATGACACGATTTGGACAATATTGCTGCCAGAAATGGTATATAGCTAAATCGATAGGGCGCCTCGATGTAGTGTAATGGTTAGAAAGCTTGTCTCGTAAGAACGATTGCGTCTGAGTAGTGAGTTTGATCTTCACTGGGTGCCCCATACTTTCGGCTTCGTGCCACATCTGAGCGACGATTGGAAAATCACTATATCCTGATCAGTGATGATATATCATCACTTGGTTGAGGGTTTCCTAAATTGAAGTCGAGGTTGCTTTTCATGTCGGGTTGAGATATTCTTTCATGCATCGATCCTACAGTTCTGCTATACTAGCTCAGTGTGTCGAAGGACAAAATGACGAATGGACAAAATGTCGAACGGAAAAAGAGATTAACTAACTAAATGACGAATGGACATAATGTCGAACAAAGTTTCAAAAGAAATGAATGTTGTAAAAAGTAAAAATGAACATATCGGTACCATTTTAAAACATGTTGAATTAACAGCAAGGTAGAGACGCCGAATGAAAATATAAAAATATACAATTTTAAACCAAAGTCTAAAATGCATTGTCGATAGATCCGGCATCAGTGTGAATTCGAATATCTTAAGACATCGCTCACAATCTTTAAATATGTAGACAATACAGCATGGATGAAAAGGCCCTAAAGTCTATAATACACCATAATGGACAATATTTATTTCAATATAATTTTCAAATAAAAAGTCTCATTAGAAAATATGAGAAAATTCAAAAGAGAATATGCAGGACTATGTTGTCTTTGACATTTAACACAACTTGTTTAAAAGAAAAGTTTCTGCCACATTACACACACACACACACACATATATATATATACATATATATATATATATAGAGAGAGAGAGAGAGAGAGAGAGAGAAATGCATATATATATATATATATATATATATATATATATATATATATATATATATATATATATATATATACTTAGATAGATAGATAGATAGATAGATAGATTAGTAAATACCCGCAGAACACATAAAGAATAAAAATTTAGTTTTCTCTATGCGATTATTTTTTAGTAAAAATATTTTGCATTAATATCGGATTTTTTTTCATCAAAGGTTTTTATATTAGTTTAAAATTTAAAAATGATTATTTACCAGCAGGATACTTGCATGTATTGTAGACACATTTCTGACTAGTTGTGTCTCCTGGGGGAAGAAAGCCAGGAGGAGCCCAACCCTCTCCTGGCTGTTTCGAATTTAGAGTTTTCATTTTCTCCTACCTTGGCTGCCAACCAAAGCCACAATCTCTCCTGTTACCTTTAGTTTTGGGGAAGAAATGGATTCATATCTTTCCCATATATCTTAGCACGAAAATGAATTCGACTAGAATTTGAACTCGGCTCTCCGATTTCTCTGCGCAGTCTCTAGCCATTACTCCACCGTACCCCCATACTGACTACTCCGTGACTGCACCCATGAATACAAAATTATTAATAGCGTAATACTAATAACTTATGGCTTTTAGTAAGTTTGTTTTATAGAATAGTATCCAATTTATTTAGCTTGCAGACATATCCCGTTGAAATACCGGTTCCCGTACGATAACCTAAATTAAGCAAGTCTGGTAAATACTTAGGTGCTTGACTGCCTAAGAATACCGGGTGCGGTAAGCTTGGATGTGCGGTTGGTGCAGTGAATAATGGCTCGCAATTTTTAATCTCAGAACCGAGATCCAATTCCAGTTGCGTTCGTTATATTCACTTACGTGAAAATACCTTTTCGAAAGGTATAAATCAACCTCCTCTCTCCGTTAGTTAGTTAGTAGGATTTGTATCGCAATATCATTATTATTTCCAATAATATAATAAAATTTCTCACGGAATATGTAGATTTCGGCCATTAAATAACCCATACACCTCGATATACTGCTAAACAAAAAATACAAACCAAAAAACCAGCAAACTTTAATAGATTATTCTTCTATCTTATTGCCTAAAAAGTACTAATTTAAAAAGAAATGATACACACATTGTTAGCCTTGACACGAGCAACGCTTATGTATTTGCATATGTCTTTATTGCTTCATGTTTGTGATTATGTACAGATATGTGTGACAATGTGTATACCCCCATGTCTATATGTTTTTCTTTTCGTGTATGTGGTTGTTTATGGACATGTCGTACACATATACATACGCACATGTGTATGTATATGTTGTACACATATACATACATGTTTTCTTGTTTTGGATTCATATGCGTATGAACACGCATCTGTATATATGGATACTTGTGTGCTCATCGAGGCTGGGAGTATATGCTTGTTGGTTGTGTAAGAGAATGTTAGGCCATAAGTGACTAGTAATTATATAGGAGGCTGTGTATATAGTTTGGATATATATATATATATATATATATATATATATATATATATATATATAGAGAGAGAGAGAGAGAGAGAAAGACGCATATATAAATATATATATATATGTGTATGTATATATATGTATATATATATGTGTATGTATATATATATATATGTGTATATATGTATGTATATATATATGTGTATATATATATATATATATATATATATATATATATATATATATATATATATATATATATATATATATATATATATGTATGTGTATATATATATATATATGTGTATGTCTATATATCGGTTATTAAATGCCCGCAGAACACGTAAAGATTTACTTTTCTCTATGCGATTATTTTTTAGTAAAAATATATTGCATTAATATAGGATTTTTTTGTATACCGTCTTTATAGTGATCGAATCGAATGTTTCATTATTTTCATTTTCTTTCCTTTTTCTTCCATCTTGGAATAAATAAAAAAAAATGTTTCAGTCTGGCATCGAATTGCGAGCTGATTAAATTAAGAGTACCCTTGCGTTTTGAAAAGACAGTCCGAGCTCAGTTATCGTTTGCTTCCGAAGAGTTTGCAAACAAACCCAAAGTGGTTACCGTTCCTAAATTTAATTTGGTTCTTCTTCTCGCAGATATAGGTAAGGAAATAGGCCCTGGTTTCTCTTCGGCTTTTTTTGTCTTTTATTTTAACAGCGACGATGATGAAATAATTGAAAACATATAATAAAGAAAGCGTGTTTTTATTCGAAAAGGATATCTGTCATTTTTACAAAAGAAGAGAAATATTTCAATTTTTTATCATATACAGTGTCTGTCTTTTATATAAAATAAAATGAATCAGGCTTTTTTCTTACAAGCCAACCTTCCAATGAAATTATCATAAGAGACTAAGAAGTGAAGTATGTATATTATCGATTATATCCAAAAATCAATCACAAACATTACATACTTTCCTATTATAGCACATAACATATCTAGATGTGAGTTTCTTTTCATATTTAATTACATATATTAGAGCTTAAGACTGAGCGATTGTATTGTTGCCCTGGAAAAAAGGACTAAAAGTAGTGGCCACGGTATTTTCGGGGGATACTTCTGGTCACACGTATCTAGAATCTTTGATATTGTCTTCCTTTCATGCTACAAATTAGCAAACTTTGACAGACGAAAAAGAGAGCTTGCATCGGCTGAGATAAAACATATGTTCTAAAACAAATAATAAAAGAATTAATCAGGTCCATGATCCCATTGTTAGTGAAAATTGTGTTTTTACAAGAAAAGGATAGTACAGACTTGAATGTATTTTTCGTCCACAGTGTCTATCTTATACGTAAATTAAAATGAACAACGCAGGCTACTTAGAAAGAATCATTGAAATAAAATTATCATAAGTGAAGTATGATAATTATCGAATATATTCAAAATCAGTCAAAGGCATTACATAGGTTCTTATAACACAAATAATATATAGATCTGTGATTTTTACATAATTAATTACATATAATAAAGCTTAAGACAGAACTGAGCGATTGTATTTTTGCCGTCAAAATACCATAGTGCTTTCTTATTTTCATTTAAATATTAGAGCCTTTTTTCTTTTTTGGAAGACTTCATCTATACATATTCAGGCTCAACAATATATACCTGTGTATTCATACTTACATACACAGGCATATACACAGTTCTTTTTTATGATACCTTCTGTTATGGATTCCGGGATGAATCCGATATCAATGAATAACTAACGCCAGGAATAGATAAGGAAAATAAATGTATTAACGTAATAATACAAACTGGTAATACGGGTTAGTAGATCCAGGAATGCGGGTTAGTAGCACTAATATATATATACAGTCTTGGTATTGAAGTATCGCGGTATGACTCCTTACTGAGTCTACGGGATCGTTACTGTGACTCTTGCCGCTTGAAACAAGCGGGCGTCTAGTCTCGCACTGAGGATCTGTGATATAGCGAAACTGTTGACTTTACACACACACACACACACACACACACACACACACACACACATATGTATATATATATATATATATATATATATATATATATATATATATATATGAGATATGTTTGTTAAACCGCATGGATCATTCCAGGGAGGATATAATCCAGAGAGCTCAATGTAAAAACAGAGCAATCATTAAAAAATTTTTCCCTGTCTACTTTCTATCTCTTTCTATATATTTCTCTCTCTCTCACTCCATATATATATATATATATATATATATATATATATATATATATATATATATATATATATATATATTCTATTTTTTCTTAACTCTTCTTTCTACGCTCCCCTCCCACTTTTCTGAAGGATATACTTGATAAAGAGGTCAGCATATCGAACAAACCCAACACCTTCCCGTCTTTATTTTATGTCTCTTTATTAAGATGAATGTAAATATACCTATCTCCTTTCTTCTTTATCTCTTTTTTCTTTTCATAATTTTGTTTCCATGACTTTTGTCTCCCCCTCATTCAATCACATTTTCCCTTTCGAGTGATATATATTTCCTTCGACCCAAACCCTCCTGCTACCAATTTAAACCTGACTCCTCAAACACATGTGTGCAGAAATTAAAAATAATAATACTGAATTCTTCTTATACTTGAGATATTAGTCACCCATTTAGTTGTATGAAAATTTTGATCTGAAGAATTAGAATCGAATTTCGATTCAAACGAAATAAATTATAATCACCATGAACACTGTCTATTTCTTAATATAATTAATTTATGCATATATATATATATATATATATATATATATATATATATATATATATATATATGTATGTATGTATGTATGTATTTGTATATATAAAGATTTTTTTTTTCTTAAAACAGTTGTTTGCATATGAATACGTCGTAATGAATTACAATTTGTTTTTTTTGTTGACGACTTCTAAACGTTTTTTTTAGTTTATGATTGGGTTAAGTTTTTAACCCTATTGCTTTAATTGAACTTCTTTAAAAATTTTGAAATTTAAAATTTTTTAAGGTAATTATTTAAGACGAATATTTGTTGGGGTCGGCAAAAAACCGTTATCTCATGTCTTTGATTTAATAAATTCTTGTTTTTTAGAAACTTAATAATGTGTTGTTTTCATGTAAGCATAAAGGCCATGTATCATCCCAGCTTTTTCAAGTTCTATTTATTATTTTCCATTTTACTTTTGGTGTTTTATTTGTTTCTTTTAAATGCCTAACATATTTAGAGAGAGATGTCTGATTTCTATTTCTAATATTATTGAAGGAGCTTTTGTCTCCACCTTATTTTAAATTCATTCTCCGTGGATCCTATATATATCTTTTCAATGTTTGGATTCTCAATGGATGAGATTGTGCATTGGTATACCATAGATTATATGCAGCATTTATTATCCAACGGGCAATCATCAGGGTTTCTACAATCACATAAATTTTCATCATTTTTGTCTAATTTTAATTTAAGGTTGTTATTTATTTGATTTTGGCATGAGTGTTTTTTTTTAGGATTTTATTATGATGTTTTTTTTATGATTTTTTTCTAGATTTTCGGTGCAGCTGTAACTTAATCTTAAGATGTTTTTATTAAAGGTATTGCTAAGTTTGCTATCAGTAGGAAAGTGTTTTTCCATTAAAGCGAGGGATTTTTGTCTTAGCTTATTGCTAACCATTTGGTTGAACGGGTGTTGGTGTACCAAGTATTTTTTCTTTTCTGTTTTTCTACTGGTTTGTACTATTGTTTGTTTTATATAATTATTGTTTCAGTTTTTGTAACCACTATTTTTTAGAGCTTTGTTTTAAAAATTACTGTGTTTATAGAATATTTCTTCATTTGTGGTGTTCATGCTGATTCTATTTCTCTATTGATGAGAGTATATACTTAATTATGGATGGAGGATGGTTTGAGCGGGGGTGTACATACAAGGGATTAGTATTAGGTTTTCTGTAAGTTAAGTATATGTAATTCATTAAGTCTAAAATTATATCAAGGAAATGTACCATTTTCAGTTTTGTGTTGACCGTAGTTTTTAAATTTAGGTTTCTGAATTCACTATATATATGTAGTGATAGAATCATATAATTTAAAAACATAATTATAACAATGCCTCTACTTGTGTATCGAACACGGTTTTTAAAAAAAAATAAAAACAAAAATATTAAAGAACTTTGGATTATTACCCTAAAGGTTCTTTCCTATTATTCTATATATTTGCACACACACATACACACACACACACACACAAATATATATATATATATATAATTATTATATATATATATGTAAAATTATCATATATATGCATATATATATATATATATATATATATATGTAAAATTATCATATGTATATATATAAATATATATGTAAAATTATAATATATATATATATAAATATATATGTAAAATTATCATATATATATATATGTAAAATTATCATATATATACATATATGTAAAATTATCATATATATATATATATATATGTAAAATTATGATATATATATAATATGTAAAATTATCATATATATATATATATGTAAAATTATCATATATATATATATACATATATATATATATATAGATGTAAAATTATCATATATATATATATATATATTTATATATATGTAAAATTATCATATATATACATATATATATATATATATATATATATATATATATATATATATATATATATATATATATATATATATATGGTAAACCGAAAGAAATTCGGGAAATAAAAAACAACAAAATATTAATACTAATAATAAGACTAATAATATTTATTGTATATTAGTAGGCATTTGACCAAATGAAAGCAGGATAAGGAATATGTTAATTTGTTAAAAAAATATACTAATATATATATATATATATATATATATATATATATATATATATATATATATATATATATGATCTTATTATCAATATTAAATTAAATTTAAACGTGAACAAGGGAGTGACTCCTATCCAAAATATAGAAAAAGAAAGCCAGAAGACGGAGATCACATTGGCAAGATCATTGATTAATATTGAAACAAAACATTTTCTCTACAAATTATAACAATGATTTAAAATCAATCCTCAATTGACGCGCTCAAATCGCGTGTAATTAGGCTAGTGTATTTTAAAAAATATATATAAATAAGATTATTCTTGTCCAGGTAATTTTTACTTACTTAATGTGTATCAGATGTGAATCATCGCATTTACGTTTAAGAACTAAGCAAGAATGTCCAGAATTTGATAAGGACTCTGAACGTTCTTATCAAAGATTTTATGTTTCTGTTACGAAGTGTAAAACAAAATATCCGTTAAAGGCTTCCACAATCTAAAACATCTTTTTACTTCCTTGCCAAATTTATGCTAGTGGAGACATCGACTCAGTAATGAGTTTCCCGCCAGGAATGCATCCTAATATCTCTCGCCAGCCATGTGTGCATATTCAGATTCAACTAGCTCCAACCTTGCTGTTCGCTTGTCTGTAATCCGGTGTTCCTTTTTTTCTTTTTATGACATCACACTGTAGGCTTCTGTTTAATATTTCTAGTTATTCTTCTTTAGCAAACAAGTTTGTTTGTACGTCTTCTTAACCGAAGATTGTGGAATGAGAACAGAAAACTACATGATCCGGAAACAGATAGAGAGAAAAAAAAACTCGCCTTTGTTGCGGTACAGCTTGTTGTGTTAAATTCATGTCTCCTGGTTTTCCGTAACAATTACAGCGGACTCGAATGTAAGTTCGAGTAATAAATGCATATCATAAAATAATATAAAACAAAAAACTATGCACGTATTAACAAAATAATTACAATGACGATAAAAGAAGAAAACATTTAAAATCTAGTTTCATAACATTAGGGATTTGGGTAAGCCTACGCCATATACGAGGGTCATTCAATAAATAAGGTGAATGTTTCGGTATAAGGACTTCTAATACAGATAGAAGCTTACTTTTTTTTTCAACGTAGTCTCCCAGCACTGTCATACACTTTTCCCATCTGTGCCCAAGCTTCCGTATTCGCTCAGCGTAAAAATGTTTGGACTGATGTCTTAGCAAGTCGCTCACAACACTTTTGACTCCATCGTCACTTTTAAACTTCGTCCCTCTTGTGAACGCTTTCAAGGGACCAAACAGGTGAAAGTCTGAAGGGGCAAGGTCTGGGCTGTAAGGGGGATGAGAGAGCAGTTCCCAGCCCAGCTCGTTGATGGTCTGCACCGTTTGGGCTGCTGTGTGAGGCCTTGCGTTGTCATGATGCTAGATGACTTCTTGTGGCTGATGACCCCTGCGTTTGTCCTAACAGATAAGCTCAAAGTCCTTGCAATGTCATCCACTGTCACCCTTCTGTCAGACTGAATGTGGTCATTGACTGATTCGATCACCTCGGGAGACCTTATTTCTGTAGGCCTCCCAGGCCTGTTTTCATCCTCAACACTGCTCCGTCCTGCTTTAAACAATTTAGCCCACTTGTAGACATTTGTTGGCTGAAACATATGGCACCATACACAATTGACATTCTCCTATGAATTTCAACTGGTTTGCACCCTTCAGCAACCAAAAACATGATAATTAATCGCTGTTCAATCCTGGAGCATACTTCTTGGTCGGCCATCTTTGTTAATCGCCAAAACTTTCAAAGTTTTTTTTTAATCTGCAAAAGAAATTAAATCCATGTGAAAAAGAAGTAAAACAAAAAAAATAATAAAAAAGTGTAAGCTTTTATCTGTATTAGAAGTCCTTATACCGAAAAATTCAACTTATTTATTGAATGACCCTCGTACATTTTCCTCAAAAAATATTTCCATATGTAGTTTTCAGTATGATATAATATTAAATAAATATTTATATATATGATTAAAATTACTACAGTGTAACCCGGATATAAGAGAGTTGTCGGGACCAGAGAAGCAGTCTCCTATATCTATAACACTATTTAGAAACGGCAGGTTAATTAACCAATTAATTAACCACAGAAGTTAATTACGGGGATTACTTAAACCGATAGATATAACGAAAGACATACTGAGCGATATTCTTTTTGTTTTGTTATTTTCCCAAAAACGGGGAATCGGTGAAAAGATTTTTTGTTTTGTTATTTTCAAGTGCGAATCAAGATAATCATTTTTACTTTCTCGCGGAAGTGTGATGCTGAGATATGCCAAATTCTCTGCGAGGACAAAGGAAGGAAAAAGAGAAAGAAAAGAAACAGAGGGACAAGACTTGACAACCTAGATGATAAAAGAAAGAAAAAGGCCACCCACAAAAGCGATGTTGTTTTGGGTAGTGGAATGGCGAAAATTCTGATGGTCATTGTCGTAAAAATTAGTTGATGAATACCAGAGCTTTTTGGCAGATAAGGCATTAACTGTGTCGTGATTGTCAGGGCCTGTGTTATCAGGAGATGATTCGGTGGGTCGTCTGCCGACCGCACACAGAGTCCGGCCCTGGATTGAAGAAATGTCGGCTGGACAGGACATCTGTGTTCTGTTGAAATTCGTTTGTGATAACAAGGGCCATGTTATTGTGTCTTTCTTAATTAACCCAATTTTCGCCAAAGTTCCGTCCACACGCCAGATTTTGATCGGCGTCCCTATAAGCAAACGTCTTCGGGTGTTTTAAACAGTACAGAGAGTGAGAAGAGTGAATACAGTACAGTAAGGAGAGAGTAGTCCAAGAGCAGTGCAGTTCGCAGAGAGACGCGCCTCGCACAGGTGACCGCACGATTCCATGCCTTCCGACTTAGACTTCTAACCAAGAACAAATTCGTTGAAGTCCGACTTTAGATTTCCCACCAAAACGAGTTTCCGACTTCGACTTCTAACCAAGAACAAATTACAGAAGTCTGACTTATATTTTCCATCAGAGCCGACCTTATTGAAAAACAATCCAGATATCCAGAACTAGCTAAGGAACGCAAAAGTGTTACAATCTACATTTTTTTCTTCGGGCTGGGAGAGAAAGAGAGAGACGCATTCCTGTAACTCAACAAACCGACATAAAATTAATCACTATTCCTAACCAGTCGCTCGCCTTGAAGTTGTTTGTGCTTTTGTTTTGTTTTTTTGTCTATATTTATTGTGCAGTATCACCTTGACCCGGATACGGCTGGCACTACGGCCCGACGTCTGATTGATCTCGTCAGCCTAACATCAAATCACAACGTGGGTAGGTTGAATCGAGATCAAAGCAGTTGCTTCGGTGACCAGGCGTTGGAAGCGAGCCGAGTACGACAAGTTGGTACTAGAACCCAACAAGACTTCAACCGATGTCCCAGGGTTAGCACGTCACAAAGAACCGACGTCACATATTGGTGTCGTGACTGAAAGAGGCGGGTGTCATATATCATATCGGGGTTTCTGTTGTATCCGGGTTTTGTCTATTATATATACATTAACACAGACTCTAATTTGGGACCAGTGAAAATCTCTCTTATATCAGGGTTTCTCTTATATCCGGGTTACACTGTATTGGTAATATTTTCATTATATACCCGGTACTTGAAATTCTTGGTTTCTATATTTCTCATAATTTTTGGAAGTTTTGCGAAAAATCATTGGTTGTAAATATCCACTTTAGACGTTTATATGGAATTATTAAATTATATGAACCGGCACCAACAAAAGTCGTTTTTAACGGAACTGGTTTAAAAGAGGGACTGCTGCATAAATACACTATTATTAAATTGCAGTCGTGTTTGTGTACATAAATATAGATATATATATGTGTGTAATATATTATATATATATTATTATTTATATATTATATGCGCGGTACTTATTAGAAAGCGCTGAATATCAGATATAGAGCTAACATATTTGCTTTGATTGATGTGAGTTTGTGACCCTGGGTTTCACGCTATTTGCGATCGTCAGACAAACTGATTATTTTTTTTTAATTTTGCATTTATGTAGATTGCGTGTATTGGTGTTATTATGGAAGTGGAGGTGAATCGTCGTCGTGATGTCATTCATGCTAACGCAAACATAGATGCATGTCCGTACACCCATTGAGGTATGCTGACACACATACACACGCTCGCCCCCGGGGCTCATACAAACATAAACATATGTGGACAGTATGCGACTTGATATATGTATGTATATGTGTGTTGTTGTCTACATATATACGCATTTGGTTGCTGAAATTCAAAAATGGGATGTGTAGCAAATATTTCTATTAAATGTATACATGTCAAGAATCAGACCATTTTTCTATTCTTTCGCTGAATAATATTTCCTCGGACGCACGTATATATATATATATATATATATATATATATATATATATATATATATATATATATAAAAATATATATATATATATATATATATATATATATATATATATATATATATAAGATAAACAATTTTTCCTCGCACGCACGTATATACGTATATATATATATATATATATATATATATATATATATATATATATATATATATATATAAATATATATATATATATATATATATATATATATACATATATATATATATATAAGATAAACAATTTTTCCTCGCACGCACGTATATACGTGTATATATATATATATATATATATATATATATATATAAATATATATATATATATATATATATATATATATATATATATATATATATATATACATATATATATATATAAGATACACAATTTTTCCTCGCACGCACGTATATACGTATATATATATATATATATATATATATATATATATAAGATAAACAATTTTTCCTCGCACGCACGTATATACGTATATATATATATATATATATATATATATATATATAAGATAAACAATTTTTCCTCGCACGCACGTATATACGTATATATATATATATATATATATACGTATATATATATATATATATATATATAATAAACAAATAAACCCAAGATTACCTCATATGGAGAATAGCCTATTTCGGCAGACAGTGATATTGTTCGTCTGTATTATCAACCCCGGTGTGAAATGAGTTCACGTCTATAAAGTAGGGATGTGTCAGCAAGTAGAAGTTAACTGTGAAATCTAACAAATCAACCCAAATCCAACTTGCCGAAATCATGTAATATAGAGTTTGCACATTTCAAAGTTTATTAAGTTATATACCCTGACACGAAAAAAAAAGAAATTCTGTAGTTATTTGTCAGTCGCTTTTAACGGAATTTGTTTAAAAGAGGGACTGCTGCCTAAATACACGATTATTAAATTACAGTCGTTTTAACTCATATTCGAGTACGCTATAATTGTTACGGAAAAAATACACCAGGAGATACGACTTTCCTAGATAAACACAAGCTCTCCATCAACAAAAGTGACATTTTTTTCTATATTACCGGATTAAGTAGCTTTCTGTCCTCACTCGACAATATTGGTTAAGAAGACGTACAAGCAAATTCGATTGCTAAAGAAGAATAACTAGAAATATTAAACACAAACATTTAAATTAGATATTCGTGTAGGCCTACGTGATAGACAGGTGTGTGAAATAGTACAAAAAGGCACGAGAAAAAACAAGACATTGAAAATGAACGTGTCTCAGTGGGGGACACTTTTTCTCCACGTGCGACTAAAACTTAGTTAGAATACCATTGCCTATTTATTCGCTTAAGGTGCGTCCCCTCGCGACGGATTTTTTAAAGGGAAAACTAGCCTGGCCGTTGCTCTCGAAAAGGACCTCCAATCTGAGGTTGACTAGGGTAGGAAATGACTTGTAAACTTTAACGACTCCAAAACGTAGCAGTTCTTATTTACACACCGTATAGAACTCTTCCTGCCTCCTATCAGAATGGTTGATGCCCAACCCCACGAAAGACTCTCTTTGCACCTGCTTGGTCTCACG
>OZ038505.1:92719761-92912261 GCA_964036315.1 Acanthosepion esculentum | reverse complement strand
TGGGTCATAAATTCAGAATAAAGGGTTTCCCCCAGATATGGGTTAATTAGTAGGAACTGTATCAGTAATAAAAATACCTCGCTTTAAATAACCTGCAAAACGTTTATAAGTCGTAAAATAACAAAACAATCAATCAATCAATAGATGAACTATATTGGGTCCTATCCTCTTATATACTAAAATTTATATTAATCCAATAAAAGGAACTAATTGTTCGCAAATTATCCATTCCGCTTGGGATGTTTGAGTTCAAATAGGAAGCCAAGTATTCGAACGCTGATTTTCAAGGGAACGAAATTCACACAAATCCGTACATTGGTGCATTATAACATTCTTAAACTTACGGATAAAAAGGTCAAGTAATATATCCATTCTTCGCCATTTTACCTGTGGGTAAATAAAATTAAATGCGAACCTTAGCGCTCGCGGACCGAACGAAGCCATCTTCTCAATAATGGCAAATTCCGTCGTAAGTCGAATACTTGTTCTCAGCAGAAAACTAATGGACCTGACCCATTACGAAAACAACCTCTGACTCCAGTGTACAGAGGTCAACATCTTCTTGATAAACACGCGTAATTTTCTGCTGACAGTGGCTGACAGCGACACTTTAAACTGAAACCTCAAACAGGGGAATTTGAGGAAGGAAGCGAAATGGAGAACAGAGGAACACAATGAATTTTGTCCGAGGCTACATAATGATTCACCAGCGAAAGAAATGGATCCCTCGTCGTCACAAAAGCGCAGCATTGTCATGGCGTACTTTGTGTTTAAAGTATTGCACGCCGCTGGACGTAACACGCATCCTTCCGACATTTTCAACTCTGTTAGATTGATGACAAATTCGTGCTTAATGGACGGTTAACATCGGTATTGATATCGTGAGCTCACCGGACAGTGAGTGAATTCTGGTTTTTGTCATTTATAAGACCGGGATCATTAAAAAGGGTTAATGTAGATTTGCTTCTGTAAGAGCTAAATGGAATTCTTCGTGAAGCCTGCAGTCTTCATAAAACTAGGGCGAGTGTCTTTTTAATCTGCCTTACTGGCAGTTTCTCTCACTTTCTCGTTTCTCACTTTTCGCCACCCTGCAAAACATTTTTTGTATATTCCTTGCTTTGTGCGAGTAAATGTTTATGTATTTCAAGTCCTGTTTGTGATGTGTGTATTCAGTTCTATCCTGTTGTCCTGTAAACAGTGTAATTTGAATCGCAAAGAACGGTATGCAAATGAACAAAGATGCGACACATCACGGTTTTATATATTGAATCGTTCGATTGTGAGTGCTTATTTCAGTGGACATATATTTAAACCGGTTGATACATCTCAAAGTTTACACATATAAGACCACAAATAAAAATGTAATAATTAGATAGATAGATAGATATAAAAAGACTATGATAATAGATAGATAGATAGATATAAAAAGACAATGATGATAGATAGATAGATATAAAAAGACTATGATACTAGATATATATATATGAATTGGCTTAATGAAACCGTACTTTCTATGCTGTTATTTCTCTCGTACTTCTCGCTTGTACTGGCTTCTTGCTTTCTCAGTTTCGATCTTCTATGAATTTAAACGCAATGTCAATCGTTGTCTGTTGTCTAAAATATTCTTTGATACTTCTCACTCCTTAATATTTCTCTTTTTTCTTCTTCTTCCACACTACTTATGTAGTCTAAAATATTCTTTGATACTTCTCACTCCTTAATATTTCTCTTTTTTCTTCTTCTTCCACACTAATTATGTCTTGTTGGGGTGATATAAAAAAATCTAATAAAGATATATCACCATTCTGCCATTCACTTTTGATAATATATCGAATAAATATTGTTATTCATGATTATTAATGTTTATATTTAAGTTTGTGTGATTCATTTTTTACAAATACTAGGTCATCCCATAGGTTCTGTCCGAAATTTAAATTTTTGTTAAAATGACCGAAATTTAAAGAGTATTTTATAATGTCTAATGGAGCTGAACATTATTTTTATGTTTAGATGTATTTAACTTTCATTTCAGAGAACAATAAAATTAAATTTTGTTTGATTAAAACCCTGCTAACATGGAAGTACCCAAGAATCATTTGAGGCACATAATGCTTTATGAGTTCAAGAACGGAAACTCAGCAGCCGAAGCAGCTAGAAACATTCACTCAGTTTATGGAGTGGAATGTGTGAATGAAAGAACTTGCAGAAGATGGTTTGCAAAATTCAAAGGTGGAGATTTCACACTTGAAGATGAACATCGAACCGGACGTCCAGTTGAGTTTGATGAAAAGCTTCTTGAAGCAGACCTTGAATAAAATCTTGCTTTATCTGTTGAGGAATTGGCAGTGGTTCTCAGTTCAAACCATACAACTGTTCCTCGTCATATTCAACAACTTGGAAAAGTTCCTAAACTTGGAAAATGGGTGCCTCATGAATTGTCTTAAAACAACCTCAAATCCCGAGTTGACATCTACTCTTCTCTCCATTATCGCCAACTTGTTTCACCTTTTTTGGATAGACTTGTTACTGGCGACGAAAAATGGATCTTTTATCGAAAGGTTAAGCGTCGTAGACAGTGGCTTGGTAAAGGGGAAGGACCCCAGCCACAGCCGAGAAGGGAACTTCGTGGGCAAAATGTTCTTCTTTCAATCTGGTGGGATTGCCAAGGAATAATCCACTTTGAATTCTTACCACCTAATGCAACAATTAATGCTCAAATATACTGTCAGCAATTAGAGCGTGTGAACCAAGTTTTGAGGGAAAAAAGACCTGCTCTCGTGAATCGAAAACGGGTGATGTTTCATCAGGACAATGCGCAACCACACACAGCAAGAATCATGTCACAAAAGATCGAAGAACTTGGTTGGGAGAAAATTCCTCATCCACCTTATTCTCCAAAGCTTGCTCCTTCAGACTACCATTTGTTTCGTAGCTTACAGAATCATTTGGAAGAAACAGCTTTTGTAACACAGGAAGAGGTTAAAACTGAAATTTGTGAGTTCTTCGAATCAAAGCCAAAAGAATTTTTACAGTAATGGAATTAGTAAGCTTGTTAATAGATGGAGGGAAGTCATAGATAATCATGGAAAATACATTGTTGTTTGAATCTGTAATTAAATGTAACATTTGGTCACTTGTTTTCTTTATTCAAAATTCGGACAGAACTTATGGGATGACCTGATAATATTATCATCTTATTAACGATATTTTTTATATTCGTCTGTCATCTATCTTTAACAATATTGTTATTTTGACGTGATAATGTCAGTAAACCTTGTAATCAATATTACAAATACTATAGTTTTATTAGCTATTTGCTATCTTACAAATTGTATTCCTATACTTATTTTTCTGACATGCATTTTTAAAATGATATTTCAGCTTTACTTTTTGCTCATCTAATAATAATGCTTGTATTTAATGATTTTTCTAATTCATTTTACAATTGATAAGGTTGCTATTAAATTTCTGGGCTTTTGCAAATATTTTCTCGTTTTTATAAATACGATATTCATCTTACAAATGATATTACCGTTTTTAATTTTGCCTCATCTTACAGAAGATAGTGTCTGTATTTAATGTTTGTAATTCAATTTACAAATGATAAAGCCTTTTAAGTACTCTCGGTTCCCTTGCAAATAATTATCTTCCTGGCTTTCATCTGTACAAATCCTATTTTCCCTTGATGTTCTCTCGTCATCCTTATGATAATGCCAGTATTTAATCTTCGTAATTCATTTTGAAAATTCAAGTTTTTAATAAATTCCTGTCATGTTACAAATTATATTGTCTAGTTTTATTTTTTCTGAAATTCATTTTCAAATATATATTTGTTATGGGAACTTACCCATAATAAGAATGGACTACTCTGTACCTCATAAATAGTGGGCCTCAAGCGGAAGCAGCAGCGAGTCAGGCAGTCGGACAGTCAGTCAGAGACAGAGTTGCGTCAGACGATTACTGCAAGACATTGGAATAGTGATACTGGTCGAGACAACATAGTTCTCTCTAACCTAACCTGATTGTTATTACTAACACTTCTACTTCTTTTGTACGTATTTCTATTTGTAATATATCTGTGTTATTCCATACCTGTGTTCGAGTTATTCTTCACTGGTTCTACCTTGGACCATCACCGTGGCACAAGGAACTTGGACCATAACAATATTGCCTTTTTATGTTTCCTTCACCTTCATAATGGGATTGTTTATGATTATTATATCCTTTTAATTTACAAATTTGTCTATATATACAGTATATGCCCAAGAGCCCCCCAAGTTAGAGAATTAAAAAGTGTAACCCGGATATAAGAGACCCGGATATAAGATAAACCCGGATATAAGAGAGATTTTCTCTGGCCCCAAATTAGAGCCTGTGTTAATGTATATATAATAGACCAAACCCGGATATAAGATACTTATTCTCCGGTCCCGACAACTCTCTTATATCCGGGTTACACAGTACTAAACGCGTCGTGTTATATGAACGTATGACTAGGACTGAGGATGAGAAGAATATTAAGATATGGCAGATAGATAATGAGAGGCTATAGATGTGACGATCTGGGATTGATAATTGATAAGTTTTAATTTAATTTTACTGAAAGTACTTGGCACACGAGTGCATGGCGTTCGATTATCAAGTGAGTAAGGTGCAGCTAAAATTTTAAATCCGCCAACGTTAGGATGAGTAAAATAGATTAGGCAAAAAGACAAAAAATAAGGAAATTATATGCAGTAACAGGTTAATTTGGTTATTATTATTGTTATTATTATTATTATTATTATTATTATTATTATTATTATTGTTTTTATTTCCTTTGAAATGGCGTTTACACATTTCTTTGTGGGTCCCGCCCAGAGAACTAAGATTAAATATGGCATCAAGACACTTTCCACTGACAAAAAAAAAAAAAAATTACATAAATAAAGTCCTTCGTAAAGTGTGGGCTGTACTTGTGAGAACAATTTTTTGTATCACTTTGAGGCATGGACTTCCAGGAATCCCTTCAATCAGCCTACTGGAATCTTTTCCAACCAAACCTAGGGCTCCAACTACAACAGGGATTATTGATGTTCCCATGTGCCACATTTTTTAAATTTCTATTTCAAGGTTCTTGTATTTTGACAGCTTTTTGAATATCTTCAAAGATATATTGCAGTCTGCAGGGACTGCCATATCAATAAGGAAGCACTTATTTTGTCTTTAATAACAATATCTGGACGGTTGGCTTTGATTGTTCTGTCAGTGTGTATTGTGTAGTCCCATAAAATTGTAACAGGTCCTATCTCCGTAACCGGGTCTGGGTGGTGTTCATACCAGTTTCTTTTAGTTTCCTTCCCGGAGAAGTGGCAAATTTTCCAGTGCAGATATTGGCCCACTCTGTCATGCCGGGTTTTATACAAAGTGGGTACCAATATCGTGCAACCTGATACAAGATGATCAATTGTTTCTGGGTATTTATCACAGAATCTGCTTTTTGGAGTAACACAATATTTTAGAATATGTGCTTGATAATTTCTAGTTAACAAGCATTATTATTATTAGTAGTAGTAGTGGTAGTAGTAGTAATATTATTATTAGTATTTATTATTATTATTAAAAAGACAAAATGATTGCCGTAACTCTTCAACAATTAATAGAAGAGCATGATTTAAGAGAAGACAAATCATATGACAGTGTTTGACGATTTTCAAAAATATTTCGACAGGATGACCATCTTCTTCAAAATATATTTTTAAAAATGTTCATGTATAAAAATTACAAAAAGATATGTCTGTGTTTATTTTTGCCTCCCCATTCCATTAGTGAGTGTCCTTCTTGATTCTATCTATCGATAGAATACAGCGGCCACTCTTATTATTTTGAGGGGGTGGACGGTTCCTACTAACATTGCTTTCATTTTGTTTTATCTTTGGTTGACATTTCTGAGTTTCTTGTCTGGGTTCACTCCCTTTCTTCATCATTTAATGTTTCATGTGATTTTTAATTATATATATATATATATATATATATATATATATATATATATATATATATATATATATTTATATATATATATATACAAATAAAAAGAAAGAACAGTAAGATATATAATTCGGTGTTCTTATAGATATATTTATTTTTACACAAAAGTGCTCAATGTAAATTTACAGAGCATTAATATTATAAATTAGCTGATTTAAAATGTTTTTTTTAGCTCCACAGTAATAACCATGCGCTTTAATTTAATAACAACATTAAATTCGAAGATTCTAGCTTCCATTTTTGAAACATGGTTATTACTGTGTAGCGAAAAAAATATTTTAAATCAGTTAATTTATAATATATATATATATATATATATATATATATATATATATATATATATATATATATATGAACATTGTTTTTGTTGGACTCTTCTGAATATATGGTATTGTGATGTGTGCAGGATTGTGAGGTGAGGGATGAGTTTTTGTGGGGAATGTGTAATTGTAACGAATGAATGGGTCATGATTCTGGTTAACTAAGAAATAGGATAGCTAGTGAAAGACCCGTCTTTCCCCACTTCCCCTTCGGCCTTGTGCCAAAATTTTGTAATATTTACAAAATAAATATAGCGTCATTCGGCGGACAGCGTGCAATAGAGCCGGACGTACGGATTGACAGACAGACAGACAAAGAGGAAGTCGAAGTCGGCTCGGCTGAGCTGGTGTCTGTTTCACAACTGCCCAGTGTAACGGCTGAGAAAGGGAGACACGCAAACTATTTCCTTGAGGCGAACGAAGAAGAAGAAGAAAAAAAAAAGAGTTGGCATGCCGGCGAGCGACGCACCGAACTTTTTGACCCCCCTCATCAGCATTTTTTTTCTTTCTCATACAGGGGTTATACCTGTTTTAGAGCCCACTAACAGAAACTGGTCTGAAAATTATATCGACGCTTGAACGATTGTATGTACGCGTGAACACATGAATGTACTGTAAATAATTATTTTTAAGCTACCAGCTTTCCAAATGTATATAAGCCGTCATTAGGACGTACACTAGACCATTTTGGAACGTGCTGCAAAGTAAATAGTCGTCCTCCTTTGGAGACGAAAAGCCCGGTTAAGTGATTCAAATGGATTTGATTTGGAGGTAGATAAAACTGGATTACAAAATGGTTCTATTTACGGATGAATGCAGGATAAAGTTGGATGTTTCCGAGATGTGGGTACTTATGCAGGAGTAAGCCTCTTTGGGTGAGTTATCAATACTGAGGTGGCGGCGATGCTTTGAGCGGGCATCATAGATAATACATTGGTTCATGGACAGGGGAAAGTGACATTAAAATTAGCTCATCTCCCTTTCCAAATCTTATCTTTCAGCAGCATCATAAATAGACGTCGTGTCATTTCAACCCCAAAGATACGAAATGTTCCTTCATATAATAACTATTTCGGTTACCTAAATATTTATTATGCGACACAGAAGGTTTAAGAAGCAATGTTTTATAGAACCTGCGCCCAGTAGCCTAGGTCTAAACTAATACATCTGGAGCATCTTCGATAAACGTGATGATAAGGTGACACGAAATTTATATCGAAATTTGAATATCGGAAAGTCAGGTTAGATCTTTGTAACGCTGTTACATCTGAAGACGTTCTCAAATTAATTATTTCCGTTGATAGCCTGTTGCTTGAAGCAAGGGAAAATGAAAATTACATCAATAAATAATATTACTTTCCCGTTTGCCTGTTCACTCACACAGTCATGAGCAAATTGCTATATTTAAAAAAAAAAATAATAGTTCCTATAGTCGTTAGCGTCCATATTTTCTTTTATCTTGACATGAT
Organism: Acanthosepion esculentum; assembly: GCA_964036315.1. NCBI lineage: Eukaryota > Metazoa > Mollusca > Cephalopoda > Sepiida > Sepiidae > Acanthosepion > Acanthosepion esculentum. The sequence continues at coordinate 92,904,445 of OZ038505.1, read as the reverse complement.
TCCACATTTATTTTCAATCATTTTACTTGAAGCAAGGCAATGAAGCAACTAAGACGCAAGGGGTTACTCAGTATGCGAGAATATGAGCCAAATTAATATTAATGACATTGAACAATATAAGAACAGGAATTAAGAAGAGAAAGAATAGCGATGGACATTTAAATTGTTCAAGATCAAACTTGACTGGAAAGGGAGAAATGGTAAGAGAGTTCCACAAGCGAGATGAGTGAGAGAATCAACTCTCTCTCTCTCTCTCTATCTATCTAACTATCTATCTATCTATCACAGTCTGCATTGATCTATCTACCTATCTATTACAGTCTGCATTGATCTATCTATCTATCTATCTATCTCAGTCTGCATTGATCTATCTATCTATCTCAGTCTGCATAGATCTATCTATCTATCTATCTATCACAGTCTGCATTGATCTATCTATCTATCACAGTCTGCATTGATCTATCTATCTATCACAGTCTGCATTGATCTATCTATCTATCTATCTATCACAGTCTACATTCATCTATCTATCTATCACAGTCTGCATTCATCTATTTATCTATCTATCTATCTATCTATCTATCTATCTATCTATCTATCACAGTCTGCATTGATCTATCTATCTATCACAGTCTGCATTGATCTATCTATCTATCTATCTATCTATCTATCACAGTCTGCATTGATTTATCTATCTATCACAGACTGCATTGATCTATCTATCCATCTATCTATCTCTCACAGTCTGCATTGATCTATCTATCTATCACAGTATGCATTGATCTATCTATCTATCTATCACAGTCTGCATTGATCTATCTATCTATCACAGTCTGCATTGATCTATCTATCTATCTATCTATCTAACTATCTCAGTCTGCATTGATCTATCTATCTATCTATCACAGTCTGCATTGATCTATCTATCTATCTATCACAGTCAGCATTGATCTATCTGTCTATCACAGTCTGCATTGATCTATCTATCTATCTATCTATCTAACTATCTCAGTCTGCATTGATCTATCTATCTATCTATCTATCTATCACAGTCTGCATTGATCTATCTATCTATCTATCTATCTATCACAGTCTGCATTGATCTATCTATCTATCACAGTCTGCATTGATCTATCTATCTATCTATCTATCTATCACAGTCTGCATTGATCTATCTATCTATCTATCTATCTATCACAGTCTGCATTGATCTTTCTATCTATCTATCACAGTCTGCATTGATCTATCTATCTATCTATCTATCTATCACAGTCTGCATTGATCTATCTATCTATCTATCTATCTATCTATCTAACTATCTCAGTCTGCATTGATCTATCTATCTATCTATCTATCTATCTATCTATCTATCACAGTCTGCATTGATCTATCTATCTATCTATCACAGTCTGCATTGATCTATCTATCTATCACAGTCTGCATTGATCTATCTATCTATCTATCTATCTATCACAGTCTGCATTGATCTATCTATCTATCTATCTATCTATCACAGTCTGCATTGATCTATCTATCTATCTATCACAGTCTGCATTGATCTATCTATCTATCTATCTATCTATCTATCTATCTATCTATCTATCTAACTATCTCAGTCTGCATTGATCTATCTATCTATCTATCTATCTATCTATCTATCTATCTATCACAGTCTGCATTGATCTATCTATCTATCTATCACAGTCTGCATTGATCTATCTATCTATCTATCACAGTCAGCATTGATCTATCTGTCTATCACAGTCTGCATTGATCTATCTATCTATCTATCTATCTATCTAACTATCTCAGTCTGCATTGATCTATCTATCTATCTATCTATCTATCTATCTATCTATCTATCTATCTATCACAGTCTGCATTGATCTATCTATCTATCTATCTATCACAGTCTGCATTGATCTATCTATCTATCACAGTCTGCATTGATCTATCTATCTATCTATCTATCTATCACAGTCTGCATTGATCTATCTATCTATCTATCACAGTCTGCATTGATCTTTCTATCTATCTATCACAGTCTGCATTGATCTATCTATCTATCTATCACAGTCTGCATTGATCTATTTATCTATCTATCTATCTAACTATCTCAGTCTGCATTGATCTATCTATCTATCTATCTATCTATCACAGTCTGCATTGATCTATCTATCTATCTATCACAGTCTGCATTGATCTATCTATCTATCACAGTCTGCATTGATCTATCTATCTATCTATCTATCTATCTATCTATCTATCTATCACAGTCTGCATTGATCTATCTATCTATCTATCTATCACAGTCTGCATTGATCTATCTATCTATCTATAACAGTCTGCATTGATCTATCTATCTATCACAGTCTGCATTGATCTATCTATCTATCTATCTATCTATCTATCTATCTATCTATCTAACTATCTCAGTCTGCATTGATCTATCTGTCTATCTATCTATCTATCTATCTATCACAGTCTGCATTGATCTATCTATCTATCTATCACAGTCTGCATTGATCTATCTATCTATCACAGTCTGCATTGATCTATCTATCTATCTATCTATCTATATATCTATCTATCACAGTCTGCATTGATCTATCTATCTATCTATCTATCTATCACAGTCTGCATTGATCTATCTACCTATCTATTACAGTCTGCATTGATCTATCTACCTATCTATTACAGTCTGCATTGATCTATCTATCTATCTATCACAGTCTGCATTGATCTATCTATCTATCTATCTATCTCAGTCTGCATTGATCTATCTATCTATCTATCTATCTATCTATCTATCTCAGTCTGCATTGAACTATCTATCTATCTATCTATCTATCACAGTCTGCATTGATCTATCTATCTATCTATCACAGTCTGCATTGATCTATCTATCTATCACAGTCTGCATTGATCTATCTATCTATCTATCTCAGTCTGCATTGATCTATCTATCTATCTATCACAGTCTGCATTGATCTATCTATCTATCTATCTATCTATTACAGTCTGCATTGATCTATCTATCTATCTATCTATCTATCACAGTCTGCATTGATCTATCTATCACAGTCTGCATTGATCTATCTGTCTATCTATCTATCTATCACAGTCTGCATTGATCTATCTATCTATCACAGTCTGCATTGATCTATCTATCTATCACAGTCTGCATTGATCTATCTATCTATCTATCTATCACAGTCTGCATTGATCTATCTATCTATCACAGTCTGCATTGATCTATCTATCTATCTATCTATCTATCTATCTATCACAGTCTGCATTGATCTATCTATCTATCTATCTATCTATCACAGTCTGCATTGATCTATCTATCTATCTATCACAGTCTACATTGATCTATCTATCTATCTATCACAGTCTGCATCTATCTATCTATCTATCTATCTATCTATCTATCTATCTATCTATCTATCACAGTCTGCATTGATCTATCTATCTATCATAAAGAGGTAATTATACTAAGAATTAGCAATGTTAATGTGATTAATGGCTACATCTTTTCGCTTAAAAGTCGTAATAAAGCATTAACCTTCTAACAATGCATTGAATAACGCGATACTGATGTTTAAATTGCTGCACAATTTAATATAATTAAGCAAATAGATCCACAGGAAATGGGAAATTCTGGGAAGGAAAAAACTACTACGACATTTTACTCTATTTCGTGGGTCATTCAATAAATAAGGTGAATGTTTCGGTATAAAGACTTCTAATACAGATAGAAGCTTACTTTTTCTTTTCTTTCAACGTAGTCTTCCAGCACTCTCACACACTTTTTCCATCTGTGCACAAGCTTCCGTATTCCCTCAGCGTAAGAATCTTTGGACTGATGTCTCAGCCAGTCGCTCACAACACTTTTGACTTCATCGTCACTTTTAAACTTCGTGCCTCTCGTAAACGCTTTCAAGGGACCAAACTGGTGAAAGTCTGAAGGGGCAAGGTCTGGGCTTAAGGCGGTCGATTGAGCAGTTCCCAGCCCAGCTCATTGATGGTCTGATGCCTTTTCATGATGCAAGATGACTCCTTCTGACTGATGACCGCTGCGTTTGTCCCAACAGATAAGCTCAAAGTCCTTGCAATGTCATCCACTGTCACACTTCTGTCAGGCTGAATGAGGTCATTGACTGATTCGATCACCTCAGGAGACTTAACTTCTGTAGGCCTCCCAGACCTGTCTTTATCCTCAACATTGGTCCGTCCTTCTTTAAACAATTTAGCCCACTTGTAGACATTTTTGGCTGAAACATGTGGCACCATACACAGTTGACATTCCCCTATGAATTTCAACTGGTTTGCACCCTTCAGCAACCAAAAATTTGATAACTGACCGCTGTTTAATCCTGGAGCATGCTTTTTGGTCGGCCATCTTTGTTAATCGTCAAAACTCTCAAAGTTTTTTTTAATCTGCAAAAGAAATTAAATCCATGTGAAAAAGAATTAAAAAAAAGAGTAAGCTTCTATCTGTATTAGAAGTCCTTATACCGAAAAATTCACCTTATATATTGAATGACCCTCGTATTTTGACTATACTCTTAGTCCATGTCATTTTAACTGAAAACACATGCAACAACAAAAACAAAATTCGTGGATTTCCCACATAACTAAATTCAAACAAAATATTCTTTATTTGAAATATTTAAACAATAACTCTAGCGTTGCGACACTGCACGGTGAAAAATTATATAATTGCCAATAAATAACATATTTTTAAAACATCTTTCGGTATACTCTGCATTTATTTCGTCTTGGAGTTTACCTGGAATGAAAAGATTACCCACTGAGGTGAAAGTGTGATGTTTTCAAATATTCGGCCTAGCAACATCAAATCTATCTGGCAACAATTTAAGCAAAAGTATCGCATTATTCAATGAATTATTAAAAAATAATGATTTATTAAATCTTGTTAGCGAAAAGATTTCGCCATTAATTGCATTAATATTGCTAATTAATTCTAAGTATAATTACCTCTTTATGATATAATATACTGTACAATTTAATATATATATATATATGTGTGTGGGCGCGCGCGTGCGTGTGCATGCTTTTATGTGTGTGAGTGTGTTTGTGTGTGTTTGTGTTGTGGGCTTTTTGGGGCCATAAATAATGACACAAAGAGAGAAATTGAGTTAAAGAAATATATTAATAGAAACAATAATACAAACATATACAAACGAGAGTGTTACAGCAAGAATATTCCGTCTGACTGTCAGAGATGACTACTGGAAACTTTCCCCTCCAAAAGGCAGTACCTGCTCCTATTTATAACTGGGAGAGTCCATGCGTGCGTGGGTAAAGTAACATTATATATATATATATATATATATATATATATATATATATATATATATATATATATATATATATAAAATGTTACTTTACCCACGCACGCATGGACTCTAAAACCGAAGGTTCCTTCATAAAAGGGCCGCTGTGTAATCAAGAAAATTTGACAAAGGTAATATCGACTACAGGTTACAATCTAATCTAAACATATAAAAATAACGATTATCTAAACTAGTAAGGACCTAAATTTCTATGTTCAAAAACGCATACGTATACACACATACACAACAAATATTAATATTTTCACGTACAGACAGACATATAGGTGTGTACACACATACACATACATATACATATACATATATACATATACACATACACACATACATATATATATATACATACACACAGATACACATACATATACATATATACAGACACATACATATACACATATATCCACACACATCCACTCTTACATATATACACATTTAGATTTAAATAAATTATGAACATAGAAAATTAGTGTTTAAATCTTTTTATTTTATATATATATATATATATATATATATATATATATATATATATATATATATATATATATGTTGTTTTTAATATATATATATAATCATTGCAACACAGAAATTCCCGTGTTTCAAAACTGAAACTTCAATTTATATTCAATCATATAAATTAAACTTAAAATACAACGTTCCATTATCCAGCGATGCTAAGAATAACTTTTAGAAATTTATTCCCTTAATTCATAAGTCCAGGCGAATTTGATATTTTGAGACGTTCGGGGTTAAGGAAAATTCCATCTTTTTTTTATTTTAGGGGTGTTAGCATTTAACTTATTTAGAAAACCCATGTATCTAATGTATTGTAGCTATCAAGTTGGTCAAGTGAAGGTGGAGGCTGGGTTACCTGTCTATTGATACCAACTTCCTTTTTCCAAGTAGAAATTTGTTGTATTGCCTATGTTCCAACACATCGTCTGGGTTTCAATAGGAATATATTTGGTATTTTTATTTTTTATTTAATTTTTATTTTTATAAATTTCAATTACGATTTTTTTCAAATATTATTTTATCATATTTTTAATATTTATTTGTACCGACTTAAGATATTATATTTAATTTATTTACTAATTAAGTACATGTTGAAATTAATATATTAGAATATAATTATATATTCGTAAACTATTTTATTTATGATCAAGTGTAAATCTGCTCGTTTCATTTTTTTAATAAAATTAGTTATTACTTAAAGAAAAAGAATGGCAATGTCTAAAAAAACTTGCTATTTCATTTCCTTCATTTAATAAATTTTTATAATTCAGAAACTTAATAATATTTAACTTTTCAAGTATGCACAAAGGACATGGGTCATTTAAAGCTCTAGAAGTTCTTGTTTTTTTTTATTAATTTCCATTTTACAGTTGGTGTTTTATTGGTTTATTTTAAATGCCAGAAATATTTAGATAAGGATGTCTGGCTGCAGTATTTAGTATTATTGAAGCAACGTTGGTGTTGGTTCCATCTTAATTTAAATTCATTCTTTGTACATCTACATAGACTCTAACATCATTAGAATTCTTAATAGATAAGATACTGTATTGATAAACTACGGATTTTATACGAAATGTATTATTCAGTGGACAATTTACTGGGTTTTATAGTCACATCGTTTTTTCTTTATTTCTTTTTATTCCTATTTCAGGATCCATATTTCTTTGATTTTGGTATAAGTATTTATTCATAATTTTGGTATTATGTTTTTCATAATCCTTTCTAAGTTATCAGTAAAACTGTAATGTGTTTTTAAGGTATTTTTATTAAAAAAATACTATTTCTAGGAAAATATTTTTCGATTAATGCAAGAGATTTTTGTCCTATTTTACTTATATCCATTTGGTTGAATGAGGGTGTATACCAAATGATTTTTCTATTTCTATTTTTTGTTTCGTTTCTATTATTATTATTATTTACATAATTAAACTTTCGACATTCATAGCCACTATCCTTTATAGCTTTATCATAGAAATTGCTACGTTGATAAAATATTTATTCATTTGCTGGGTTAGTGCTTATTTTCTTTCCATCGGTGAAAGTATATCCTTAATTATTGAGGAAGGATGATCAGAATTGAGGTGAATATATAAAGGATTAGTATTGTTTTCTTCTTTTTTGTAAAATAGGTATATGTTATTCATTAAATCTAATGTTATATCCAGGAAGTTTACATTCTTAAATTAGTACTTCCAGAATCTTTCACGTTTAGGCATTTAAATTCTTTGTGTAATAGCTTTTTAATGTTTTATGTTTTAAAGTTAGTAGACTTTCTTATAAACATATTGCATCATTTCTACATTGTTAATACTAATTTCACGATGTGCTGTTATATAATATAAAAAGAGCAATAAGGTCGGAAGTCTCAGCAGAGTCCAATGATCCCATTGTGATGTCAAAATGGTCATCAGAGTTTTTAATCCAATGGTCAGCATTATGAATGATTACTGATTTTTTCGAATTCATAATTGTTTTTTCCTCATATGTAGGGTCAGGGTATTGGGTAGCAAAATCCAGACTAGTCCTGAAAAGTTTCCTTGTTAGTGATGAGTAATATTCTTCAGTATCATTATGTGTGTGTGTGTGTGTGTCTGTGTGTGTGTGTGGAACCCATTTAAAATTGTTGAAAACTTCAATAGATTTAAGTAATATGAATAAAAATATCAATTCCGTGCTAAGATCAGCCCACGCAGAAATCAACTCATTTTTCATTTTCACGGACTCAAGATTCAAATTTCCACATTACCATTTATTAACCAATAAGTGACGTTATCTCAAATGCTATCCAAGGTTTCAAATTCCTAACGAACGTATGTACCCTGTGTGCTATACAATTTGAGAGAATAAGGTTAATAATAGTTTCCCTCTCAAGAATAGATACTTAAAATTGAGAAATTTATTTATCAAACAATAAAATTCTGAGTTTAGTAAATCAAACTGTTAGCTTCTTTGATTCATCTTTTATTATATAATTATCACTTTTCATTTTTTTTGGTAAATTATTGGCCAGGAATTTTGCCCGATACTGACTACTCATCCGTTCACATAATTATTTATTAGAATTATATTCTAGCCATAGACTCCGCATTTTAAAGCCTATTATACAAGAAAAAGAATATTAGAATCAGTAATATTGGAGCTCATCGCTAGCTAATGGAAAATTACACGCATGAATACGGCAAGATAAATACGTGATTCCCGCGTTATGTAGTCGCATACAGGCTTTCACTCATACTAACGCAATTCATTTCTGTTGTGTTATAAAAGAAGAAAAACAAAATAATTTTGTTGTACTTTGTTTGAGAGAAATTTTTAACTCGTTTCTTTCAACTTTTATACTAAAAATATATTTAAAGTTGTAAAGCTGTGTGTGAAGATTTTTTATATTCTTCGTTTATTTCATATATATATATATATATATATATATATATATATATATGTATATATATATATGTATTGGGTATATTACTATGGTAACGGAACTGAAATACGGAAATTGAAAACAATTGATCCGCAGTACGAAATTCCGGCGAAAAAAAATACTAAGACATATCACTCTATTAAATTGAACTATGTACTTAGTCGAGTTAAATGGAAAACACTCACAACAAAAGAATTCGAGGATTTACCACATTACAAAATTCATATAAAAAAAAATATTCTCACTTGAAATATTTGAATTTATCGTTGCTATTTGCAAGTTCCAATATTATATAACCGTTATGATGATGAGAGCATGAAGTTTTTGAAAGTACTTGCTGCCCTAAAAATACACCAGATCAAACTGACAACAATTTTATACATAAGTATTGCATCATTCAGTGGATTGTTAGTAGGGTAATGCTTATACTAAGTCTGTTAGCGAAGAGAATTCGCCATTAATTGCTTTAATATTGATTCAATGTATGATTATCTATTTATTGTATAAAATATATGCTGACTAATATATCTATCTATCTATCTCTATATATCTATCTCTATCTCTCTCTCTCTCTCTCTCTCTATATATATATATATATATATATATATATATATATATATATATATATATATATATATATAGATAGATAGATAGATAATAGATAGATTGTATTAAATTTATTATTTTTATAGACGAAGAATTCACAATATCGGACAGCTAAATGTAGAACGTCTAAACATGGGTCTCATCAAAGCGTAGTTCCTGGGGAACAACCCCTTGACCGGTAAGTATATATATATATATATATATATATATATATATATATATATATATATATATATATATATATATATAAGTAACAGGTGTCTTATTCTTTATGGGCTGTGTCATCTCAATATGTTGGCTATCATGTGTTTCCACAATTTCCTTTACTTTTTAGCTCCTAATAAATTCTTTTTTTTTTATTTCACTTAAGCCCTGTTCACTCATCCATTTACATCATCATTATGCACTGCTTTTCTCTGTCCCTCTGTCCCTCAGTTCGCCTTATAAGTATCAGAATTTCCAGGCCCCCTTTCCTCATTACGCCCCTCAGAAATTTAAGCTGCTTCTTCCTGATGTTAATTTAAAGATTCCTTTTTGTTTCCATTTTCTCCATAACCTTATTGTTTCTCATATGTTTGGTCCATAACATTCTCAGCATCCTCCTGTATAACCACATTTCTGATGCTTCAAGTTTCTTCTTCAGATTCGAGGTACTCGTCCAGCATTCACTGATGATAACAATGTTTTTCTGTCTCTTAATAATCTGCATATCTTTTGGAAAGTATCTTTGGCTATCACAGTGCATCTTCGTATTGCCATGTCGCACATGGCCGCCCTCTTTTAGAACACTTCCCATATACTTACATTTTGTACTGCTTTGACTTTGGTATCTGCATTTTCTCATTTGCATGTTGAGCTCGTCTTTTTGCTAACAACCATGCATTCTGTCTTCTTGCAGTTGATGTTTCGTCCTTTCTTCTCGCTTTTCCTTCACTGCCGTCTCTAGTGAATTTTGCAGTTTTCTTTCTGTGTCTGCTAGCAGCGCTGTGTCAGTTGTATTTGTGCGAAGGGTAACTCCCAGAATTTCAACGAATTCAGTCAGCTTCTTACACTTTCCTCGCCGATATAGCGCTACATCACGCGCACATGCTAAATTTTCACATTGTTAAATATCTATCTATCTATCTATCTATCTATATATATATATATATATATATATATATATATATATATATATATATATATATATATATGATGACATCAGATATGTGCTGTTAGCGTTTTCATTCAAAACAAAATCACACATCGAAGAAGAATCGAATTATTCGCCGTTTTCCTCCGTCCATCTTTTCAATATGTCCTGTGAGTATCATATATATATATATATATATATATATATATATATATATATATATATATATATATATATATATATATAAACACACACACAGAAATATATTGGGAATGTTACAATGGTAATGGATTTGAAGCACGGAGAGTGAGGCTGCTTGAACCCTGTCGCAGATATTCACTATGCATTATGTTTCGTATAGAAGCGCTTTGAAGAAAAGTGGGTAAAGTCTGATCGACTCTCCACACCACAGAGAGGTTTTCGCAACAATATTTAGCTGTGCGCAACATTCTTCGAGTGCGACAAGAATTATATTCCCTGGATCGCTACCATTCGAAATTCAAAAGTCAAAATCCCGTTTGAAAGGAACAAGATTTGACGAAGTCGAAGAAATCCAATAGAATGCGACGTAGCTGCACGCTATCCACAAAAAGGAGATACAAGAATTCTTCCATCAATGGTAATAACGATACATAAAGTGTGTATATGAGCGAAAGGGAAATCGAAGAATTTGAACGAATGCAGTAAGCTACTTACACTTTCCGCGCACACGCTAAATTTTCTCATTGTTAAAATTCTTCACTCACTGAACAAATGTCATCGCTTCTGATCTAACATCTCGAATTCATTGACTTTCCCAGCGCCGTGACAGGGTTTAATTCTGAATTTTCTATATTTTAATGGCAATTTTTCTAAAAAGAGTTCCTGCCTAATATCTCAAGCGCCTGAATTTAAATGTACTACTAGAGTAGACAGACCAGAACTTCTAAGCTTTGTACTCTTAAAATAGGGAGATGTATCCGTAACTGTTGTTCTAACTGTTTTTCCTCGCACTTCTCGCCTGTAGAACTCTCTTCACGTTTGTTACTTCCCTGTCACATACGTTGTTCAAAGATTTAAATTCAAAATCAATCGCCATATTTCACTTTTCTCAGTGTCCTCTACGTAGTGTATGTTTTCAAATTCTCTGTTCACCTATAATAAATCCTAAACAATTTTGCTAGTAACGTTGGAATAATCTCCTAGTGAGTCTATAAATCCAGGTAAATATCTTTTATTTTTTCCATGTCGATATATACTACTCTTTCCTGTATGGTGAGACTCCTGAAATCTTTTGTGAAAAGCCGATTTTTTTCATATAGCTCGTGTATAATGCGAACCCAGATCATGAGCAATGTTAGTAGGCATAATGTACTCAAATATTGCGGTACTGGGAATGTCTGGATATATTTTATAACAAATAACGTAATATAAAATTGCAGTACAGAGCATAAGATTGGATATATTTTATAACAAATAACGTAGTCAAATATTGCTGTACTGGACCTAAGCCTGGATATATTTTAAAACAAATAACGTAGTCAAATATTGCATTACTGGACCTAAGTCTGGATATATTTTATAACAAATAACGTAGTCAAATATTGCAGTACTCGACCTAAGTCTGGATACATTTTATCACAAATAACGTAGTCAAATATTGCAGTACTCGACCTAAGTCTGGATATATTTTATAACAAATACCGTAGACAAATATTGCATTACTGGACCTAAGTTTGGATATATTTTATGACAAATAACGTAGTCAAATATTGCAGTACTGGACCTAAGTCTGGATATATTTTATAACAAATAACGTAGTCAAATATTGCAGTACTCGACCTAAATCTGGATAGATTTGATAACAAATAACGTAGTCAAATATTGCAGTACTCGACCTAAGTCTGGATATATTTTATAACAAATACCGTAGTCAAATATTGCATTACTGGACCTAAGTCTGGATATATTTTATAACAAATAACGTATTCAAATATTGCAGTACTCGACCTAAATCTGGATAGATTTGATAACAAATAACGTATTCAAATATTGCAGTACTCGACCTAAGTCTGGATATATTTTATAATGTAATCAAATATTGCAGTACTGAGCATAAAACTTCATATATTTTATAACAAATAAGTGCTTTTCATTCTTTTTCGTAAAAAGTTACATCAAAATGGGGAGGAAATACTTGCCGTTAAATATCTGATATGAAGTTTTGATACCGATTTTTTGTTTTCGTTCCTGCCTGATTATGTTAGCTTCTTTATCCTGGAGGCGCCTCTTACGTAGCCAAGTGTCTTCCGGTTTGTCGTTATATGAAGAGTAAAACATCTTCAGCCACTTAAATTCAACAACAGATTATATTAAGTAAGAATTACAAGATATGTTCTCATCTCAAATTTGCATTCGTCATCATTTCGAAAGGGTTTACATCGCTGATGTATAGCCATTAAAATGCAACCATTTTTCCCGGGATTACAGAGACAATGCAAAGTAACACGTGAGGTGAGGGATAGTTCAAACGGTCACCAAAATTGCATTGATTTTAAACTCTTCAAAAACTGGCCGTATATAATATGACCCCCTACTTTTTTGTGTAAAACACTCTCGTTAAACTCGCACTATACTCAAAAATGTACGGTATTAACTCATTCTCTATCGCTCCATCTATCTATATATAAAACAGAAGACGTCTGTGTCTGTCTGTCTGTGTGATACCTTTTCACTGGAGATGCATCCAACCGATGTTGACCAAACTTAGCATATACATTGTCCAATGTAAGAGATATGTTCTTGGTGTAAAAAAAAAACGATAATTAAAAAAAAAATCAATAATTGATAGAGCCGATCAAAAACCGATAAATTCAACTTTTTCCTTCAATTTTGTTCAAACCCGGTATGTAGGTTACTTACATCATGACGTGCTCAACGATACCTCATTTCTATTTCTATGACACTGCGTTTAGAGAAAAACCATTAATCGATTTCAACACAAATCAATTGCAACACAAATTTTAAATTGAAAACTCCCTAAATTTTCAAGCAATCGAATACAAACATTACTCAATTGTATCCAGCAATAAGTTGACTTTTTAATAGTCATTTAACTTGCTAATTGAGTCCCCACATATAGTAAAAACCCATGTAAATAACGAAAAATGGCAATTTTTACTGATTTATTTCTTGTCTTTCGTTGATCTTTCAACCAATTTTCATCAAACTTAACAACTGCTTTATAAATGTATCCTCTTTTACATCACTGGTAGCACACTGACAAATTGAATTTCATAAACTCCAAAATAATTGTGATCTGAAGTGGGCCTACATGTTTCCAGTTTTACTCCTTCATGTCCTCGACTAAATTCGATTGAATAAATACAGACTACTTCTGTTATATCAGTAAGTGCATTAATTTAAAATGTTTTTTAATGAAAGTACTTTAAAGTAATTGAAGAAGATAGACTCTGTTACATCGAAACATGATGCTGTTTTTGCGCCACTCTAATTGAACGCTTTTTCTGATAGACCAGCTGGATATGGCTGCTAGTTTTATATAAATGTGTATAATCTCTCTCTCTCTCTCTCTCTCTCTCTCTCTCTCTCTCTCTCTCTCTCTCTCTCTCTCTCTCTGTCTTTATGACAATGGTTTTTTAGATTCATTGTATGATACCAATATTTCACTTACGTGACCCAACAAACGTATTAACCAACCCTTCACCTTTTATGTTGCTAAAAATACAAATTTTCACAAAATCTAACGATAAAGCCAATTTATTAGCAATTCTATCGCGTTACATGTTTCGTAAAGTTTTATAGCATCACTCTAACCCAGTTTCTCTTCATCTCTCGTCTTTTAATGAAAGCACTTTAAAGTAATTGAGGAAGATAGACTGTTACATGTAAACATGATGCTGTTTTTGCTCCATTCTAATTGAACGCTTTTTCTAATCGATCAGCTGGATATAGCTGCTAGTATATTATATAAACACAATTTTTGTACTATGGTTCACCCAATAGAACACATTTGATTTTTATTGATTTATCTATTTAACGGCATATCATCTTCTTATGGGTCATTTAAAATCGAAATTCAGTTTTCTTAAGAGCTTGGAAGTAATAAAAATATGGTTATTCTCCTTTCACATTTGAATACATGGTAGACGATAGTCAGCTTTTGTGCACATACCTATTTGTGTGAACATGATTAGTAGAGACTGTGATATGCATGTTTTATGTTGTAGTTTTGTAGAATTTATATTTTGGAATACAGTTTGATTTCTTTAAGAAATTATATGATTTTATATGGATTGAGGTCATGAAAGATTCCTTTCGTTTTGGTTGGATGGTAATCTTTGCAACGGATTTGGTGAAGTCAATACAATTTGTTGGTAATTTTACTATAAATATGTATTGTTGGTATTTTTATATAAAAATATATTGCTGGTATTTTTTTCAATAAATATGTATTTTTATACTTTCATATTGTTTAGCTTTTGTTTGGAGATTCCCTATTTGCCAATAGCTGTGGCCCTAACAGGTGCTACCACCTCGGGTCAGAGTGGATCAGGGAACAACAGCAATTAAGGCATGATTCCACATTCGTCAAAACCTTCCATTTCTCAATCAGATGTAGTTTATCGTCATACCCAGGACTAACAATGCATTCGAGCCGCTCTAGGTAAATAGTTACTGTTAGAATAGAAATGATGCGTGTTGTGAGATATCGTTTGGTATGTATATGTATGCATGTATACGAAAAATACAAATGGGTTGTAATATACGTATATACCTGGATTGTTCTATATGTAGGCAAATGTATGTAAGACTGTACAGATGTACACTACAGTTCAAAAGTTTGAAGTATGGGATGAACTTTACAGAGGAGTGAAAAAATATGAAAAGAACTTTTGGAATCATTTTAAAAGAGAATGGAATCATTCTTACACTTTAAGAAACTTTTGCAAGGAATGGCAAAAGTTTGTGCTGCATTTATCAAGACTTAAGGAGTATATTTTGACGGGAGCAAAATTTAACCATAAAATACTTTCTCTTTTTGTCATAAAAAAATTCCGAATAAAAAATCATGTCTCACTTTTTTAACCAAGTCTAATAATTTTTTTTATTTAAGGGCCAAAACAACTACTATTTGGACCAAATTTAAAAAAGTACCAGGAGATGCTTCAAACATCAAAACTACAGTGTATGTATGAATTAGGTGCGTGTTCATATGTATGTGCAAGTGTGTATACATGCATGGTTGTATGTGCAATGTAAAATAAATAATAAAGGTTCTTGAATTAAACTTCTACAATACCAAACAGCTGTGATACACACACACACACACACACACACACATATATATATATATATATATATATATATATATATATATATATATATATATATATATATATATATATATATATATATATATATATATATAAAACAAACAAGTAGAGAGTCATACAGACTCCATTCAATCTAGAATATATTAATATGATTTTCTCCGGTGAAACGCGTCTTTGATTAAAAATTTTCTATTTGTCTCATCATCCTCAATTTGTTTTGGATGCTTTCATAAATCCCCCAAAACACAGATCATGGAATTTATAAATCCTAAAAACACCCATCTGAGAATTTATAATTCCTACAAACATCCATCAGGAAAATTATAAATCCTACAAAAACCCATCAGAGAATTTATAAATCCTACAAGTACACATCAGAAAGTTTATAAATCGTACAAACATCCAGCAAATAATTTATAAATTCTACAAACACCCATCAAAGAATTTATAAATCCTAAAAATACCCATCAGAAAATTTATAAATCCAAGAAGCACACACCAAGGAATTTATAAATCCTACAAACACCCATCAAAGAATTCATAATTCCTACAAATATTCATCAAAGAATTTATAAATCCTTCAGACACCCATCAGAAAATTTATAAATCCTAGAATCACCCATCAAAGTATTTATGAATCCTACAAACACCCATCAGAGAATTTATAAATCCTAAAAATACACAACAGAAATTTTATAAATCCTACAAACACCCATAAAAGATTTTATAAGTCCTACAAACACCCGTTAAAGTTTTTATAAATCCTACAAGTACCCATCAAAGAATTTGTAAATCTTACAAACACCCACCAAAGAACTTATAAATCTGACAAACACACACCAAAGAATATAAAAATCCGACAAACACCGGTTGAGGAATTTACAAATCCTATAAAACACCCATCAAAGAATTTATAAATCCTAGAAACACGCACCAATTGCCACCGGGCAATTTTTGTTCCTTTTCTGGGTGCACACGCTCAGCCTTCCCACATTAAAACAAACTTTTGTCACACCTGACCTCGAATGGTTTGTAACATTATATATCATTTCTCCGAGCCCTCTCATTGAACTAGAGTGAGGGATCAGGGCAGACACCGAGGACAGTGCAATTGACGTGCTCGGAAATATTGGTTCCTAGCCTGGGTGTACGCTTTGGGCTCCCCACATTAAACCGACATCGTGTAACAACCTGACATCGGTGGGGGGGAGGGGGAGTGATTACAAATTACACTCTCGAGAGGTTTGTAACACATTACTTATCATCTCTCATTTGCGTCTCTGTCTTTGGCCAAAGTGCACTCAGAGGTGACTCAGTCAAAATAGAGTCGCAACTGAGACAAATTGTACTGAGTGGTGCCCGGCACCGGGACTCAATTGCCGGAGACGCACCCTCTCATTGCACCAGAGAGGGGTATCGGTGCTCCCATTCGTCCACGCTTTCAATATTGCTACAAGGTGTGGCCTACTGCTAAGAAAGTTGGTTCACTGTGTCTTGATAGACAATTGTTCTTTCCTGAAACTATCTTAAATATTTAAAACTTTACCATACTTCCCCGTTTGACTAATATTGTCACATATGTACGTGTGCTCATGTTATATATTCGGATATTCTTGATAAAATCCAAAGTAGTATCTGCAGTTTTATTAGTCCTGACCTGGCATCTCGGATTCAGTCAAGTACACACCGCTGTATCAAAGCTTCCCTGTGCATTTTCTATAAATACTTGCATGGTAATTATTATTTTCATAGAGACAGTGAGGTATTATAATGGTTGTAGTAAGAACGGTATGTATGAATGTGGTGTTTTGGTGTAAGGAATATTGTTCGTACGATTGGGTCAGTGTTTGCGGCTAGCTAAGTTATAGTTAAGACAGATGAAGACCGTCCTATTTTCCCCAATCCCCCCTTTGGCCATGTGCCAAATTTCTGTATATCCTACAGAATAAATATCACTTCCCACTTACTTACCTAGCCATTATGAATGTAAGTGCAGTACTAGATTGGCCGCGAGGTCTCATCACTTAAGAGTTGAATTGGAAGTTCGATGCTAACAGTTTTTTCCTCTCGCACTTCTCGCTTGCGGAACTCTCTTCCGGCTTCTTATTTCTAGTCAACTTCGCTCGTCAAAAATTTCAATGCAAAGTCATTCGTTACCCTCTGTCTACTTAATTCATGTATACATAGAAGTTTGCTATGCAACGATAACGGTCGCGGAATAGCAGACGCAGGTCGTAAATTCGCGATGAGGTTCTATGGCGTTGTACTACGTGAGAGACGAAATATTAAAATCAGGAGCATATGTTTAGATGAAATGTAATGTGTTGCGACTAGCATAGCAAACGTCTATGTAAACATAACATGATATCATCTTTCATGTTGAATAGCTTTGTTGAAATGTTCATATAACTACTCTGACGATAACTCACGTGTGCAGAAAGCTTAGATAGGAGAACAACGTAATAAAAGAAATTCAAATTCTGGACAGACTTTATCTTCTCTCGAAATTAAAGCAACAATACGAAGCTTAGAACGGTTCATGATTAAACATATTAGACATTCCTTGTCTGTTGTATTTAGCAATATACGTTTGAATAATGATCTGCTGCCCCAATACAGTATATATATATATATATATATATATATATATATATATATATATATATATATATATATATACATATATATATATATATATATATACATATATATATATATATATATACATATATATATATATATATATACATATATATATATATATACATATATATATATATATATATATATATATATATATACATATATATATATATATACATATATATATATATATATATATATATATGTGTGTGTGTGTGTGTAAATATATATATATATTTATGTATACATACATATATATATAGTAGCGCACCAGGTCTCTGTACTTGTCCCTTCAAAAAGTGTGCGTGGTTCTGCACAAAATTCACCACTATAATCAAATCATATGTGATGTTGTATGGCTGTCCTTTCCTAGGAACTAAGCTGGTTGACCCTCATATATCGAATACGACGGGAGAGTCCACCATGACAGACATTTACTGTTTACTTACATTAGTCTCTTTCTCTTTGTCTATTATCTATCTATCTACTTCTGTTACTTAGTCCCATTCTGATATATATATACATATATATATATATATATATATATATATATATATATATATATATATATATATATATATATATATATATATATATGTGCATGTTTCATTAAAAACGACAGACAGAGTACTACGGTTAAGCTTTTTATTTAATTTTTCTTGTGTTTGAAAAAGAGTTTTCTTTTCTGGACAAAGGGTGTGTAAGAACTGTCCAAATGTTTTATGTTTCCGAGCGCTTTCGGCTATACCTTTAGCCATTATCAAGGATGATTCGACTTTTCAGCTTAATTGAGTGTGTGCATTATGTGTATGTCTTAGTGTGTAGTAGGGATGTTATTTTAATTTCCGAATACGTTTAGCACATTTTGGCTTTGTTCGTAGTTATTATTGTTAAGAGTTGTTTTTTCTGGTTTATTATTAAAGCTTCCACTATTTTAAATCTTTTTTTTAAAGGTGGATGCATTTAATATATTTCTGTTTTCTACTGGTATGTTTCTAATGGAGTCTGTTAAATTTGCGTGTATTTAAATGCGTTTTAATGAAGCTGTGGTCAGATAGGTGTATCGTAAGACGTCTGGATAAGCATGAAGTTGTGTAACCGATGTAATTATTCATGAGTCCTGTTTAATCAGGAACACAGTTCCTTAAGGGGCATTTGAACTCATATATAATATTCGTTCTTTGTAATTTTGAC
Organism: Acanthosepion esculentum; assembly: GCA_964036315.1. Classification (NCBI taxonomy): domain Eukaryota; kingdom Metazoa; phylum Mollusca; class Cephalopoda; order Sepiida; family Sepiidae; genus Acanthosepion; species Acanthosepion esculentum. Next base: position 92,884,720 of record OZ038505.1, on the reverse strand, counting down.
TTAGCTGGTGTGTTGTTATTTTTTAGTATAAGTTTAATTGTCTTATATTTTTTATAATAGATAATTAATTTGATTTATTCATTCGGGTCAATTGGGGGAGTATATTACTTTATAATATGTCTTAGTGAAAATTCGTCTTGTTTGTAATTCATACGCATTTGGTTTTTGTAATAAATAGGTAAGTTATTTTTTACTGTGTGTTCACTATTGTTATTAATTACTTTGGGAAGAAATAGTCTAATTTGGTGGTCTATAAGGTGGTTAGGAAAGCCGTTGTTGATTAGTGTTTGTTTAACATTATTAAATTTTTTGAGGAAGTGTAGTCGAGAAGATGAATTCCAGTTTTTTTTATTACGGCTATTTTATACCTAAGTGGACATTCGCTTTTAAAGTTCAATGTGGCACGAGTTTTTGCTAGTGGGTTTTTTGCATAATAATGTAATGAAAGTGTTTTTTCCGTATTCAACGTGGACATCTAAGAATGGAAGTTTGTTTTTTTTGGCTAAGTTTATAGGTAGAGTTAAGGAGGGATTTTTTCTCAAATGTGGTCTTAAGTGAATCTATTTCTTTAATGTTATTTGCTAAAATAAAAATATCACCTACGTGGCGAACGTATATTTTCGGTTTTCGGACCTGTGTAAATATCGTATTTTCTACGTGGGACATGCAATAGTTGGGAAAGCGTGATTTCCCATAATAACACCATTAGTTTGGGTGTAAATGTTGCCATTATGTTCAGAGAATGGAACATTGGTTGTGCATGCGTGTAGTAATTCTTTTTAGTAGGGATGGTTTGATGGATGGCGGAAGGAATAAGAATTATTAGTATATACAGAATTGAGGATAATGTCAATAGTTTGGTCGACGGGGACGTTTGTAAATATGTTTTCGACGTCAAGTGACGTTATTATACCTTGGTTCGTTTTTTTTTTGTAGTTTTTAAAATTGGCAGGAATTTATGGGTGGATGTGATGCTGTAATTGGTAGGTAGGTATGGAGTGATGATGTCACACACACAAATTTAACAGACTCCATTAGAAATATACTAGCAGAAAACACAAATATATTAACTGCATTCACCTGTAAAAAAAGATTAAAAATAATGGAGGCTTTAAAAAAGAAAAACCTAACTCTTAACAATATTAACTACGAACAAGGCCAAAATGTGCTAACCGTATTCGAAAATTAACAACATCTCTACTACACACTAAGACATAAACATAATGCACACACTCAATTAAGCTGAAAAATCGAATCATCCTTGATAATGGCTAAAGGTATAGCCGAAAGCGCGGAAATATAAAACATTTGGACAGTTCTTACACACCCTTTGTCCAGAAAAAAAACTCTTTTTCAAACACAAGAAAAACCGTAATACCTTGTCTGTCGTTTTTAATGAAACATGCATAAACGAAGTATTGCTACCTAAATATACAACTATATATATATATATATATATATATATATATATATATATATATATATATATATAGTTCTATCCGTCCGTTGGACGGTCATTCTGATTTTATTTTCAAAATAGAGAACACTATAAAGACACAAATAACGAATTAGTCAGTACTTTTTCTCTATATTCCGATATTATAGCCAAACATCTTTGTAAGTCGTGCGTTATTTATATACGGTGTGCACATAATCAAATTATGACTGATTGGCTCATGAATATTTATGTCCCGGTGCACACGCATAAATATGCATGAGAGGATTCGCTCACATCTATATATACGTCTCCTGGCTTCATATTAAAATGTACCATGTGTCTTGATTAATAAGTAAATAGATATGAAGAAGTTCGAGATATTAGGAACGGGAACAGCTCATTCTCACGCACACACACACACACACACACACACACACACTCTCTCTCTCTCTCTCTCTCATATATATATATATATATATATATATATATACAAGTCAGATATATACATGTATATGTATTAAAATACTGTGACAGATGGATAGAATTTGACACATAGAAATAGACTAATAGAGAGAACCCCAACACTGATCAGTGCCTGTCATATATATCCGTATGTATATAGAGATACAGAGACATAGACAGAGCGAGGATGAAAGATGAATAGACTGATAAAGAGATTATATATATATATATATATATATATATATATATATATATATATATAATTCTTTTTAAAAATATAACATAAAAAATGTTATAACAATCACTACAAAAACAGCCATTTTGTTTCAACACCTCCGGTGTCTCGTCAAGTGATGATGTTGAATGTAGAATAAAGGGTTTTAAAAGGTTCAAATTAATTAACCACCCCTCGCAAGAGGAAACACTGTTACATAATCTGGAATGACCAATGAAAATACAAGTTTCCGAGAATGCAAAAAAACTTGACAACGAAGTAAGGTTATAATAGCTATTAAATGCTTTAAAGTTGGGGTTATATTAAAATAGAAGTTATTCTAACTAATAAGTATTAAATTTTGAAATTAAAAAATTACCCATTTTAAAATCTAAATTTAATCTCTATTAAGTTTAAAATTATAAAATTACTGAGGAAAAATGAAAAAAAAAGAAAAATGAAAAAAATACATATGTTATTCTATTTATTTTGTTTTTATTGAAATTACGTTGGAATAGATGTTTAGATCGATTGCTCTTAACTTCATTCTATACGTATATATCTGTTTTAATGTCCTTTCTTTCCCTAGTGTTTGTTTCTCTGTTCTATTAGACCATTTTTATCTATGTATATTTGCCCGTATAAGTTATATTTTAATAAGTGGTTAGAATTTGTTTAATAACACATTCAATCTTTAATATTTCTTGGTTATTGTATCGGACTGTCTAGCTCAATGTATGTGGGTGTATATACATATCTTTATCGGTGTATGTGTGTATAATAAATTGCATGCACATTTAATTGTGTATGTATGTATGTGTGTTATTGTTTTTTTTTGTAAAGAGTCGTGGATAGGTTTCCTGTCTCGTCACCTGTTATTTTGTGTGTATATATCTAAATATGTCTGGGTGCTTATGTATTATAATCTGAGTGTGTATTTATTGTCTTTCGCAAGATGTCAACACAACATCCCTATACATGGCATTCAAATGTATCCATGTTGTCAGGAATTTAAGAGCAGTCGATCTTAACGTCTATTCTAACATAATTTCCATAAAAACAAAATAAATAAAATTACATGTATTTTTTCTTTTTTAATTTTTTTTTTCTCAGTAATTTAAAACTTAATAGAGATTAAATTTAGATTTTAAAATGGGTAATGTTTAATTTTTAATTTCAAAATTTATCATATAATTTAATATTTATTAGTTATAATAAATTCTATTTTAATATAACCCTAACTTTAAAGCATTTAATAGTTATTATAACCTTATTTCGTTGTCAATTGTTTTGGTCATTCCAGTTTATGTAACAGCGTTTCTCCTTGCGATGGGTGGTTAATTAATTTGAACCTTTTAAAACGCTTTATTCTGCATTCAACATCATCACTTGATGAGACACCAGAGGTGTTTAAACAAAATGGCTATTTTGTAGTGATTTTTATAACATATTTGTGTTATAATTTATAAATAGATAATTATATTTGCTCTACTTAGTATTTAGTACTATTTTAAGAATAGTAATTATTGCTCATTGGAATTTATTCCGTATGCACCAATCCTATAATATATATATATATATATATATATATATATATATATATATATATATATATATATGTATGAAAAAGTATATGACTAAAAGTAATAAACAGTGCAGAAAATCTGTCATGTATATATATATATATATATATATATATATAGTCGTAAGGTGTGCTATATTTATGCGATAAAGTGCTCAATATCAGAGATAGAGCGTGTGTAAATATGAAATATAAATGTTCACTGCTATGTTCACTTTTATATTTATATATATATATATATATATATATATATATATACAGAGAGAGAGAGAGAGAGAGACAAAGAAAGAAGGAATAGTCAAATAGAAAGAGACAAATGTAGATAAACAGTTATATATTTCTGACATATAGATAGATAGAGAAAGACAGAGAGCGATAGAAGATGAGAGATATATAAAGATACAGAGATGCATGTACATATGTTAAAAGAATAAGATATATATATATATATATATATATATGGATAGTATATAATGAGATGAATGAGGTAGATAGATTGATATATATATATATATATATATATATATATATATATATATATATATATATAGAGAGAGAGAGAGAGAGAGAGAGAGAGAGATTGATGGATATATAGATAGATAAATAATGAACAGAAGTAAATAGATATTAAATGCTGTTAATGTAAGATATATATTAAGAAACAGATACAGATATATAAAACCGCATTAAAAATATAAATATTATCGTATATAATTCTGAAAACAAAAAATCTATTTTACATGTTTCCATATTTGATATTTTTCCATAATCAACTAGTTTTACTTTTTATTATTTAAATTGTAAACATTTATGAATTTTCTTCTGACGAGAAGATACTAACATTGTCATCATATTTTATTGACAGCGTGTTAGCTTTTTAGCATGTTTGCATACGATCATTTAACCAAACAAGAAACCTAAACCAATTTCTGCTGAATAACGCTGTCCTGATGCTATGATTCATCCTAGAAAAAAACGATGTATCTAGGTGTACCCCGATACTCCGCCTTTTCTGTTACAAAGATATTTAAATATACATCTTGCAATAATATATTCTGAGTTACCTCCCTTATTTGTTTAACTATTTAAAATATGTCTAAACGGCGCCCATGTTGTAGCTCAACAAAGTTCCAGTAAATACCACCCCAACTCTCGGAATTTAAACAAGTCTTCTCTTCAGAGCTGGATATGGCACAGGGCCGTATTTAACGAGGGTCGATTCCGAGCCCGTAAGCTCAGGCAAAAATTGCCCGTAGATCCCGTATACACGGGGCCCTGTAGCAGTCTACCACCCCAGAAGAGACTCTGGTCTTCGGAATAGCCTCGTTTGAGTTCCTCTCTGAACGAGGTCGACGAGCATAGCACGGGTAAAGCTTTTGTTGTTTCGTACAAAATCTATCTGCCAGGGTTCATTCCAATACATGATCACATGATTATTAAAATAAAATCATTATTAATATTAAAACTTCATATCTTGTTCTACAGTGAAATCAGGAACTTGGAAATTTTCATTTAAAACATAAACATATAATTGTAATATTTCAGTTTATTTGATTTCCTTTCTTTTATGTGAATCACATATTACTTTTCATTATTCTTTTTACTAATTTTTCCCCAATATAAGCCCCAAGAGCTTCTCAAGGTAGAGGTTTAATGTATGAGTTTTTAAAAGCGTAAGAAAAGAGAATACGTGAACTTCCTGGGGCTACGGAAAGGTAACGATAAACTCCGGACTTGAAGTTAACAGTATTTAGTCAATAACATTTCAGAAATCAGGCAGATGCGTTAGAAGTAATATTGTGAAGATAGGCTTTTGAAAGTGTTGTGGGGTTATTTCCACAATAGAACTTGTAGTCGGACTAAATGCGTCCTACATGGGGTAAATGTACAGAAACGTTAGGAACTTGTAAGTAAGTGTTACGCAGAGTAATCGAGTTGTGGTCGCTGATAACTTACTCCTCCCTCGACTACCTACTGACTCCTACTTATAATAGGTGGGAGAGTCTATTATCTAGACAAGGTGTCTTCCACTATAACAGAAAGGAACCAGGAACCCAATCCTAAACTGGAAACAAGATATATACATCTACTTCTGTTCAAGAGGAGTGGGAACGGGACGATTGTAGAAGCTATCTACTCTTATTAAAGATGAAGCTATATGACATGAGGCTTAAACATTCCACCGTGCAGAACAGTTGGGAGGCGTCTGAACATCTTACAAATATACCTTTGTTTACCATTACACCATCTCGACATGGTGTAATGTTAAACAAGCATATCTCTCTAGAAAGAATTACGACTGAATAGTAAGTTACATCTTCACTGCTGGCCCCATATTTCCGGCTTTGTGCCACACCGATGCTGTGTATGTGTGTCATCCTTCGGTCGCGAGAAACCTCCACCCAAAGAGAGATACCTCGGCTGCTACTGGCAGTGGAGCATTTGTTAGGCCAGTACAAACCCACACAGAAGTAGGTCTCGATTAACATTAATGCATGTGAGGACCCCTCTCCCCCGATGTTGTATTATTGTTCTTTCCGTCGAGCACGCTTTAGCTCGGCGGCAAACCTATGTATTTCTTCCTCTACTCCCAGTTTTCCACTTCTCAATGTCCATGTCCAACGCCTTCATTCCTGTTTTGCAGGCGTCCTTCAAGCAAAAATGAGGTCACCCTCTTTCCGATGCTTAGATAATCTGCATTAATTAATTAATTAATTCTCGTAACCCCTAAGGTAATTTCGAACAGAACTCTCCACATGATGCTGAAAGTAAAGAGGAAGATGAACGAAATTAATTATTAGGTTGGATAGAAAAAGTTGTCTAAACTAGTTCAGTGATCCCCTAATTATCTGACAGTTTCTCGGTTTAATGAAAATGTTGCCCTCTTCTCGTGATTAAAGAGTAAATTTGCATCGGAAACATTCCTGCCCCAAATCATTACCAGTAAGTTTTTATAATATTATTCAACCAAAACAATGTTTACCAACCAACGAATTCTTCCCCACGTCACGACTAAAGACGCGAAAATTCATGCTCTGGGTTTGGATTGATATGAAAAGCGTCGTTTATAATGACGGGCTTAACAAAATGAAATAGTTAATACAGAGAGACAATATCTTCACATGGAAGAAATACACAATTTTTACTGAAGAAAAACCCATCCTTGATTAATTATAAAAGCGTGTTGCTCTGACACGATTACTCTAAACCAGATGTTTTCTGGATCCCACAGGAAAAGGTGATGCCTCTAAATATGGCGGTTTCGTCTCATCTTGTTCCAAATGAATATCTTATTTTCAGTTAGTTGCAACATCTTTTAGGCAGAAAACAGTTTATGAAAATAGAACGGATATTGTTTGTTACATTTCATGAGAACCTGATGGTATATTTTACGGCCGAGGACTGAACACTTTGCTTAATAGACAAGGTTATGGTATAGATTATGAGGATGACTATTAAGTTGATATCAGTTAATACCAAAGAAACTTTTGTTTCCAGCTTCAAATGCAATGTAAACACATTCCTTGTTATAAAAGCAGAGTCCCAAGTAGGATATCTCATTATTTCCACTTAAAAACCTTATATAAAGGCATAATCTCAAATTCAATATAACTTTCTTTCCAATCTAATGTCTTGCCATGAGGGCGTAGTCTCAAATTTAATATGACTTTCTTTCCAAACGAATGCCTTTTTATCACGGCATAGTCTCAAATGCGATATGACTTTCTTTCCAGTTGAAATCCTTGCTATGAAAAGATAGTCTGAAATGCGATAAGACTTCATTTCTTATTGAATGCATTCTTATGAAGGTATGGTCTCAAATACAATATGATTTACTTTCTAAAACTTTTTTATGATGGCATATTCTTAAATAGGATATGATTTTATTTCTAGTCAAAAACATAGTTAATGAGTCGCACGTGTGATATAACTTACTTAAATGCCTTATTATGAGGGCATAATCTAAAATGTGATATGGATTTCTTTCCAATCGAATGTCTTCTTCTTAAAGTATAGTCTCAATAGTCTCAAAAGCGATATTTTCTTTCAAAATGAAATGTGATATGGCTTTCATTCCAATCGAATGTCTTGTCATTAAGGAATATCCCAAATATGATATGACTTCTTTTCCAATCGAATGTCTTTTTATATACGGGTCGTCCCAAATACGATACGATTTACATTCCTTAACGAATCAGTCTCAAATGAGATATGGGTTTCTTTCCATTCAAATGTCTTGTTATTAAGTCATAGTCTCAAATACGATATGACTTCTTTTCTAATAGATTGTCTTTTTATGTAGGCGTCGTCCCAAATACGATACGATTTACATTCCAAACGAATCAGTCTCAAATGAGATATGTTTTTCTTTCCAATCAAATATTTTGTTATTAAGTCATAGTCTCAAATACGATATGACTTTCTTTACACACGAATTGTTCTCAAATGTTATATGTCTTTCTTTCCAATCGATTGTCTTGTTATGAACGCATAGTCTCAAATATTATATGACTTTATTTCCTACCGAATATTTTGTTAGAAAGGCATAGCCTTCTGGGAGAATTAAATCTTGACCTTCTGCATTAGTGTTTGTAAGTCGCTTCTTAGCTTTATCATAGGTAAATATCGGTCGTTTATCTTTTAAACATTAAGCATGTACTTGATGCGGTGAAGCATAAATATTGGCCGTTTCTATGTGCGTATAAGCCAATACGGGGCGTTTATATTTGTAAGCATTTAATTCGTTCGATGACAGATAAATAAGGGTCGTTTATATTTCAGTCTGTAAGCACTTCATTCAGAGACAGGTAAATATTGATAGTTTATATTCGAGTCTGTAAGCATTTATTTAGTTCAGGAAAGAGCAAATATTGGCCGTTCATTTCTGATTCTGCAAGCATTTACATTAGGTAGATCCACTAATTCGGTATACTTAAGCTTTAAAATGATTTTTTAAAAAATCAAAACGTTTTCTTTATGTTTTCAATTTAGTATTAAATGAAAAATAAAGGATTTAAAATTTACTATTTTCATTAAGCAAAATACTGTGTTGTATTTCAAACAGAAATCATATTGATCGGAATCTATTTTTCTTTAATTAAAATCGATCAAAACCGAAATATTCGACACATTACAATCAAAAGCTAATTCTCGGAATTAAAAATTTGTAAAAAATGAAATATATATTTCTGAAACGTTATTTGAGGAAAATTAGCAAATTTAAATTTAAACTAAACTGATTTGAAACAAATATTACTTATAGCATAAAATGATATATGCAAACATTTCTTAACAAGGGGGTCTTGTTTTCCTGGCATGTTAATCGATTTATTTACATCCGATTGACAGCCAAACGTGTTCATACTTAATATGGTTGAGCAGATGATAAATATTGATTTTTCACTTTCACTGTAAGCAACCTTTAAATCACATGACCTTTAATGCTAGATTTATCGGTTTTTACCTCCATACTTCAGAAATTCTGCACGTAATCACACATACAAAAGAAATCGAAATTCTTTTATAAATATTGTGTTGTCAGATTGTAAAAAGCTTTACAATATATGACTAGTAAATATAGTTTTACTTAATAACAATATTTCCTAAGAATTATCTCATTGAAAATTAATTTAAAAACTTTATGAATTATTCAACTGAAAATTGTAAAAAAAATGAAAACAAATTTTGTAAAACTTAATTTTTCTTCTAAATATTTTTTTCTTCAGACAATACTGATTTAGTATGTACTATAAAAAGAAAAGCAATTAAAAGCTTCTCTAATTTAAACATGTTTTAGTTTTATTGCGTTTTTTATTTTTCGATTCAGATCAGATTTTCGGTAAGACCGGGTCTGATTTTGGAAAGAAATACGGTAATTTTAAATTCTTCAAAGAATTCTGCTTTAAAACAAAATAGTCAATAAAAATTGTGTCGGTCAATTTCTTAAGTTTTAATAAAATTATGTAAGGGGCTGAAAAACATGTAAAAAATATTTTACAGATATTTTCTAATGAAAAAAATCCGAAAATAATTTCAATCATTTGTGAACAAATCCTAAAAAAATCATTAAAAATTATTTGATTTTTGCAAGAATTTTCTAATTAATGTGTCTGTCACCTCGAAAAAGGCCAAAATTTGTTATGCTAAAAGGTAGTACAACCGCTGACGCAAGAACACATTTTTTTTAATCAAAATTCCGAAGGTTCTAAAATGGAGTAAAAAAGTTAATTAAATATTCAAAAAATACTTTCATCCTTCCTCTTAATAATAACAAGGATTTTGACTATAGAACTAAGTTCTCATTACGTTTGGAGAATTTTTTAATCAGCGTAAGCTGATTTTTTTAGCGTTTTCGTGGAGGTACCTATTTTATATGGTTCAGGGGGTAAAAATATTAGGTTGGAAGATTTAATTTGGCGTAATGACAACTATCTATTCGTCATTGATATTTAAGTCTGTAACTATTTACTTCTTTCCAGGATGTTTAGCTACTGACCATTTGTATTTGATTTGTAGGAATTTATTCCATTTGTTATAGGTATTGTATTGGTAGTTTATATTCGTATTAATACTTCTTCCGGGAATAGGTTAATTGCTGAACGTTTAGAGTTTGTATGAACGTATTTCTTTCGGTGATAGTTAAAATGTGACCGTTTTATATATGAGTTTCCACGCATTTTACTAGGATGACTATATATCACTTGTTCATATTTGGGTCTGTAAGTATTTGCTTCTTTCAGGAATAATTAAATACTTGTCGTTTATATTTAAGTACGGAGCCCAGTAAAAAAAATATTGGTAAAAAATATTCTATTTTACTAAGAAGTACGCTGTTTTGTTGATAGGTATATATTGGTCGTTGATATTTGACTATATAATCATTTATTAACACATGAACCCTTTTTTTTTCTGTGAAATTTATGGAGGCGGCGTATTCTAGGCTCCACTGATAGGGATAATGATTAAACCGATATAGACTGATATGAACAAAATGCCATAGAGAAGAGGAGAGGGAAGGGTGATAGTTATTACGGTGTTTCTGGCATAGACAGTTAAAGGAACGCTAACATATTTCAATGGAGTCCATACTGCAACACTAATTGAAGATCTACACATTTCGATTATTGATTATAATGCCTCTAATCCTACGTCGATAAATTCATGTATCTGACACTTCTCAGTGCTGGTCTTCCGACCTGCTTCCGACGTGTGAAGCCGTGAGTCGAAACGTGTTACGTTATAAATATATGTATGAATGAAGCCCACGTAAGAGCCTCTTAAACACGCAGTGAATATGTAACGAGGCGAAAAAGAGAGAAATTTAGTAGCGGGTTGTAAAGACGGTGATAAACGCTTCCTAACTCTATCTTCATAGCAATGACAGATATAGCCATTTAAACTTCCTTCGATTTCTAAATATTATATATATATATATATTATACAGCAAAAAATCCCAAATTATCTCATGTGCGTATAGTCTATTTCAGACCAGCACTGACATACGTTAGCCTTCCTCAGCCCGAGACTGTCACGGTTCCGTTATAATAAATACATTGAGCTCTGTGGATCAGCTTTTGTATCTAATATTACTACGATCCGCCTGGATTATATACCAATGGATCTATTACCTGTAATATATATATATATATATATATATATATATATATATATATATATATATATATAAAAAACAAACCAACACTTAATAATATTAACTTTGAACATGGACATAATATCTTGACCGTGTTTTGAAACAAAAAAGAAAAAATATGAAACATTTTATAAAACATATATATAACAAACTATTTCTAATTCTAACAGTTGAAATATAATCCTTGAAAATGGCTAAATGTATAGCCGAAAGCGTTCGGATAAAAAGAACATTCGGACAGTTTTTATATAAGTTATCATCTGAAAAGAAGAATATTATTAGATAGCACGAAAAATTATATATAAAACTAATTAAAATCACCTTGTCAGTCGTTTGTAATGAAATGTGCATGAAAGAAGGATTGCTGCCTAAATACACACACACATATATATATATGCTTCACTTAGTTACTGTGCATATATATAAAAATAAATACGCTTAAATTCACCCTAAACCCTGCGGTGCGCCAATGGCTCAGGGTTAAAACTTCCGACTGACGCCAAATCAGACAGGTTTTGATCTTAGCTAGTGGCAACCGGACTTCTAGTCAGACTGATGAGCTGTGATACAGTGAATCAGTCTGCCTGTGGATGACAATACATACATACATATATATATATATATATATATATATATATATATATATATATATATATATATATATATATATGTGTGTGTGTGTGTGTGTGTGTGTGTGTGTGTGTGTATTTAGGCAGTAAATTCTATTTCAGGCATGTCTGAATAAATTACAGACATTGAAAATAAATTAAATAAAATAAACAGCTATAGCACATTTCTCTCATCCTTCAATATCAATACACGGAAGGGTATTCGTGAGTATGACTGATATTGTTAAAAATTAGCAAACATAATGTCTAATTATATCAATCTGACATGTCTAATATATATATATATATGTATGTGTATGTGTGTTTGTGTGTGTGTGTTTCTCAATGATGGTGTATATAAATATCAATGATAGACATACATCTGGGTTAACATCAAAATCATCGAAATAGTTTAACAGCATAGGATAGCTAAAAAGTTCTTTAAAAGTTGAACGATAAATCTTCTGCTGCCACATAATTTAAAGACAATATGACGTACGTAAATACTTAACTTCCGTACAAACAATTGATTTTATTTCATGGCTGACTTTCGCTAGATTTCGCAATTAATTTCGATTACTCCTAATTTTTTAAGTTATAAAAATTGTTATCGTCTGTTCCGTCGCACGTAAAAAATCCCAGTAATGCAAATTTTGGAATTCAAAGTTTCAGGCTTGCGGGTCTGGATCTGGACCTGAAGGTTTTTATTTTACTCACTGGAGTCGGTCTGATTCCAAAATTGTATTATATGTTGGGCTACAGCCCCCAGTTGCAAAGTTAAAAACACGAACAATTTTATTTTGAAACTATGTAATTTGAGTATTCGTTTTATTTAAAATTAGCTATTGAAAGTTAGAGAGTTATTTCCCTTTAAGTTGAAAAAGTGTGGCACACTGACATTCGCATTTATCACTATATATATATATATATATATATATATATATATATATAGATATATAGATATATAGATAGAGAGAGAGAGAGATAGGTAGGTTAGTAAATTAAACGAGGAAAAACGAAAATTCCTAACTTCAAACCTTCCATTCCGTGTTCATATCTGTTATATAGTTAATAATTAATATCTAATAAATGTTTATGACTGATTATATTGATTCGTGTGTCCTTGTTTTATTTACTAACCTATCTATTTTGACATAAGAAGCACACCTGTACTCTTATTTCTAATTATATATCTGTGTGTGTGTGTGTGTGTGTGTGTGTGTGTGAATATATAGAAAAATAGGAAAAACCGTTAGTTTAATAAACCAAAGTTCATCATTATTTTTGTTTAATTTTTTAAAAAAAGTTCTCTATAAACAAGCAAAACCTATATTATAATTATTTTTTAAAATATGATTCTATCGCTACATAAGAGTGCTCATGTTTCAATAACAGAAGCTAAAATCTTTAATTTAATTATAGAAATTAAAGTAAAATAAAATAAATTATAATATCTACTTCTGTTTCATCCTGAATAGAACATTTGATTCCAAAATATGCTTGAGGATGAAACCGAACTAGGTATTTTAATTTCTATAATTAAATTGAAGTTTTTAGCTTCTGTTTTTGAAACATGTAGCGATGGAATCATATTTAATATATATATATATATATATATATATATATATATATATATATATATATATATATATATATATATGTATGTTACGGAAAACTTGGTAATCCGTATGGGTAGTCTATCGGAGGATGAAATCCTGAGAGCTCAATATCTTACTTAGTATTAGGGGAGAAGGGATCAGACACAATAAGTATGATAGATAGGAATATTAAAATAAACCCTCTCTAAACTCGACCATGTCTCTCACACCACTCCTCACTACCATCTCTGTTAAATTACATAAACTTAATACTACCCGTAAAAAGTGTAAATGTGCATTTCATTTTTCGTTACAACTTTTGGAAGTGAAGTCTGAATATCCAGCGTCATTTAAAAGGGCTATGGTGAAATAGTCTACCCAGTGAGCGAAATAAAGGGTTCAGTTCGACATTTCAACCGAGCGTACAATGTTGTAATAAATATGGCGACAAAGATGAGGACAAGAGTACGAATAATGTAAATAGTGTATTTGATTTATTCTTGAAATAGTAAAATTTTGAAGTTGTTTTTTAATTAAAAAACCTGCGGAAAATAGTTATGTTTGTACATTTTATTCATGGGATATTTAAAACTATGACTATAATTTGGGGACCTCAGTACTGATCTCATCAATCTGCAGCTTTTGCATCGAGTACAATGTTGATTTGTTAAGCAACTCAATCTGCCCAAATTAGCAACAAAAATGATGATTTAGATGAAGTAAAAGACATTGACAGTATAATGAGAACATTCTATCCACGTAGATGAAATAGAGTTCAATACAGAATATTCAAGAGATATATTCGTAAGGGTCTTGATATTAATCTGTGCCAAGAATATTTTGAAATATTTTAATCTAACCTATAACGAATGGGATCACATCGAAATAGTACAGGGATCAAATAGTGGGGGAAGTATATCGTGAACTATTGCACGTGCTGTTGGTCAGTGACGCTCTTCAGCTTTGGAATAGTATTCTTCTTCATAGGCTGGTTGCTAAACTAGGTTAAACAGCTCTACTAAGTGACACGTAACTGTGGATAGGAGTGAATGGAACGACCTTAGATCACTGAATTCTCGCCCCGAGCCATTATTACTTGTACCACACGCATATTGGCACACATATTTTACTGTTTCACGTAAGAATAATGTTGGCAGAAGAATTGTGTTTCGTTCAAACCGGCACAAAAACTAAGGAAACTTTAACATCATATATATATATATATATATATATATATATATATATATATATATATAAACTATAAAAATCAGTACGTCAGTTGAATCCGCTACCTCGGTTTCAATATTACTGTATCCTCAGGCGATTATTATAATATGACCTCTTAACGCTTTATTTTTTTGACAAAACTAATCAACGCTACATTATATTGTTAGGTTAGGGTTAGTGTTTAGGGTTAGGGTAGGTTAGGGTTTATGGGTTAGAGTTTTTTTATTAGGGCCAGTGTTGGGCTAGGGTTGTGTTTGGGTTAGAGCTAATATGGATGTCGAATCCTGACAAAATGCCCAGAGAGACGTTTATGACGAGAAAAGTTTAAATAATTGTTTTGTCGTTTGCTGTTTATCTTTATTATCTTTATTTTATTACTGGTATGAAAATGAAGAAGCCAAACAGTGAATCGAGCGGAAATATTCAGTTCCGCAACTGAATGTGTGAATATATTTTAAGTGAATCAACACTATTCGTCGGCATGGAAGAAAAGGCGACACTCCACTTTCATATCGTCGCTTGGGATTAACACGAGAAAGAAAGAAAGAAGGAAAGAAGGAAAGAAACAAAGAAACAAAGATCTCACTGGTTGTCTTTAACATTAACAAGATAAAATCACCCGTCACAATCAAAATTAGCAGATCAAACACGTTGTTATAATGGCGGCATCTTATCTTCTCACGGGATAGTTCCATCCTAAAGATATGAACCATATTTGCGAAGTGATGAACTAAAGCAAAGAATATATACCAACAGTCACTTATTATTGATTAATAAGCTTGCCTCGTAATCGATCGTTGTGCAACAGATACCTTGGGTTCATAATATGGAAGTTAATGTACAGAGACCTTCGATAAAAGTGAATCACCTGATGTTTTTTACTAAACATATTTTTTGTCTATTGTTTCTAGAGTTAAAATAATTTTTAATCTTACATATAAAAAGACCCCCTTCCAACTACCTAGGAAAAAAATTAATTCACCCTAAGGTATTCTATTGTTAATTATAAATTTGGATATAAATGAGATTCAGGAAAAACTCTGTGCAAAAAAAAGTGACTCAGATATCGCATTCTAATGATTAAACTGGTAAATTTAAAGAGCTTTTGACAAAATATTGAAAACTATTTTACAATACACTCAGAACAATATTCTAGAGAATTCTAGCACGGTTTAAATTAAATCTAGAGTATTCCAGAATATTCCAGAAAGCCTCATACAGTATAAAACAACTTGAAATAGCCACTCAATTCACTAAACGGATGAAAGGCTATAAACATGCATCAGAACCACTTAAGACATCTATTATTGTCCTCTCAAAAGCCGACAAGTTTACGAGAGAAATTGCAGACATTGCTATAACCTCGCAATCCACTGTCTCTCGAGTGCTTAGGGCACATAATGATGCCACTCCTGCTCCAAGGAAGGAAACAAGGGGACGAAAGAAAAAGATTGATGATAGAACTGGCAGGGTAATCAAGAGATAAGTTGCGAAGAATAGGACTATAACTAGCCAAGAAATTGCAGCCAGTCTAAGCGAAGAGCAAGGTGTTAGTCTTGCCTCTTCAACAGTCCGTCGACTACAAATCTTATACACAAAGGTTTAAGCCGTTAATAAGCAAATCCAAGAAAGCCAAAAGATTTAAATGGGCTCACTATTACAAACATTTCACCGTAGAAGACTGGAAGAATGTTCTCTTCTCCGATGAAATGAAAGTTGAGGTAAATTCAAAGGATAAGGTGAGTCACTTTTATCGAACATCTCTGTACATTTCACTGAATATGAATCAGCGAACCGCGTAAAACAATCTTGATTTTGATTGTCAGTGAAGATCCCTCAATGGAAAGACAAAGCTCCTGGCTCCAAATATTTAAGTACATCGATCATAGATGCATGTTTAGCAAGGTAAAACCACAGGCCATTTTCTTTCAGTTCTTTCAGTTCTCACTGCAGGAAGTGTCACGTTAATGTTTCTTTTACTAGATCAAAGTCTAAGATCGGTGCTAATAGATTTATATTTTGAAAGCACCTGGAATGAAGTGGGGGTGTCGATTAAATGATAACACGTGGTTTGGATAATCTTTACTTATTATTTTATTCAATGCAACATTTCGACATTTACTCTCAGCTAGTCTATGGTATGTGCCTCCCGTCTTCGACACCTGGTCCGACAAGCGAACATTACACTGGATGTATGATGTGGGCGAGGCAATTACAAAGATCGGAGATTACATATCCATTTGCGCAACATTCACGGTTCTATGCTTCTTATACCAGATGCAGGTGAGATTTTATGTACTTCGGTATTTAATAGTTGTAACTAACCGCATGACAACCTTTTCTAGCACCCAGCTTCATTTGACTGTTTTCTGTAAGATTGGAGTGCAATGTCCAGTAATATCATGATTATGACTTCCATCCTCTTCCGAAAGAGAAATTATTATTTTCGTCCTCTCATATATCACTAAAATTAAAAGAAGAGTCTGCAATGTTACTGGTCCTGTTACTAGGCTTCAGTCACTTTCGCACCGCTGTAACGACGATACATACATATATATATATATATATATATATATATATATATATATATATATATATATATATTACATGAATCATTTTTAATAAAATACATTAACCTCGAACCTGTAGATGAATATTATGATCCCTGTTTAAAAATTGTTTGCGAGAGTGATTCTTGCCATTTATATCATTAACTTCACTATCTGCATTTTGTATGAATGATTCATGTAATGTAAATTGAACTGCACCACATACTTAAGATTATATATATATAATATATATATATTATATATATATATATATATATAATATTTTGGTCATCCACACCATTATATATAATGTATATATATATATATATATATATATATATATATATATATATATACATATATATATAATATATATATATATTTATATATATATATATATATATATATATATATATATATATATATATATATATATATATATATATATATATATATATATATATATATATATTTTAAGCGTATCACCCTAAGCAAGGCTGGTGGCCACTATCACGCATGGGGTTACAGAAGGGTTGGAGGAAGAGCAAATAGGAGTGGTAAAGGAAGGGATGTGGAGAAAGAGAAGGACGGAGGGTCGATCAAGGCAAGGGGGTTACAGGAGATTTAGAGCGAGAGCAGATAGGAATGAAAGATGAAAGGAAGTGGAGAAGGGAAGTGGATAGATCAAGGCAATTGGAGATGACGATTGACGCTACACTTAAACCGTTGGAGATTGTATTTGTCAGGGAAACAGTAATAGGGAAGGGAGTTCCATAGGCGAGATGTGCGAGACATGAAGCTATTGGAGTAGAAGAGACGTCTACATCTAACAGTTTCAACGGTGAAGGGGTGGGAACGGGATGCCAGCCTCGTAGGACGCTTAAATTCACGAGGCTTAGGGACAAGCGAAAGCAACTCCTCGGAGCAATTACCGTGGAAGTACTTGTAGAAAAGGCAGAGTGATGCAACATCGCGTCTGTGAGAGAGCGACTGCAGACGAGATGACAAATCAGGGCCAATCACATTGCATATCCGTCTCTGGATCTTATCAAGAACCCTGAGGCAACACGCAGGGGCCCCAGACCATAAATGGCAGCAATACTCCATGCAAGGGCGAATGGTAGACTTATAGACTTGGAGGATCGATTCCGGGCAGAAGCATTTCCTGGCTCGGCACAGGGAACCAACTTTTCTTGCGGTGGATGATGCAACTGACTCGATAATATAAATATATATATAATATAATATATTTATATATATATATATAATACATATATATATATATATATATATATATATATATATATAATACATATATATATATATAATATATATACAATACATATATATATATATAATATATATAATACATATATATATATAATATATATAATACATATATATATATAATATATATACAATACATATATATATATAATATATATACAATACATATATATATATAATATATATACAATACATATATATATATATATAATATATATACAATACATATATATATATAATACATAGACAATACATATATATATATAATACGTAGACAATACATATATATATATAATACGTAGACAATACATATATATATATAATACATATATATATATATATATATATATATAATATATATACAATACAAATATATATATATATATAATATATATACAATACATATATATATATATAATACAATACATATATATATAATATATATACAATTCATATATATATATATAATATATATACAATACATATATATAATATATATACAATACATATATATATATATAATATATATACAATACATATATATATATAATATATATACAATACATATATATATATAATATATATACAATACATATATATATATATAATATATATACAATACATATATATATATAATATATATACAATACATATATATATATATATGTAAGCAAATGTGTGGATGTAGATCCGACGGTATGATGAAAATGTGGAAAAGACAAAGCAAAATCCGAATATATGAGTTTACTGTTTTTATTATGTTTTTGTT
Source organism: Acanthosepion esculentum (assembly GCA_964036315.1). Taxonomy (NCBI): domain Eukaryota; kingdom Metazoa; phylum Mollusca; class Cephalopoda; order Sepiida; family Sepiidae; genus Acanthosepion; species Acanthosepion esculentum. The sequence continues at coordinate 92,865,335 of OZ038505.1, read as the reverse complement.
TTTGTTATTCTGTCGACGTCAGACGTTTCGGTCAAATAGACCTTCTTCGGGACATGGTTAATGGAGACATAATTATATTAGATTTAAGTTTGATGGAGAGACGATATATACAGGACTGGTCAGAAACAGAAAAACTGAAATTCTAAAGTCAAGTATTCTTTCTTAGAGTCGGATATGCTGGCGTCGCGTGGGCGGCAACTACGAAGACCTGCGCACAGGGAAGAAGATTGTGTCCTAAGTGGAGGGTGAGGGGGACTATTTAAAACTATAGCTTATCGGTACGTTTGTCACGCATTAATCTCGCCACCGAGGTCGCGATCTGAAAGAAACCAGGTCTATTATTTACTTGAGAGCTCTGCGAATCTGTTCAGCAAAATATTTAGATGACGAATTTGGTTATATCGAGGATACCTTCTCCAGCCTTTCGTATCCGAGACAACTAATACTCGGCGCTAAACATAAAGCCTTGAAAATCCACAGAGTTCGTCCATCAGTACATAACAACATACCGACTACTACTACTACATCAAAGGTGGAGAGAGGCACACTCTCAGCTGCCCCTGATAATCCCATTGGCCGCATCTTTCTACCGAATAACCCTCTGACCGAACACATCTCCAACAATCTAAACGCGCTAAAAATTAAAACTACTACATTACCCACTAAATCTATACGTAACATATTGAGTAATACGAGCAGACAACATATTACATCCGATGCTTGCGTCTATCAGGTGCCCTGCAGAGACTGCAACCTGAGTTATATAGGCGAGACAGGTAGATCATTGAAATCTCGCATTTCCGAACATAAACGTGACATTCGCCTCGGTAATCTAAGCAGTGCTTTAGTTATACACATAGCCAAATCTGATCACAATTTTGATTTCGACTCTGTGAAGATCTTAAAATATATCCACAATAAGAACCGTAGACAGATTTATGAGGCTGGCATGATAGCCACCTCACATACAGTAAATAATAGACCTGGTTTCTTTCAGATCGCGACCTCGGTGGCGAGATTAATGCGTGACAAACGTACCGATAAGCTATAGTTTTAAATAGTCCCCCTCACCCTCCACTTAGGACACAATCTTCTTCCCTGTGCGCAGGTCTTCGTAGTTGCCGCCCACGCGACGCCAGCATATCCGACTCTAAGAAAGAATACTTGACTTTAGAATTTCAGTTTTTCTGTTTCTGACCAGTCCTGTATATATCGTCTCTCCATCAAACTTAAATCTAATATAATTATGTCTCCATTAACCATGTCCCGAAGAAGGTCTATTTGACCGAAACGTCTGACGTCGACAGAATAACAAAAACAAAAACATAATAAAAACAGTAAACTCATATATTCGGATTTTGCTTTGTCTTTTCCACATTTTCATCATATATATATATATAATATATATACAATACATATATATATATATATAATATATATACAATACATATATATATATTTAATATATATACAATACATATATATATATATATAATATATATACAATACATATATATATATATACAATACATATATATATATATAATATATATACAATACATATATATATAATATATATACAATACATATATATATAATATATATACAATACATATATATATAATATATATACAATACATATATATATATAATATATATACAATACATATATATATATAATATATATACAATACATATATATATATATAATATATATACAATACATATATATATAATACATATATATATATAATACATATATATATATATATATATAATACATACATATATAATACACATATATATATATAATACATACATATATATATATAATACATACATATATATATAATACATACATACATACATATAATACATACATATATATATAATACATACATACATACATATAATACATACATATATATATAATACATACATACATACATATAATACATACATATATATATAATACATACATACATACATATAATACATACATATATATATAATACATACATACATACATATAATACATACATATATATATAATACATACATACATACATATATATATATATATATATATATATATATATATATATATATATATATATATATATATATATAAATGGAGGCACGGTGGAGTAATGGATAGTATCTCGGATGAGGAAGCTGAGAGCCGAGTTCGAATTCCAGTAGAATCCATTACATTCACTTACGTGAAATCCTCTTCTGTTCTCACCTGCTATGGGTAAATAGCAGGACAGACTGGGTTCTTTAGCCTTGGATGGCAGCTGGTCTAGGAGAAGGACAACTCTGAATTTAAAAAAAAAACTGCGAACCCTGTGCCACTTAGTCCACCAAATCTTTGTATTCGCCCCTTCAAATAGGTGCGGATTGTTCTGCCCAAAACCTTCAACACTATAACCAAAGCAAGCAGAACAGTACAACCACTACAACGCAAGGGGCGAGAAATTAGGAACAGAAACATTAACAATGAGCAGAAAGAGAAACGAGTAATCAGCAGGACAGTAGATAGCGATTGACATTGCATTTAAATTGTTGCAGATTAAATTTGGCCGGAAAGAATTGAGCCGTGTGGGAGTTCCACAACAGAGAAGTGTAAGAAAAGAAACTGTTAACATAGAACTTACGGTTGCAGCCAGATCAGCTGCAAATTGATGAGATCTCGACGCCAGTCTAGTACTCCCCTTAAATTCAATCTAGGTATCAAAGAGCGATATTTATTCGTAAAAATACAAATGTGCCACAAGGCCAGAAGGGGGACATAGTGAAAGAACTGATCCGGACACTTACCATGAAAGTATCTATTTAAAAAAAAGCACATACAACCTTACACCGGTTGGAAAGTCCCCTCACCTCACAGACGATGAATTGTATATATGGTAACTAGTTAGGACTTCATAGAATCTCTGAGGCATTATGCTGGATGTAGTAAGAATGGTATGTAATGGACGTGTTGTTTTGGTGAAAGGAATATTGTTTGTATGTTTGGGTCAGTGTTTGCGGCTAGCTAAGTTTAAAGTTAAGACAGAAGATGATCATCCTTTTCCCACTTTCCCCTTTTCGGCATTGTGCCACAGTTGTACATTGTACAATAAATAATACACCGGTTGGAAAGTGACTGAAGTCGAACCGCCAGATCAGGACCAATAATATTGCTGATTATTCTTTGGAATGTTTACTGATTTTAGATGATATGTTGTTGCGATGTTGTTGATTTATGGTATATAATAAATATTTTCCTTCGAAAATCATGCAAAAATACATTTAAGAGTTTCTTCATCTTTCGGGTTTAATGAGATAGGTTGGGTAGAAGGATTGGTCATGTGCGAAGATACAAGCCAGTTGCAATAAGAAGCATATACATATTTCTAAAGCAGTAAAACAGGAATTCAATTATAATATTAAAAAAAAATATCAATAATATTTTTCTTTTGCTAAATTCAATTAATTTGGCCACTTTAAAGAGAAAGTAATTCGCCTTAAAACGTTTTTAAAGTAAATAAAAGATATATTTAAATATTTTTATAACGATCATAAAAGATTTTCCAAAAGGGATATTTTTATTCCTGCTATTCTTAAAAAAAAAATAATGAGTTAAGATTTATTGATTTAGAGAAGAAATCTTTCGTGAACTTAATGCCACTGATAGTAAGTACATTTTCTGCTTTTGCAGATCGATTTTTGAATAAACATGTGTCTTGTAACTTGCCAGTATTTGGCACGTCGATGTGTATTAATGGTAAGTCAGGTAAGTTAGTTTGTCTTGCTAGATCAATTATGACTGATTAGTCCGTTTTATCCTGTCAGTATGCTCCATACTTCCGGACTTGTTCCATATCTAAACTACTCTGAGTAAATTACTATAACCTGTCACTATATTAAGATGGTAAACTCATCATAAGAGGAGAGACACTAATTTATCAAACTCTCGTCCATTTCGTAATCCGATTTCAGTTGAGATATTTGTTTGCATTATTGATTGCTATACTTAGTCGTGTAACAATTCAATTAAAAGCTACATTATAAATGTAGCATATATTTAAGTATATATGTAGATATAGAAGGTATCGACACGAACCGAAGCAAACGAATAAATGTGTATAAAAGTTTTCATTAAATGTTGATCGGATATAAAGACGTATGGAGGACTCGGAGAGCCGGGTTCGAATTCCAGTCGGATCCATTACATTCACTTACGAGATAATACCCTTAGGAAAGGTATGAATCCTCTTCTCATCCTCCCAGCAAAACAGACTTTGTTCAGTAGACTTCGGTAGCAATTTAAACTCTGAATTCAAAACTGTGTGTCGTCCTACATACTACACATAGTTCTAAATTCAGAGTTAATTGCTCCTAGAGCGGTGGCCACTCAAGGCTATAAAACCAAGTCTGTCTTGCTAGGGGTTGGGGAGAAGAAAACTACGTGTAGTTCTACATTCTACACACAGTTTTGAATTCAGAGTTAATATACAGATAGAGGGGAATAAGAGAAACACAAAGTAATTCGTTGGAATAAAACGTATTGATCAAATGAAACTCGAAGACGGTTGGTTATCGAGAAATTATCCTTACATTAATATTCAAAGTAAGTAAATATAATGTTATTTCTTCAATAGCACCCTCGAAAATCTTTGTAATAAGAAAATAAAACGTTCCGAGAGAATTGAGAATTCTTGACTCATTATTAGGGTTAACTAATCGTAGTCAGGTTTTCATTATATTTGATATCACTGGGGAACACGTATTTTATTGGATGTTATCTAACGTTTGAATCTCTGTAATTTGAGTGCGATGCATATGAATTTCAATTCGATTGGGCTATATCAAGACCTGATTCTTGTCAACAGCCTATGTGGCATTATCAAGATATTTCGAATTAAGACTAAAAGTAAGTCATGTGTTATCATATTTTTTCAAGTTTAAACTACAGCAAAATTACATGATAACGATAGAAATTACTTCATATATGATATAATGGAATAACCAGTCACCCCCATGAATGATTACACTATAGTAGTAAGTACTTATAAAGTCAACTGTCTCCGAGAGACTGGAGATGGAGAAGACGAAAGCACGCCCAACCTTCCAATTAGTAGCACTCAATACTAGATTGACCTGTGTGCGTGACTACCGTATATCATATTGTGCTTGTTGCGTACAATAAAGTTTTCTTCTGTTATCCACCTGGTGTTATATCTTTATTCCCTTAGCACGGAATATAACAAAATAATCAGAAAAACAAACAGATACGAAGTTTTCACTGTGACAAAAACCTTTTTTACGATGTCAGTTATATTTGCTCGTTGATGTGAAAGGGCAAATTTTCCACGTGTCAAACAAAAGGAATCGGGGTTGAGTGTGTGTTTGCGCTTTCAAGTGCATGATATCATATTGCGTGATTATTCTGCAAATTTGGAAAGGTATTTAAAGCCCTTAAGTCAAATACATTTAAGACACAACTATAGACACAAAAATTGGTTTAAATGCGAACTTACGAGATAAGTATATACAATCGATGAAATTAAACTAGAAAGACTGATGAGTAGATACAATATAAATCACATCTAATTAAATCAACTATTAAATCACAATGACAAAGTTACTCACTAAATTTATATGCCAATTAAAAATTGTTAATGCCCGAACTTAATTAAATGACTGAGTGAATGAATTGACTGATTAACTCCAGAAACGAGTCGTTTTTTTATATTCTTTATTTGTCCCTCTAGAATGTTCTACAGAAAAAAGGAACGCTCGAGAAAATTCTATTATTATATTTTTAGTTTAATTTACTAATATTAAAATGGGTTAAAGATGACAAAATTAAACATATTTTTAAGATGTTACATGACAATTATATATAATACAACAATACTACGATACTGAAAAAAGATTTAGCGAGCATTGAGAAAAATTCTACGAATATGACGAAAGAGAAGCAAGATATAGAAACATCAGGACCTTATATGTAAAAAAACTGAGTAAAAGTGCGTGCTCAGTGCACACAAATTATATAGAACTAACTGCTAAATCTAATTCTTCATTGAAATGTCTTGCCCAGGGTTATAGAAAGCGTCTGAGCAGATATGATAACGAAGACTTCAGTTTTTACCCAACCATTCACGAAGATTTGGGATTGTCAGCCGTCACAGATTGTTTCCCACTTTATATTTCCGCTATCTAATGTATTGGTTGGGATGTCGATCTCATATTTATACAACATAGTAAACGTATTTTGAATGATTTTCATTTGAAATTAGACTAAACCTGTTCATTCAAAACCGTGTACATATAAATATACGATCAATCAAACAAATTCTTAGATTGACGTTAAACCTGTTAATGTTCGACAATACATCATATTTATATAGATACCTATTATCATTATACGATTATCAGATATTTTTCTGTCTTTCTTCAGATATTAAGTCGTGAGTTCCACAAAACAGGGAAGGTTTCGGTTATGATTCATAGAGTTCTTAGAAAAATATCGTATCGTTAGTTTAATTTCCCTTGGATTCTCACAATAAAGGAGTACGTATTATTACATTAAAGATTACTATGATTTTCAAGACTAGTTTTATCCTCAAGAAAAAAATAACAACGAGAAAAACGTTTCCTTTATTCGTTTCTGCTCGTTCATTAGGAAACCTTTATCCTAAATATTTGAGTTTTCTAAATTTGAACGATTTAGACAATTGATAAAGAGCTGAATAAACTTCGTACATATTTCTAAAATGTCTCTTGCTTTAAAAATGGCGCTGAAAATGTTGCACCGGCGTCGTAATATAATTTAAAAGCATTTTCCTTGACAAGAGGCCGCATCTTTTGAATTGGATTGCAATAAATACCTTTCAAATTGCGACGAGGGGCTTTTTCACTGTTGATGCGCTTCGTCAGAATTGAACCTGTTTTTCTTTTTTTAAATGTTGCTACTGCCCAACTAGTATGGATAATTGTAAAATACGACCTCCTGAAAATACGGTGACCATAATACATAATAATATAAGGAATACTTTTGTTTTGTTTTCTTTCCCCTCTTCAATATATTTTCTGTTTTTCTGATTACAAAAATAAAGAATATCTATCGACATATACTGCAAACGATAAGGTTCATATAAATACGATGTATAACTATAAAAACACTTGATAACTTGGAACGTAAGATTTACCTTCTACTATAGTGTGGGGGGATATTACTAACATGATTTTGTTTAGTTTCTTGTAAATAGTTTTTATTTCCTATTGTAAATAGTCATTGGGGCTAGTTTTAAAATTTTTTAATATTGTTGTTTTACCTCCCCCACAGACGATAAATTGCAGATATGGGGACTAGTTAGGATTTTCATTGAGACATTGAGGTAATATGGTGGATATGGTGAGAAAGGTATGTTAGAATGTGTTGTTTTGGTGTAATGAATATTGATAGTATGATTGCGTCAGAGTTTGTGGCTAGCTAAGTATAAAGTTAAGACAGAATACCGACATCTTCCCGCTTCCCCATTTCGGCCTTGTGCCACCTTTTCTGGAATTTCAGAAATAAAAAAAACTTGCCTTTTTACGTAAACGCCGTCCATTTATACATGTTAACCTATCGCTGAACAAAACAAGAGGTGTTCGTACACCAGTAACGTTGAGAATAATCTTAATTTACTTATATAAAAGAGGGAAAACAAATGAAGAATTACGCAGCACATTTCGGTTTTATAGGTTACCCAATACCACTGGACAAGGTACGGCTAGAAGAATCTATTTGAACTGCTAGGAAAACTCGATCCATTTCGATAAGGATGTTACAATAATCCAGAATTTATACCAAAAGCAAAGCGACTTCATACGGGCAGTGAATGAATTGAGCAGCTACAAAAAATCCAAAGTGGAAGAGACAGAGATGTATATTCAATCTCTAAAGCGACGTTATCCTAAGGGATCTGGAACCCCTGTCAGGGGCTTAATCTTAACAATATAAGAGACGTAGATAACAGTTTTGAGGGCTAACTTAGAAAGAAAAATACGGGACGTCATTCACAGGGGAGTAGAATAAAGCGAGAAAAAAGAATGCGGTTTCGTTTTGGAGCTGTTATAATTAACAAGCAATTTCTTGCCATGGCTAACAAAAGGTTGAAAGCCTTTTTTGAAATCATTTGCCTATTTGCCCTGATCGAACAATTACCATTAAGAAATGAGTAAATAGTTATATCATCAAAAATAAATACTGAATCAAGAACTGACATCGGGATGGTCGACGATGTAAATTTGGAACGATGTAGTTCCAAGGATTGAGGATTTGGAGCCAGCCACATCAATAGAGAAAAGATCTAAAAGAAGTACCGTTAAAGCGGACAAATGCACAAGATGCTAGCACTTTTGTGTGAGTAAAACAAATGGAATATTAAAGATCTGTCTGTACGACAGGTACATCTTTGAAACCTGACTTGAATTTAAAAAACTTGAAAAAATTACATGATGTTTTTTGTGCGAATAGAAAAAAATAAACTAATATTTTTTCATACATGATACGCTACATGTATTTGTATATTTTTTGCATTGATCATTTTTATACATCAGAGAGTTATCTTTCTTACACTAGCGAAACCATATTACAGTGTAAAAATTATAATTTGCAATATATTTTAGAGGTCACCTTTTATTAACTTATTATAGTTTGGTTTGTTTTACGGCATATCAACCTCAATGGGTCATTTAATGCTGACAACTTTTTTTTCCTGGTAATATTTTGTTTTGTCAAAAATCTATTTCTAGTAATATTTTTTTTCTTCAAAAATGTATAGCTGCTAATATTATTTTAAAAAATGTATTGCTGGTAATAGTTTTTTTTCTTCAAAAATTTATTTCTGGTAATATCTTTTTTTACAAAGTTTTTTCTGGTATTAAAACCTATTTTTACACTTTCATAATGCTTTTTACCTCAGTTTCAGGGTTAACTATTTGCCATAGATGGGGCCCTAAAAGGTGCTACCCCTCCGGGTCAAGATGCACCTGAGAAAACTAGCAAATAAGAGGTGGTTCCATACTCCTCAAAGCCTTCTGATCAGAGTCCTTGCTGTTGGAAGTACTTACCCTGGACCCGGATGTGTGTGTTGGACATTGACATGTTTCTTTTGCTCTTGGTGAAACCTACGACACAAACTTCATTTAAAAAACATATTTAAGCTAATAATCAAGAATATGTGCAGTATATTCTCATCGAAAAATTATCTTTGTCATATACACTGAAATAGATATACAGTGTTTGGACAAAACAACTGGAACACATGTTAAATCCAAAAAAATATATTTAATGTGGAGTTGGTCCTCCTTTAGCCTAACAGACAGCTTTAATACGTCGAGGAGTGAATCATACAGCTTCCTGACTTCATCCAGAGGAATCTTAAGTCATTCTTCCATTAAAACCTTCCCCAGATCTTTACGACACGACGGTGGAGGATAGCGGCTCCTAACTTGTTGCACCAAAATGCATAAAAAATATTCAATAATATTGTTACCTTGAGATTGGGGAGGCCACTCCATGTGTTCTAGCTCACTTTCATGCTCTTCATACCAATTCTTAACAACTCGAGCGGTATGTATTGGAGCATTATCGTCATGGAAGATGTCGTCACCATCGGGGAATAACGTCTGCGCCATTGAATGAACATGATCTCCCAAAATACTCAGGTAATCTTTGCTGTTGATTCTACCATGCAGGGCAACTATTGGACCGAGACATTTTCATGATATAGCGGACCAAACTATCAAATTCTAAAAATAAACAAGACAAAGACATTAAATTAGATAAATAAACGTACTTACAATAGATATAACCAGCAATTACGAAGTTTTAGTTGAAGTTCTTAATATAATAGGTCTTTGAAATATAGGAATTTGCGCCTGTTCCAATTATTTTGTCCAACCCCTGTATGTACTATTTTGGTATTTGCTTTTGTTTTTCTAAGATTTAGTTGTTAAAAGTATTAACCTGACGGAATCCATAGAAAAACGTTTTAACGCCTGCTATTCTTAACCAATAAGAAGCTGAAAATTCACTCTTTTTCGTGGATTAGGGAATAGGGTAGTTCTCAGGACATAGAAGATTCAATCTTTTTCGTGGATTAGGAAATAGGGTAGTTCTGTAGACATTATAGAAGAGTCACCCTTTTTCGTTGTTTCGGGAATAGGGTAGTTTTCAAGGCATTATTAAGAATCACTCTTTTATTGGATTAGGGAATAGGGTAGTTCTCAAGATATTATAGAAGATTCACTCTTTTTCGTGGATTAGGGAATAGGGTAGTTCTCAAGACATTATAGGAGGAATTTACAAGTGGAATTTATGAAGAGACGTATGATTGATAACGATTAATCCTAGTTATGAAGAGGTCAAGATCGTAATGATCGGAGAAGGATCCTAACTGGAGTTTGATATATACGATGCATCCTTCATAAATAGGATCCATCTATAAAGATATCCAGGTCCTTCCTTGAAAATCTGTAGTAAGTACCTAACACCTTCCGCTAAGCTTGATCTTCACAAATGGGACTATTACTGTCATATGCGATCTCTATGTATCCAAAGACATTTTTAATCCACAAAGTGTTCAGAAATGTCCTCGCGGCCTTCTGTGGGAAGAATTACTCTAAACATACAACACTCTTTCCTACAGTCTAATTTCTGTCAGTAATTACATAGCAAATATTCTAAAGCGCCTCAAATAATATATGTAATATTTTTTATATATAATCCGCTACATGTATTCGTATATTTTTCTTCATCTTCATTATGATGAATTAGTGTTGCATTCCTTGCGATAGCGACAGTATATTGCAGTGTAACATAATAACTGTCAATATAGCGGGTGTAGCTGCAAAATTGCCCAACACATATAACAACATAATTGTCTATCCGAGAAAATCTTCAATATCAAAATAACTCCCAAGATAAATGAGTTTCTTGTTTCCAGGATTTCAGATAAGACGTTAATCCATCTTGACACTATTTGCCGTAAGTATCACTGAACAACCCTGTGAGATGGTCAGCTAGAAATAGAAGAGGTTAAAATCGTTTTGTGCCAAACCTACTGTCTTCCCAAATGAGAACTGATGAGAGGGAAATGATCATTCAGGCCTACAGTAATGATAACAAATTTCATATTCTGGCTTCCATCTTCAAAGTCCATCCAGGAACGGTCAAGAGAACGGCGAATAAGTTTTAAAAAAAGGGAACAGCAAAGAGGTAAACCGGATGATGAGTTTACAACAGGAAGAGGGATCATCATCTCAACTTAGAGCTAAAGAGATCAATTAGAAAAGATCCAACTCAATCCATAAGACGTTTGGCGTGTGAGAGAGACGTTTCAGATATGACAGTCCAAAAAGCATTGAAAAAAGACTTGAAAATGAAATCGTACGTGAAACATATGATGCAACTTGCAACTCCAAGCCAAGGTCATAGTGTATAATTTGGAAAATGATCCTGGAATAATTAACACACACACACACACACACACACACACACATATATATATATATATATATATATATATATATATATATATATATATATATATATATATATATATATATATATATATATAAGCTAATACTGTACGACTCTTCGACAGAATTAAGTCACTCTCAGTCACTGTGTGTTTATCTGAATCTAAAAATAAACACACTAAAATTCACCCTCATCTCGTACCGTACGCTGACGGCTTAGTGGGAGAAGTTCGGACTAACGCAAATTCAGTCGGGTTTCGATCCTAGCTAGAGGCAACCGGACGTCTAGCTGCACTGATGAGCTGTGAAACAGCGAAACAGTCTGTCTGTGGATGACAAAAGTATATATATATATATATATATATATATATATATATATATATATATATATATATATATATATATATATATCGATCGTTTAACAAAACATCAATTGTTGTTGATTGCGAAAGGTTCCGAATTTCAACAGGCTGGACATTATCTAAGCTGTCTTACCAGCGGAAGCTTCGTAGGCTGGGTAAAATGAATCGTTCAAGTATTCGGAAAAGACCAGGATATGGGACTTAGAATTCGCGTCAGCCTTGGTATGTATACGGCTACAATTATTACCTTATTTTGTCTTAGATAATGTTTCTTATCAAATCAATCTTGCATATTAATATGCCCTCCGTTCGATAATGTCTTGAATATTGCCGATAGATCTGTTTTGGTGCTCCTGCAATATATTTACTGAGTTTTCATAAAATCTAAAGAAGAATATGCAATGTCATTGGTCCTGAAGTGGCATATCGGCTTCAGCCACTTTCCCACCGCCGTAATATAGCTTTCATGGTAATTGATCTTTTTTTTTTTTTTTTTTTTTTAAGCGTATCACCCCAAGCAAGGCCGGTGGCCACTATCACGCCTGGGGTTACAGAAGGGTTGGAGGAAGAGCAGATAGGAGTGGTAAAGGAAGGGATGTGGAGAAAGAGAAGGACGGAGGGCCGATCGAGGTGGGGGGGTTACGGGAGATATAGAGCGAGAGCAGATAGTAATGAAAGATGAAAGGAAGTGGATAGATCAAGGCAATTGGAGATGACGATTGACGCTACACTTAAACCGTTGGAGATTGTATTTGTCAGGGAAACAGTAACGGGGAAGGGAGTTCCATAGGCGAGATGTGCGAGACATGAAGCTATTGGAGTAGAAAAGACGTCTACATCTAACAGTTTCAACGGTGAAGGGGTGGGAACGGGATGCCAGCCTCGTAGGACGCTTAAATTCACGAGGCTTAGGGACAAGCGAAAGCAACTCCTCAGAGCAATTACCGTGGAAGTACTTGTAGAAAAGGCAGATCGATGCAACATCGCGTCTGTGAGAGAGCGACTGCAGACGAGATGACAGATCAGGGCCAATCACATTGCATATCCGTCTCTGGATCTTATCAAGAACCCTGAGGCAACACGCAGGGGCCCCAGACCATAAATGGCAGCAATACTCCATGCAGGGGCGAATGGTAGACTTATAGATCTGACGTAATTTATTATATTGTACCTTGACGTTATAAATGTAAGTGCAGTACTATACTCGCAGCAAAACGTCATGAATTATAGTTGAAATGGCTACCTCTATTCGTAAGTTCTATGCTAATAGTTTCTTCTTTCGCACTTCTCGCTTTTTGAACCCTCTTCCGGCTTCTTGTAACCAGCTAAATTTGACCTTCAAAAATTTGAATGCAATGTCTATCGTTATCTTATGTCTTGAAAATTATTCTTCTTTTTATTGTTTTCTCTACTTAAGTGTATTTTTCCTTTTAGTCATATAACACTCATTAATACTTGCGAATTAGTGGCTTTATTGCCTTGCTATTGGTGAAATTATAGAAGTAAAAGAAAGATTCCTTTACCGGAAAATTCTCTTCGAAAGCTTTCCAATGATGTTGGCAAATGTCAGACGTATTAGACACCCAGTGTGTATCGAGATTACTAATAATAATATGCTGCTTGAGGTCATTAACCATTGCATCACCCGCGGGCCCTGTTTAGTTTTCAGACAAAAAAAGGCCGCGGGTGCAGGGCACATTGAAGTCACTAAATTTAGAAGCGGTCGGCCAGACTAGCTCGGTAAACGTTACCATTCATATAGACACTTACGTTGATCTTTTTTTCGTTTTGACACGGGCGTATGTGAATTCATCCAAGAAAAGAAACTTAACTCGGGCGAGTGTAATCGTGCACGAACGAACAAATAAATCTCACCAAATAGTTAAGATAAGCATCTAAAAGAAAGTGAATAGAAAAGCAAAAATTAGACAGAAAATGGATTCTTACGAATAAAAAAAATAGAAATGAATGTCCCAGCCATGATTTTATCAGTAGGTAGGTCACTGAATTATTTTAACATTTTTGTGACGTACGGTGGGCGTTATTAATTAAGTATAACTCAAGACTTCAATGTTACGATAAAACAGTATTTAATTACAACGGCAAATAACTACTTAACAAGAACAAAGAAGTAAACGCCAAACAAATATAATTAACCATTTCAATGAATACTTTGTTAGTAGCATCGCTCGGCTTAACGTCCGGTAAATATTAAATCAATCGACGCACAATAATTCGACTGGGTAGTTCCACTCAATAGTCACCTCAGTCAGTAGCCTGACACCGCCATTTCCACACCTGGCATAAAAGATATAGTCATAAGTCCAGAGTGTCACGCTCGAACCTCGGTGTCGGCAGTTACCCGTTTTCTTCCTACACGATAGATAAATAAGAAAAATTTGGAATTGAGAGATATATCAGAAATGTTTGGTATAGATAGACGGTTTTGTGACGTACGGTGGCCGTTAATAATTAAATATAACTCAAGACTTCAATGTTAATATAAAATAGTATTTAATTACAACCGCAAATACGTAGCAACAACAAAGAGGTAAAAGTCAACCAAAGATAATTAACCATTTCAGTGAATAACTTGTTAGTAGCGATACTTAATTTAACGTCCAGTAAACCCTAACTTAAAACCTAAATTATCGACGCACAATAATTCACACTAATTCGACTGGATAGTTCCACAAAATAGTCACCTGAGTCAGTAGACTAGCACCGCTATTTCTACACCTGGCAAAAACGATATAGTCATAAGTCCAGAGTGTCACGCTCGAACATCGGTGTCGCTAGTTATTCGTTTTCTTCCTATACGATAGATAGATAGATAGATAGATAAGAAAAATGTGGAATTGAGAGATATATAAGAAAAGTTTGGTATAGATAGATAGACAGTTTTGTGATGTACGGTGTCTGTTAATAATTAAGTATAACTCAAGACTTCAATGTTAAGATAAAACAGTATTTAATTACATCCACAAATATATACGTAGCAAGAACAAAGAAGTAAAAGTCAACCAAATTAATTAACCATTTCAGTGAATACCTTGTTAGTAGCGAGGCTCGGCTTAACGTCCAGTAAACCCTAACTTAAATCCGAAATCATCGACGCATAATAATTCACACTAATTCGACTGGATAGTTCCACTTAATATTCAGTCAATAATCACTCCAGTCAGTAGCCTGACACCGCTATTTATACACATTGCTGAAAACATATATTTATAAATCCCTAATGTCACGCTCGAATCTTGATGTCGGTAGTTACTCATTTTCTTCGTATATGACAAACATGTTCATTGATATATTCATATATCTATTTTAACTTTTTCATTTTCGTTTTATAAAAAGTATATCACTTTTTTTCGAGCTCATGACTACCTAAGTATTTTGATAATTACTTGCATTATCATAGTAAAACACTTGAGAAATTGAGAAAGAGATATTGTACGTGCCAGTTGTTGGAGTTTTGGGTACCTTGGTATACTAGTGAGCCAGCCAAAATGAGCTGACTCATTTTATAGTTCACTAATAGAAGATTTAACCAATCAGAAGGCTCAAAATATTCAATTCGACGTGTATAAAAGGCGGCCATGTTTTTTCAGGAATATTCACTGCCAGTCTTTGATATCGAAGACTGAAGAATTACGGAACAGCTGGTGGTAGTATTGGCGATATGATCAGATTCAGTAGAGTGTCTGACTCGTGAGTGTTAATCTTTAACGTTGTTTCATTGAACAGATTACGTACTGCGCTGTATTCTATATTCATAGACCATGGTGAACATGGTCAACAAAGGTTATGGATCCAGGTTACGACTGTATTTTGACGGAGACGAGTCAAAATACGATTTATGAGAAGTGAAATCCCTAGGCTACCTTAGAATACAAAAACTTCATGACATCATTCTTTGCCAAGATGACCAGAAAGAAGATGGTGATTTTATGGAAAGAAATGCGACCGTCTTCGCCGAATTAATACAATGCCTAGATGACAGGAGTTTGTCTTTAATAATGAGAGAAGCCAGGAACGACGGCCGCCAAGCTTTAAGAATATTGCGTGAACATTGCTTGTCAAAAGGTAAACCGAAAATTATTGCTTTATATACTGAACTAACCTCTTTAAGGAGACGAGAAAATGAATCTGTAACAGATTATATTATACGAGCTGAGAATGTCACAAATGCCTTAAAAATGGCAGGTGAGACTATCTCAGATCGGCTGCTAATAGTCATGGTTTTAAAGGGATTACCAGCAACATTCGAACCATTCACCACAGTCATAAGTGAAAAAGATAAAAGAATAACTTTCACTGAGTTTAAAATTGCGTTACGTAGTTATGAAGAAATTGAAAATATGTATAACCCCTACAAATCATGGTCAACACGAGTTAACCAGACTTACTCCTCATATGTCATATATTTCATATAAAAGTAAATCCATCAATGAATTACATTCAACAGATATTTTATTCTTTCACCTTTCAAAATGCCATGTCCGTTCAGGACGTGGGCAATTATGACTCATCCATAACTTACTATCCTTTGTCGTGACTCGTAGAAACTTTGGTCATATTGTCATATTTCTACCTACCCGCCTTCCAGTTGCGCCCTCCATTGACAAAATCTGGTCACGTAAGTGGAATGTTGCCTTCTGCTGTTGCGTTTGCTTTCCAGTGTCAAATTGCCAAAGCTTTCCTTTCTCTGTATGCGTCCAAGAAATTTCAAGTCCCTCTTTCGGATTCAGTTTATAGGTGTCCTTTTTATTCCCATATGCGTTAAAACTTCACTGTTGATAACGGGCTCCTTTCATAATATCCTTATGTAGAACTCCTTTTATGATGGCCTCACGTCTTCTCATCAGTGAGGAAATTGTCTTACATTCACTGACATATCAGAGGATTAATATTATATCGAAGTTCAGCACTCTTATATTTGTTGCTAACCAAATGTTCCTGTTTCTTAGTACATGACATTCGGAAGGCATTCGGTATTTGAGGTAGCAGTTTTCACATCGAATATATTTAATCTTGATTTTTAAGAGATCCTACGAAGTACATTTAGGCGAACCTCTATCAGCGAACCCTATAAGGAAACAATTTTATCATTTAATATTTGGACACAATGTGCTTTTAGTCAAACAATTTCTGATCAAACTTATATTCAAGTAATTCAGTAAATCAGTACTATAATAGAAATGCTTCATTTTAGTCTTTTGTGTTATTGTAATGTTGAATATATTTCGAGTGTTAAAGTCAATAAGTATTCTTACTTATTGTCGTTTTACGAATAGGCTATTCTTGCAATTTTGGAAGTATTTCAAACATATTATAGATTAATGATGATAGTCTCATCCTTGATATGTAGCGTCAAAATAATATATATGTAGCTGTCGAATTATATATATATATATATATATATATATATATATATATATATATATATATATATATATATATATATATATATTAAAGACATTTATGATATGTTTAACGTTCTTTTTATAGATACAAATATTTATGCAAATGCTCTGTTTTATAATAAACAGTATTAAATAAGATTTACCGGCCTGAATGTCCGAGAAATACAGGCCGGTAAATGTTATTTAATACTGTTTATTATAAAACAGACCATTTGCTTAAATACTTGTATCTATAAAAAGAACGTTAAACATATCATAAATGTCTTTAAATAAATTGTCGGACTTTGTCCAATTCAAATATATATATATATATATATATATATATATATATATATATATATATATATATATATATATATATAATCAGTAAAGTTAATGTAATTAATGGTGAAATCACTTCGCTAACAGATTTAATAAAGCATTAACTTACTAAAAACTTGTGGAATGACGCGACCATTATGTTTAAAATTGTAAGATGGATTATTATTATTAAGAATCCGTCTTACTATTTTAGCCATAAGGATAGCGTCATTCGATGAGCGGTTAGTAAGTTAATGCTTTATTAAATCTGTTAGTGAAGTGAATTCGCCATTAATTACATTAACTTTACTGATTAATTATTTGTATGATTACTTCTTTATAATATTATTCATACTGCACCATTTAATAGATTTATATATATATATATATATATATATATATATATATATATATATATATATATATATATATATATATATGACTGCCATAAAAAGAAAAAAGATTCTATTACGATATGATGATAATAGATAAAAAGTAAAGGTTAAAAACATGGTAGCTAACCGGCTTCAAACATCAGACATACGTATGGGTCTTTCATCGCAGAACACATAATAAATAGACATAATTGTGCAGCTAATTTTAGTGTGGACTCATTTACTATTAAAAAGACTTAAACACTGTCTTTTTATTATATATATATATATATATATATATATATATATATATATATATATATATATATATACAGAAAGAGACAGAGGGAGTGGAAATAAGATAGATAGATAGATAGATAGATAGATAGATAGATAGATAGATAGATAGATAGATAGATAGATACAAAATATGACCCGCAATAAAAATCTTGTTGGCATTAAATAACCGATTGAGGGTGATATGCGTTAAAACAAAACAAACTAAACCAATATATACGAGATAGATAGATAGATAGATAGATAGATAGATAGATAGATAGATAGATAGATAATGCGACGGGGAGTTAAATAGAGATACACTTGATTGCAAATTTATTTATGCTACAATAAAAATATTCTTCTCTACCAAGTGTACGAAGAACTAGGTCTCAATATAAAACCTTCCCCGCCAAAAAATATGATCTCAAATTTGATTGAAAGCAGTGATGGCACGTTCCCCGTAAACGGAATAACCGTGTCGAATAAGTAAATTCTGAGTCTTCAGGTACCTCAATGGATGGCTCAGAAAGAATAGATTTATTGCAGGAAATAATGTAATTGAACACGAAATCGGGTCAGTTAGTAGCTAATCACAACTCCTTAAATTGCTGCAAAACTAAAACATCAACAAAAAGAAAAACTTGTGTTCTAAAGAACCAAGCCTGATGGTTACTTTCATATCACTGTCATTCATGGCAACACACCTGTTCAGAAAATTCTTAATTTTATCCAAGCACTTTCTCACAAAACTAATTAAAATGGCCTCGATCGAATAAATAGTGGTCGTCTTAACAATGATAATTATTTTCGAACTTTGGGGACATGCGCGACATAATCAAACAAATAACTCTACCAAATAACAGAAACCACATCACTTGAGTTTCCAATAACAGAAATATTATAATCGATAGCACATGTTATTCGAATATAAAATAACAATATAATCAAGATATTGATCTCCTACACGATACCGAATAAAAGTAAACATCATTAATACTGGAAGGAAAAGTTACTGGGTATGGGAAACCGATTTTCCTGACAAATATTTTAACAAAATCTTTTATTTTAATCATTTAACGCAAGCAAAGCAGTAATGCCACTATTACTAAGGCGGTTAAAGAAAGTGAAAGTGAAAGTAAATGAGACAACTGAGGATTGAGGAAAGCAGAAAATATAAACGGGATTAAAGAAGACGGAACATAGGATTAACGTTACATTTCAATTTTTGAAGTTTGTAGTTATCAGAGAACCATAGAATTGGAAGACAGTCCCTCAGGCGAGAAGTGCGAGAGAAGAAACTGTTGGAGTAGAAGTGGCGGTTGTATGTCGCTATTTCACCAGGAAAATGTTGGAACCTGGATGCCAGTCTAGAAGCGCACATAAATTCATGTGGATTTGGCACCAGTGAAAAAAGCTTGTCAGTGCAGTTGCCATGAAAATATTTGTAGAAAAGACAAAGGCAATGCACGTCACGTCGGTGAGAATCGACTGAAGTATTCGATTCCATACTACGTTATTATTACGTGACACGGCAGATTTTCATGACTCAAAAAATAAAGTCTTATAGGAAAACATGAAAAAAAAAATATCAGTGAATGCAAATACACACGAACGGTTTATAGTGATACAGAGATATTGTGTTCCATTTTCATATGTTTCCTTCCTCTTGGAGACAGTTCAGGTGCTTAGCAAGAAGTTACATGAACTTTGAAAATATATTTTACACCTTAACTACCAAAAGACGCAAACGAATCCGCCAACAATTAAGACTCTTATTGACAGAAGCTTTTCTCTTTAGGATAATTTGAATATACCGATGATCTGAGGACGGAATTCATAGGAACTGTTTTCTTTTCAATTAATTTGAGACAATTTTACTTTGCATAATCTATCTTATAGATATATAAGTCCACCATTTCGCAAAGCTTTGAATATTGCTGCCACATATATCATGATGCTTCTGCTATATATTTAAAAATACTTGGTAAGATCCAGAGAAGTCTCCGCAATATTATAGGCTCTGGCATCTCAGTTTCAGTCAAGTTCACACCGCCATTATGTAGCTTCCTTCTGTTTTTCTATGAATATGATAATTTTTTTTGTTAGTAACTTTCCGCTGTTTTACCTAGACATTATGAATTTAAGAGAACTACTAGATTGGCAATAGGGTCTCAACAATTTACAATTGATATGGCTAAATGCAACTATATTTCTATACTGACAGATTTCTCGCATTTGTCGCTTGTCAAACTCTCTTCCAGCGCCATGCTTTCTAGCCAATTTTGATCTTCAAAACTTCAAATGCAATGTCAATCGTTATCTAGTGTTTTCTTAATTACTCTTTTTTATTTGTTTCGCTTTTTTTTTATTATTTCACACTCAGTAAATTCTTGTGTCTTAGTGTTTTAAAATATAGTTTTCGGTTTGATAACTTTCTTATATAGATAGGTAGATTTATTTACGACTGTGTATACGAAGAAAGATTAAGTGATATTAATTATGGTTTAAATAGATCCAGCTTCGGCTCACGTTTTCCACTAACCTGAAGTGAAACAACCACAGTGAATCAATAGCTTCATATCTACCGCAAGGAAAGTTGGTTCTCTGTGTCACTCGAGAAGGTTTTCCTTGCCTGAGTCCATCCTTCAAATCTACAAATCTTCCATTCGTCCTTGCATTGAATACTGGTGCCACATAGGGCCTGGTGACCCCGCTTTTCATTTCGAGGTCATCTACAAAATCCAGGGACGGATATATAGTGGGAT
The DNA here is from genome assembly GCA_964036315.1 of Acanthosepion esculentum. Lineage (NCBI taxonomy): Eukaryota > Metazoa > Mollusca > Cephalopoda > Sepiida > Sepiidae > Acanthosepion > Acanthosepion esculentum. Next base: position 92,844,306 of record OZ038505.1, on the reverse strand, counting down.
ATGACCTGATTTGGCATCTCGCCTACACTCACTTTCTCACAGACGTGCTGTGGCTGCCTCCGGTCTCTTCTACAAGTATTTTCATGGCAACTGTCCTGACGAGCTACTTTCACTGGTTCCCAAAATGCATGAATTTAATCTCGGTCCCAACATTTCACTGTCAAAAAGATTAAAAGTAGCCGTCTCTTCTACTCCAACAGCTTCTTATCTCGCACTTCTCGACAGTGGAACACCCTTTTTCTTACTTGATTCCCTGATAGCTATAATCTTCAAATATTCAAATGTAATGTCAATCGACATCATCTGATGCCTTGATCTTGATCCCCGCCCGTCTCTTTTTTACTTTCCTCAAACAGCCCATTTTACCCTTGCTGTCTCTGTAACTCCTGGCTGTCCTAGTGGCACTCCCGCTTTGCCTGGGGTGATATATTTTAGAAAAATAGGTATGTCTCTCAATTGTACGCCCCACAGATATCAGATTAGATGAGAACAGAACAAAAGACAGAATTTCAAAAAGTATAGCACGTCTTGAAATGTTTGCTTACCATCAACCTATTATTGCACATAAGCTTTAGAATAGTTTTTTTTTGTTGAAAGATACAAACTGAAATGGAAATATAAGTATAATCTAATTTATTGAAAATGTATTAATTATAAGATGTCAGTGGTAATGTTAACACAAGTTGTTTCATTATAAAGAAACATTCGGCATACATTGAGAGATAAATATAGCAACTGTCGGTTGGAATTAAGAAAATATTTCTCTTCAAAAACTTTTTTTCTGGAAAATAGGTTTCTCAAGTTCAGAAGTTGTTATCGCTCTTCCCAATGTTCATAGAGGTAGGGTTCTCCCTAAGCTTCTTATTTCAAGTGGTGTGGAATGCGAACATCTTTTTTATATCATTATTTGTCCTTCGAATTACATGTGATATCCATTTTGGCTGTTGATGTTGAAAGTTATCAAATGACGTGTTTTCTATTATTTGGTACAGTTCCTTCTTTGTGATTCAGGAGCGCCAGTCGACAAGTTTCGAAAACGTGTGCTCCTCACTCGCTCAGAGACAAGGCTTTTGTTTTAGTGAATTCTACAGGTGTAATCATGACAGACTACTATTATTAATGAGAGTATTAGAATTTCGAAAACTGAAGTAAGCAATCAAGTCGAAACGCAAAGAGAAACTAAGAGCAGATGCGGTCTTGCTCCAGGAAAACGCGACCGTTCACACTGCTCAGGTTGCAGAAGGCGAAGCAGCTAACTGTTGCTTTGTATTGCTACACCAACCCCTTAATCACCAGACTTATCTTCACCTGGCGTCTTCCTGTTCGCTCAAATTAAATGCCACCTGCGTGGTCTACATTTCGGAAACAATGATGAGATGATAGTGATTTTCCAAGCGTAGCTCAGATGTGGCACAAGGCCGAATGTATGGGGCACCCAGTGAGGATGTAACTCACTACGTAGTCATAATCGTGCTAGAAAGACGAGCTTGCTAACCATTACACCGCCTCGAGGTGCCCATTGATTTTCCAAGCGTATCTTAGATGTGGCACGAGGCCGAAATTAGGGGACACCCAGTGAGGATGGAACTCACTACTCAGTCGTAATTGTTTTAGCGAGCCAATCTTTCTAACCAATGATGAGATGATATATGCGGTGGATGTGTTTTAAAATCTGAAATTTGCATTGTACGAATACTTTTTTCACACATTAAAATGAATAAATGGGATTATTTCTATTAAATGATTTTTCTGTTTTCTATGTATATTTAGTTATTATGCATCTGTGCAGAGTTAATTTTATGAAAAATATGATTATGCCTTTATTAGAAATACAATAAATAAAGATTTGTATGTGTACGAATATTTGTTTCCCCCACAGTATGTGTTTGAATTTAGTGCTTACCGTAATTTTTAAATTAAATAAAAGTTAACTTCCTTGATATAAAATTAAATTTAATGAAAAATGTGTACATGTCTTATATAAATCCCAATACCAATCCATTATATATACACCCTAAATCACATCATCCTCCATCTATAATTAAGCATATACCATTATGTATCAAAAAAGAATTAGTACAAATTCACCAAATCAGAAGATTTTCTATGAACATATTAATTTCTATAATAAAGCTCTAAAAGATAGTGGCTACAAAAACCTAAAACTAACTCATATAAAAAAGGAAACTGGAAAGCATAGCAAAAACAGAAGTAGAAAAATAATTTGGTCTAAACCCCCATACAAACAAATGGTAAAGAACAAATTAGGACAAAAATTCCTCGCATTAATAGTTAAGCACTTTCCTAGAGAAAGTAAACTAAGTAGTATTTTCAATAAAAGTGCACTACAATTAAGTTACAGCTGTACTGAAAACTTAGAAAAAATTATTAAGAAAGATAATATCTTAAAAAAACCAAAGAAATTTAGACAATATATAAATAAAAATAAAAACAGATGTCGATAATCAAAAATTATGTAAGTGTAGAAATCCTCATAAATGTCCTCTACAAAATAAATGTCGAACAGAATCATTAGTATACCAATGCAATATCTCATCTATTGACAATCCCGAAAACATAAAAATCTATATAGATTGCACAAGCCATGATTTCAAAAAGCGGTTCAATCAACATCGCTTTGAAAGTATTTCTGGCACTTAAAAGAATCCAATAAAACACTTACCGTAATATGGAAATTAATAAGAAAAGCTAGAATATATAGGTCATTAAATTAAATGACCCATGTCTTTTGTGCATACATGAGAATCAATATTACTAAATTTATAAAACATAAAAATTTACTGAAACAGAGAAATGAAGGAGCTATTTTTGCCGTTATTGTCAAAAATTTTCCTTAAATAGTATTTAAAAATAAAATTAAAAAATGGAGCTGATAATATACATACTTATATTTGATATGAACAAATAATTTTAAATAATCTAAGTAATTCTGTTACATTTACTTGTTTTCAAAAAGAAATGTAGTTTATTAGTAATTAAGAGTAAAAATATTTTTAAATTGTAGTTAAATAAAACGCATTCTAACACAAACACACCTAAAAAGAATCTTTACGTATACAAGTAAGAAAAAAATGCCGAAAAACTATTTGCCGTTAATAAAAAAAATAACCCAGACGACATGAATTTAACGGATGTCAGAATTCGTTGAAAAATACACCCCTACCTTCCCTAAACTTAACTTCTTTTTCGAACGTAACTCATAATTGATGCAACAATAGTTAATAAAAATGAACACGCTACCGCCCCTTGTCTGAATGATTGGATTTTTCTGTATCCTTGAAAACAGTAAATTATGAATTTATATGTGCGTTTAAAACTCAGTAAATTTAAAAATAAGTTATTTCAAAATTCGCTTGAAGATGAAATGGAACTAATGCTTTTAATTTAATTATATAATTAAATTTATTTTTAGCTTCCATTTTTGAAATATGGTTATTACTGTGTAGCGAAAAAACATATTTTAAATCAGTTATTTATAATATATATATATATATATATATATATATATATATATATATATATATATACACACACACAGACATATATATATATATATATATATATATATATATATATATATATATATATATATATATATATATATATATATATGATAGAAATTGTAAGGAGAATGCAGAAAGCACTGGACGGCCGTTACGTCCTATATTTGGGACTCATCAGCAGTGCGCATCCACTACCGAGAATTGAAACCCTGACAGGTTGTTAAGCAAACACCATACCAACTGTTGAGTTTTCTTTCAGACTCAATGAATTACTTAATTATAATTATCAAATCCTCCTTACAATTTCTATCCTATGTATATCATTGCTTGATCCGACTTCTAATGCTTCAGTTTAAGCGGCTTGGTGATAGTAGTCGTGGCTCCGGGGGGCACAGTCCTATGGTTACAGAGAACTCCAGTTGAGTTCCACCACGGAATATGTGAGCGAGCGGCGCTGTATTGAATCTGATTTGCTATCGCATCGTCACCGAAGCCCGTTGGAACAGTTGGTATGATGTTAGCTTGACAACCTAACTGTCAGGGTTTCAATTCTCGGTAGTGGATGCGCACTGCTGATGAGTCCCAAATATAGGACGAAACGTCTGTCCAGTGCTTTCTGCATTCTGTTGAGGTTTCTTTCAGACTCAATGAATTACTTAATTATATGTATGTTAAATTTTTTATCATTTCGGCAGCAAAGTCTCGTTTAGGCATGTCTGACTGAATAAGTTACAGACTTTATGTCTGCAAATATTTAACAAAATCCTTTCATACTCACAAATAACATTATATGTGTTGATGTTAAAGGATGAGAAAAATCTGCTATAGCTGCATAAACACAACCCCAAAAATTCAGATTACAAATACTAGAGGCATTTTATATTAAAATAAATTAAAAACCGCACTAAACAGAATCGCCTAGGAATACTGCAGTAATTGTCTGAAATGCCTGCAAAGGAACAGTTTTTTTCCCAGCTTTAATGCGTATGTCTATAACATTACAACATGAAAACAATTCCATAATGGATAATTTTTACACGTTTAAATGAACTCTCAGCACACTGTCAACTGTTGTGCATTTAAACGCATTCTGAAAATTATACGCAATGCATAACAAGGCAAAACTTTGTATAAAAACTTGTACTAATGAACTACATATATTTTTGTACTACATGCACCTTTGAAGATGATCATGGAAGAAGAGCGAAAGTACTTGGCAAATGACAATAAAAGAAATTTAAACAGCTATAGCATATTTTTCTCATTGTTTAATATCAATACACAGAAGGTTATTCGTGAGTATGAAAGGATTTTGTTAAAAATTAGCAGACATGTGTAAATTATTTAATCTCTCTCTCACACACACACACATATAAATGTGTGTGTGTTAGTGTGTATTATTTACATTGTTCAGATATTGTCCTCATCTTTGTTGACATATTTATCACAAGGTTTCGGCCGTTGTTCCTCTCCGGTCTTCTGCAGATGGTTGGAATGTCGAACTGTACCCTTTATTTCGGTCACTGGGGTAGACTGTTCTAGTTCTATATATATATATATATATATATATATATATATATATATATATATATATATATATATTCGCCGTTTTCCTCCGTCCATCTTTTCAATATGTCCTGTAGTATCAGGTTTTCCAAGCCTTCTTTACTCATTATGATCCCTAGATATTTCAATAGTCTGTTTATGAAGTTAAGTAAATGTTTCTCTTTTTTTGCTCTAAAACATGTGCGTTCATAAGTATTTCAGTCGGCTCGATTTTGATTTCCTCATTTTTTTTATCTTTACGTGCCTTGTCACTTCAGGGCGTAGGAGATCATGTCTCTCTCTCTCTCTCTCTCTCTCATGCGTTGTTTTCCTGTGTCTCTCTTGCCCTCTATCAGTCCCCTAAGTATTAGATTCTCCAAGTCCTCTTTCCTCATTAGCTGCCCCAGAAACCTTAACACTCTCTTCCTGATTTTGACAGATCTGGACTGAATCATGCAAGCCGTCGCATTTAATTGGCTAAGACAAATATCCCGACATGCATACTGTGTCCTTCTGACTATAAAGGGGGAAGGGGAAAACTTTTGCAATCATTTCAACTTGCAGGTTATTATATAATAAATATCATCAATCTTGTTGTCAATACTCTTATCTAATTTTATTCGTCAAATTTTATTAACCGGCCATTTAAATCTACAAACTCATTCTTACACACACACACACACACACACACACACACACACACACACACACACACATATATATATATATATATATATATATATTGCAATGTCAATCCACATCTTCAGATACCTTGATCTATTTCCCGGTTCTTCTCTTTATACTTTCCTCTATCACGCTTCTTTACCTTTTGCTCCCGCTCTCTGTAACTCTTTGTGTGCTAGTGTCACTCTCACCTTTCTTGGAGTGAAATGCTTAATATATATATATATATATATATATATATATATATATATATATAATCATTTATGTATTATTACAGTTGAACTGACGAAATAAATCGATCAAAAATGAAAAAAGTTTAATTCTTTCTTAAACTAAAACTTATCTACATTATGCCGTAAACAAATAGCAAAATATGAAAAACACTCTTTGTTCATGAACCTTTAATCAAATATATATCAAATCAAATATATACATACATACATATATATATATATATATTTATTTATTTACTTATTATAATTTTATCATATAGACAAAACCATTTTACTCACAACAAAGATGCAACTTGGTTTCAGTGCATTTTTATCGCTCTACTACCTGTATCCAGCTCTTTTTTGAATGAATGCTGCGAACGTTAGATATAGAACGGATATATATATATATATATATATATATATATATATATATATATATATATATATATATATATATATATATATATATATATATACCCGATGCGATGAGAACGAAATATATAAATTCCATCATTCAGAGCATGAATCCAAAAGAGGGCTCGATAGTGGTAGTATAGCCATAACTATTCATTTATTATAATTTTATCATATAGACAAAACCATTTTACTCACTACAAAGATACAACTTGGTTTCAGTGCATTTCAACTGCACTTCGACGGGTGAGAGTCGAAAATGCTAATGAACAATCCTGCTTGTAGGCAAGCCGTATGTGAAACGCCACTTCTTTTTCCCATTTGTTTGAGAAGAAAAAATATACATAAAGCAAATCCTCAATTCTTCCTTAAACTAAAACTGAACTATTTTATGCCGTAAACAAATAGCAAACGTTATATATAGATTATGAAACATACTCTTTGTTCATGAAGCTTTAATCAAATATATTTGAGAAAGGGTTGTTCTCCTACAAGAATTATATAGAGCATGAAAGATAGAGAAAATGAACACGAAGTATTGACGTGTATTTAGTAATCTTTGGATGTTTCCATACTTTCAATTATCAAAGACCTCTGCTTTCTTTCTAATGTTCATTGGCACGTAGAATATTTTCCCGCCATTAACGTCACAGGCATTTTATCAACGTTGCCACTTGAAATATCCCACGTGGATATACTGAAAAGCTAAATTCACTTATTTAAGAAAGTTGCTTTTTTATTTCAAAATTCGCTGAAATTTTTACACCAAATTCAGTTTTTTGTTTATTCTCTCCTTTTGCAAATTTATTTTGGTTTCGATTTGAAGGAAAACTCCTTTCTTATCTAACATCCATAATTTTAAGCAAACTATGGGCAAAATGAATATCTCTTTTGCTTTCATATTATATTCTTCTAAGGGAAGTTAAAAATAAAACACCATTTTCTTTTATATTTTCTTTCTTTGAATATTGTTTTTGGGACAAAACACACCCAAACACACACACCCATATATATATATATATATATATATATATATATATACGTAAAAAAACTATATATATATATATATATTTTACGTATATATATATATATACGTAAAAAAGGAAAACAATATATACGTAAAAAAGGAAAAACAATATATATATATATATATATATACGTAAAAAGGAAAAACAATATATATATATAGAAAAGGTAAAAAGGATTTTATGGTTTACTACAATATATACATAATTCAATACATCACAGCAAATATGTACGGAGTATGCATTTTCTTCATAAGTGTTTGCGTAGAGATAATTATATAATTCCATCATTTATATATATATATGTATATATATTGAAATGGACAATGTTCGAAAATTATTTTTAAGACATTTTTATGTTTAACATTCTTTTTATAGATACAAATATTTAAGCAAATGATTTGTTTATAATAAACAGTATTAAATTACAATTACTGACCTGAATTCCCGAGACATTTTCATAGAAAATATTCATCCCCCAACAGGATTCGAACCTGTATCCTATACGGAACCGTCATACAGATTGACGTGCCTTTTTACCTATTCGGCCACAGAGGATCTTTCGGTAGGCAAGGTCGAATTCAGGCCGGTAAATGTCATTGAATACTGTTTATTATAAACAGAGCGTTTACTTATGTTGAACTTACTTTTAGTAAAACTGACGATACCAAACAGAACATTAACCTTTTCCAGTGAGACGCGTCTTTAAAAAAATATTTTCCAATTTTTACCATCCCATTTACGCCCCCACCTACAACCCCCAAACACGCGCGCGTACACACACACACACACACACACACACACACACACACACACATTTGGAGAAAATGGAAATGAATCTAATACTCAAAATCATATATATATATATATTAAGCTTTTCACTCCAAGTAAGGTGAGAATGCCACTGTGCTAGAGTGCAAAGGGTTACAGAGAGTGCGAGCAAAAGGTAAAGAAGCGTGATAGAGGAAAGTATGAAGAGAAAGACGGAGAATTAGATCAAGGCATCTGAAGATGTGGATTGACATTGTTATATATATATATATATATATATATATATATATGTGTGTGTGCGTGTGTGTGTCTATGTGTGTGTGTATGTGTGTGTGTGTGTAAGAGTGAGTTTGTAGATTTAAATGGCTGGTTAATAAGATTTGAGGAATAAAATTAGATAAGAGTATTGACAACAAGATTGATGATATTTATTATATAATAACCTGAAAGTTTAAATGATTGCAAAAGTTTTCGCCTTCCCCCTTTTATAGTCAGAAGGACACAGAATGCATGCCGGGATTAAATGCGACGGCTTGCATGTCTCAGTTCAGATGTGTCAAAATCAGGAAGAGAGTATTAAGGTTTCTGGGGCAGCTAATGAGGAAAGAGGACTTGGAGAGTCTAATACTCAGGGGACTGATAGAGGGCAAGGGAGACACAGGGAAACAACGCATAACATACTGAGTTTGATTAAATGCATGGCGTAACACGGCTTAGGTGAAATAACAGAAAAACAACAGCTGGAAGAGGCAGGAAGGCCTGGAGAGACATGATCGCCTACGCCCTGAAGTGATAAGGCACGTAAAGATAACAAAAAAATGAGGAAATCAAAATCGAGCCAACTGAAATACTTATGAACCAACATGCGAGAAACAGCGATGTTTTAGAGGGAAAAAAGGGAAACTTGTACTTAACATCATAAACAGACTATTGAAATATCTGGGGTACATAATGAGGAAAGAAGGCTTGGAAAATCTGATACTCACAGGACATATTGAAAAAATGGACGGAGGAAAACGGCGAATAATTCGATCCTTCTTCGATGTGTGATTTTATTTTGAATGAAAACGCTAACAGAACATATCTGAAGCCATCATATATATATATATATATATATATATATATATATATATATATTGATAGATATTTAACAATCATTCTTCAAGGTGTGATTTTATTTTGAAAATATATTTAAACTCCCATATATTTAAACTCCCATCTGCATCTTTCTTTTCCGACTGTTGAATGAAACGCTAAAAACACGCATCATACATAATGAGCGTGATTAAATGGATGTTGGAGCAGGCTTTAAGAGAAACAACAGAAAGACAAAGTTTATTTAGAGCTACAAGAAAATGAGGAGAGATATGATGGTCTACTTCCCGAGGTAACACAAATAAGATCACACAAAACCACGTTCCCAACTGCACTCTATTTTGTTCTATGTCAACCCTGTACCTGGCTCAAGTGATTTGTCTCAAGGGAAGATTTTTATTTCCTAATACACTGAAAATGTAAAGGACTTCTTTTCCTCTGTTTCACATCAGCATTCTAAATACAGTTTGAGGAGTCCCCTCAAAAATGGGTGCTTGATAAACCAGTTTGATATGTTTAAAACCCCTATAAGTTTAAGATTATATAGTGTTTATAATGGTAGGAAATTCCAAGCTTCCGGTGTTGTGTGAGCGAAGTTCCTTCTCTTTAAATGCAGTCATTATCAAAACTGTCGAATTAAAGTAATTTATAGATTCAAACCTTGGATGCGTACAGGGATTAATGATCTGAAGCAGCCTACCCTGCTTCATTTTCTCTCGGTTTCGAACACTGACCGCTATTTCCAAAGAGGTATACAAATATATCACTGTTACGTTAAATAACTCAATGTAGCCAAACGCTAAATGAGAATAGGAAGAAGCTTTCACTATTTCTATATGCATCGGGGTGCTTCTTTTTTCTTTTTTATGTGCCGTGTTCTTTCAGAACGTAGGCGATCATGGCTCTTCACTTCCTCCTATCTCTTATAGCACTCAAAAAGTTACATCCCTTTGCTACTTCCCCCAGCCCATGCTCTGTCATCCATTTGCTTAAGCTCCTTAGATATGTCATGGGTCGTTTTCCCTTGTCTCTCTTTTCTTCAATGGACCTGTGAGTATCAGATTCTCCAAGCCCTTCTTTCTCATTACGTGTTCCAGAAATTTCAGCTCCCTCTTCCTAACGTTAAGTATAAGCTTACTCCTTGTTTTCATCCTCGTCATCGTTGCTCACACGCTTGGTCCATGATATTCTTAGCATCCTTCTGTAGAACCATACCTCCGCAGCCTCGAGTCTCTTCATCATCTTTGAGAAGACCGTCCAACATTCGCTGCCGTAAAGAAGGACAGATGTCACAGAGCAGTCCAGTACTCTTTTATTTGTTACCAACGAAACCCTCCCGTCTCGCAATACTCTGCCTAGCTTTTGGAATGCGTTTTTGGCCATTCCAATACGTCTTCGGATCTCAGCGTCGCAATTACTGTCCTCTGTCAAAACACTTCCCAAATGTTTAAATTTCTGCACCTGCTTGATTTTAGTGTGCTTGACCTGTAAATCGCTTTTCTGGCTCATGTTTTTACTGATGACAAGGGATTCTGTCTTCTTGTAAATTCTTCTTCGCTAAGTTTTGTAATTTCTTTTCCGTGTCTCCTATCAGTACTGTGTCGTATGCGTATCTCATCTTAACATTATTGCCGCCAATCTCTTTCAGAATTTCCTCAGTGTATAGTTTGAATAAATCCGGTAGGAAGACACATCCTTACCTTACGCCCCTTTCTATGTTTGTATATTCGCTGGACTCATTCTTTAACCGCATGCAGACAGTTTTCTGACAGTATATGTTCTTGATTATTCTGGTATCTTTCCCAAATGTATCAAGGTTGCCGAGCCGTTCCAACAGATCTTTGTGGCGTAAGTTGTCGAAGGCCTTTGCGTTGTCTATAAAAGATATGTACCAGTCCTTCTGTACTTATATTGCTACAGGTTTGAAATATGAAAACCTGTTTCTTTTATTCCGTCAGGCTCGAACGCTTTCCGACATTTCCCAAGGGATATACGCATCTAGAACAGTCACTTTTTTATATTTGAAATGTTTATTTCAGTCTTTTGACACTATCAGGCCCCGGATTTTCTATCACAAACAACAAATTTGAAAATCAATTTGTTGTTTGATTGAATTGTATGTCTTTCACCGAAGAGACCGTGTTTTTCCAGGTTCCAATCTGAAAGATTCTCCAATTATACTTTCATTACTCGTTCTACATTCGACAGATGCCAGGGTAAAGTTTCGTTATTTAGGAAAATCACATTTTCTTCATTCTTCCGACTTCTTTTTAAAGCAATGATATTACAAGGATTCTCAATCCAAAATGAAATTGGTCGGTCTATAGGAAACATTCAACGATTCTTAATCTCTGATCTTTTAAACGATGATCCGGGGATCAAATCTGATAGAAAATAATGAGAAATAGGGCGAAATCATATGCAAATAATGCAAATAAAAATATAAGAGTAAAAGAAAAAAAAAAGATCAATTCTGAAATGCAAAAAAATAAATAAATAAAAACTGAAGCATTTTGTTTTTCTACAATGAAGGAAATAAGATCTTTTGGCGTTTTGAATTGGGGGCAGTGGGAAATGAGGATTTTTGATTTGCTTTTCAGGCAAATCTGAAGTTGAGATTTTGTTTTCACTTCAAGGATTTCGTTCCGATTGCGACTGCAGGAAAATCGATTTGAATCACTGCAAATGTATCTATCAATTTTCTGTCTATTCACAATCGAAATCATGAACGTGTCAAAAACATACGTGCATACGCAATCTTACAATCACTAGAATATTGAATATCCACACTCATATATATGTATGAATATATGTGTGTGTGTGTGTGTCTTTGTGTGTTTGTGTGTGTGTGTGCGTGTGCGTGTGTGTATATACATATTATACTTTTTTATTATAAGATCTTATAATAAAAACACTTTAAATCGCTAGTAAAAGTAAATGTTACGAACTGTGGATTATTACTCCATTTATCTTTCGCATATATATATATATATATATATATATATATATATATATATATATATATATGGAGAGAGAGAGAGAGAAAGAGGGAGAGAGAGACAGAAAGACAGACGGACAGCGATAGATAGATAGGTAAATGCTTGTGTATATGTACTAGATTTATATATATGCCTACACACAAGCATATATATATATATATATATATATCTATATATATCTATCTATCTATATATATATATATATATATATATATATATATATATATATATATATATATATATATATATATATAATAAAAGGCAGGATGTGTGTGTGTGTGTGTGTCTGTGTGTAACGAATGCACAGCCGCAATTTTTCAACGGATTTGGACCAAAATTGACATGCACATGCTCCAAGTTTTTAAGAAGGACAAGACCGACTTTTCATTTCCCATCTCCCATCGATAGTGGAAATAATCGGCAGTTTTTATGTAGTTTGCGGCCATTTTCTACTGGCCAGAGTGAGAGCCTATAGCTGGCTACCACGAATAGACAGGAAGATTCTATTGGCCAGCGTGAGAGCCAACAGCTGACTGACACGAATTTTAACTATTATGCTAGCATGCAAAATAAAATCGATAGCTGCATTCGTCACAAGTGGGAAAAATTTAAATCTACATGGCGCTTTACTCCAATTGGCTCATTCGCTTGCTTAAACTCAACGTTGATTCTGATTCCGCAGAACTGGGTTGGGTGTGAACAAATATTTGTTGTTAACATTCTTTTTTCATTCGATTTTTCCAGTTACGAGTACTTTTTTAAAGTTGATCATTTTGTGTTCATTTTGTTTAGTTCTTTTTTCGTAACAGATTTAATGCTTAGTATAGAGCTTAGAAAAAATTCGCAGTGTGAGATAGACAAGAAGTAAGGCATGTAGCAACATCAGCACGACAAAGTGAACTCCTTTAAAGGCAAGGAAGGGCAAAAATAATTTAAGTCAAGTGATAGCGATTGCTGTATGAGTCGTACGATTTTTGAATCAAGCACGGGCAACGCCGATCCATGCTGCTAGTATATATATATATATATATATTGGGAGCGTAGTAACAGATTCATCAATTTTCTTTTTCTCTTCAACCGTGTTATTTTTTAAATTTCCCACTCGTAATTATGAATGTGCCAAAAACATACGGACATAAGCAATATGAAATGAACAGAATATTGATTATACACACGTGTATATATATATATATATATATATATATATATATATATATATATATATATATATATATATATATATATATATATATATATATGAGGAAAATATGGAAAAAACAAAATGAGAATATGCAAGTTTACTGTTTAAATGTTTCAATGTCGAGGTCAGACGTTTCGGTCTAGTAGACATTGAAACATTAAAACAGTAAACTTGCATATTCGGATTTTGTTCTTTTCATATTTTTCCTCATACTATCGGATCTATATCCATATATTTGCTTATATATATATATATATATATATATATATATATATATATATATATATATATATATATATACACATTAAATATACATATGATATATACATCGCCGATGAACTAGCTGAGATCACGGTAGGACACATCCGTGTCCCTGACACGACCCGATATCAGGCCACTTTCCTAGTTCTTTTTCCTTACATCCTGCCCTAGAAAATGTTCCGCGAAAGTTTTCCCCTCCACTGAGTACGTTAGACCATTCTCTGCTCAGTTTTTAAATTGATACCAAACCAAATTTCTTATTTTCCGTTTCATAGAACAAATTCTCGTTACCCAAAGGCAGATTGGGACATCTTTAGATCTTACATGGTGGAAGCTTTTCGTTCAACTTTCTTCAAATATGCTGACTCCAGAACTGCCGCATTCGTCTCAATGTAGATTCTTTCTAGTGTGGATAGATTTATACATAAAAAGTATCCCAGCAAGTCTGAGGAAGACGTCTCTTGTATGCACGGTTTTCAAGAATGAGGGGACCCGCTCCACCTCCTCTTCTTAGTATAGACAAATCAATGTCCTCAGTGTAGTTTTTAGGTTATAATCAACAAAAAAGGCCGATGAACTAAATAAGAAAAAAACTTCTTGAGTGGCAAGTACTGCTGGTTTTGATCGACCCGATTTAAGGCTGATGTCCTAACTACCATTACTCAGTGAGACATTTAACATAAATACATGACAAGAACCACAAGATTAGACATTTCAAAGGCCTTTGACAAGGTGAGGGACAAAAGATGCTTGCTCAGGCTCTCTACTTCTGGAAACACTGTCTTCTCAATAATAAAGTCATTCCTAACGAGTAGGTCCCTGAAGTTTGTTGTTAATTGACAGTCCTTCGAGGCCCTAGCACTAAATAAGGAGGTCCTCCATGGGTCGCTTCCCGGATCAAACATCTTCTTACTTTGCATAAGTCATCTGCCTAATAATATACTGCAATCATATATTATGCTCATGACACAAAGGTATATGTGTGCACCTCCCAAACACAAGATAACCAAAGATAGGCAGTTGATCTCTCCTCCAAGTTAACTGTAACATCTCAGGAGTGGAACACCTGACTGGTTTCAGTCAATACCTTGTAAACCAAATTAGTTAGATATGTATTATCATATTGTGTTTTATAAAGATTTAAAACTTTATCTTTTAATCATTACACACGGCCTATATACGCCCAAATCAATTATACCAATATATGGTGAGAACAGATGTTGTAATAATGCAAATAACGCATCCATAACTGGCAACCCCCTAATCCACTCCATAAAGATTAACATGATCAAATTACTAATATTCAAAACACCTGTAGCTCTTTTAAATCATATAAGTATTCTACGTATATTTAATTATATAGAGTGTCCCCCCAAAATTGACATCATTAATGTTGGCAATTCTTATTGAAATAACCTCAAATTTTCACAGAATGTAAAGTAACAGATCAAGATTTAATGTTTTCTTTTTGTTGTCTCAATCGAGAATAATCTAGATTGATGGATCAGGCGTGTTGGAGATGAAGATAGTTTTGTGATAACCTGTACCCGTGTGATTTCTTTTTATTGGGATATGTGAAGGGGCTGGTCTATATCCCTCCACTTCCTGCTAGGATTGATGAACTCAAGCAGAGAATCACTTCCGCACTGGATAATGCTACTGGAGACATGCTACAACGTGTTTGGCAAGAGCTTAACTACCGACTTGACGCGAGCCGTGTCACAGGCGGTGCACATATTGAACACTTATGAAATCAGTCCCATAATAAACTTATGATGTTCAGTACCTAAACTCTTCAATTTCATTCAGCTAGTTATTATAGTTTTCAAGATATTTGCTTTTAAAATGATGTCAATTGTTTTGAGACACCCTGTATCATTGGTTTTCAAACTTACATCAAACAGAAATTACATGAAAACTATAAGATTAAAAGAAAATTCATATTTAACCACATATAATCATCCATCGATTCTCCCTTTAATTTGATTTTTCTGATTTCTTTCTTTCATTTTTTGTTTTTTGTAAACCACTTGAGGCAAGTTCATTATTTTTAATAGATTACTTATAATTATTGTATATAGTCATTATTTTGTATTTATAAATTCATTATTATTATTAATTTTATTATTATTATTATTATTATTTTCTTTGATATCTGGCGTTTACACATTTCTTTCCGGGACCTAAGTTTAGAAATGTTATCATGACAATTTCCGCTGAAAAAAAATACATAGATAAAGCCCTTCGTAAAGTATGGGCTGTATTTGTCAGAATAATTTTTGTATCTCTTTGAGGCATGGACTTCCAGGGATCCCTTCATTCAGCCTACTGGAATCTTTTCCAGCCAATCCTAAGGCTCCAACTACAACAGGTATTGTTGATGTTCCCATGTGCCACATTTTTTAGATTTCTATTTCAAGGTCCTTGTATTTTGACAGTTTTTCGAATATCTTCAAAGATACATTGCAGTCTGCAGGGACTGCCATATCAATTTTTTGTGTTTTTGATCTTTAATAACAATGTCTGGGCGGTTGGCTTTGATTGTTCTGTCAGTGTGTATTGTGTAGTCCCATAGAATTGTAACAGGTCTTATCTCTGTAACCGGGTCGGGGTGGTGTTCGTACCAGTTTCTTTCAGTTTCCTTCCCGTAGGAGTTGCAAATTTTCCAGTGCAGATATTGCCCCAGTCTGTCATACCGGTTTTTATATTCAGTGGGTGCCAATATCGTGCAACCTGATACGTTATTATTATTATTATTATTATTATTATTATTATTATAATCTTGAATTTCTGTTGTATACACATTTTTCCGGGTCCCAACCAGAGACCCAAGGTCAGAAATTGTTTCATGAAATTTTCCACTGTTCATTTAAAGAAAAGTAATTAAGATCATACACTTTTTACGTAATTAAAGCATAATTTGTGAGCAGTATTTGTGAGTACAATTTTTGAGCTACCAGGAATTGCTTCAATGAGTCCTTCGGAACCTTAACAATCAATCCGAGTACTCCAAGTACAACTGGAATTATTACTGTTATCATGTGTGTATTGTAAAGTCCTATCAAATTGTTATTATTCTTAGTAGTAGTAGTATTTTATTTCCTTTGATTTCTGGTATATACTCATTTCTTTCCGGGTCACAACTAGAGACGTGAGGTCAGAAATGTTATTATGACATTTTCCATTGAGTATTATTTAGGAAAAATAAACAAATAATTAAGATCACACATATTTTACATAGATAAAGCCCTTTGTAAGTTGTGGGCTGTACTTGTGCGTACTTTTCTGTATTTCTTTAAGTCATGAGCTACCAAGGATCACTTCAGTGAGTTTATCTGGCCCTTTTCCGATCACTCCAACTTCAAATTGAGTTGTTGATGTCCTCATATGCCATATATTTGAAATTTAGATTCCAAAGTCCTTGTATTCTGATAGCTTTTGAAGATCTTCAAAGATACATTACAGTATGCAGGGACTGCTGTGTCAATAAAAAAGCAATTTTGTTTTTGTGGTCACTGATTACTATTTCTTGGCAATTAGCTTTGATTGTTCTGTCTGTGTGTACTGTAAAGTACCATAAAACTTTTACAGGACCTATCTTTGTAACCGGGGATATGTAGTGTTCATACTAATTCCTTGTAGTTTCCTTTCCGTAAAGGTTTCTCATTTTCCAATGCAGATATTGGCCTACTCTGTCAGGACGGATTTTATATTCAGTGGGTGCGAGTACGGCCCAAATTGATAAAAGATGTACATTTTTTTCAGGATATTGAGAATCTGTATTATGGACTTACATAACTTTCCAGTATGCGTGATTAGTAATTTCTAGTTAGTATATATTGGTTCTGTGTGGCAAGAATAAAACCTTCAGTTCCAGCTTTTAACCCTGCACTACGTAACCTCTATAGGTTTGTCTACATCATCTCGTTTGGCAAAAGCTGCATATTGACCGGGAAGAGGTTTGGCCTAATATTATTCTTGGTCATATTTTCCATGACTGTACAGTTTTATCTTCATTCATTCTTGTTCTCGTCTGCTCCACTCTGCATTGGGATTATATACCTTTAGGTTACTCCAAATTTTTTCACTTCAATAGATATTGTCTTTTTGATTTCCATACCTGCTTTTCCAATATTATTATTATTATTATTATTATTATTATTATTATTATTATTATTATTATTATTATTATTATTCCTTTAATTTCAGGTGTGACACATTTTTTCTGGGTCCCGTCCTGGACAGAAATGGTATCATATTTTCCACTGACCAATTAAAAGAAAAAACAACAGCACACATATTTTACGTAGATAAAGTTCTTCGTAAGGTGTGGGCTGTACTCGTGAGAACATTTTTTTGTATTTCTGTATAGTTCCTGAGTATCCTTGAAGACCGAGGGTTGTAGGTATGCAAGATTGTTCGAGTTGACATATTCCACCGATTATTATTATTATTGTTTTATTTTATTTCCTTTGATGTCTGGTGTATATTCATCAGTTTCCCGATTCCAACTAAGATCAGAAATCATAATACTACTACTACTACTACTACTACTACTACTACTACTACTACTACTACTAATAATAATAATAATAAAAAGGAGCTTCAAATGGGCACAGAAATTCAAATACATCACTATACACCGGCTGAAGCTGCAAAAAACTTTAAAAAGAATGCAAACAGAAATGCGACCGACCAGATAAAGAAACAATGGCAAAA
Organism: Acanthosepion esculentum; assembly: GCA_964036315.1. NCBI lineage: Eukaryota > Metazoa > Mollusca > Cephalopoda > Sepiida > Sepiidae > Acanthosepion > Acanthosepion esculentum. The sequence goes on along the minus strand of OZ038505.1, from coordinate 92,825,853 downwards.
TAAAGCGCTCCATGGCCAATACTCTGCCCGTACCAAACAAGCTGACGTAGACAAAAACCGCACCCATCAGTGGCTCTGTAGTGCAACGTTGAAAGGTGAAACTGAGGGTTTTATCATTGCTGCACAAGAACAAACTAGGAATTATCAAGCACATATACTAAAATACTGTGTTAGCCCAAGATGCAGATTCTGTGACAAATATCCAGAAACCATTGATCATCTTATATCAGGTTGCACGATATTGGCACACACTGAATATAAAACCCGGCATGACAGAGTGGGCCAATATCTGCACTGGAAAATTTGCAACGCCTATGGGAAGGAAACTGAAAGTAACTGGTACGAACGCCACCCAGACCCGGTTACGGAGTTAGGACCTGTTACAATTCTATGGGACTACATAATACACACTGACAGAACAATCAAAGCCAACCGCCCAGACATTGTTATTAAAGACCACAAACGAAATAAGTGCCTTCTTATTGATATGGCAGTCCTTGTAGACTGCAATGTGTCTTTGAAGATATTCGAAAAACTGTCAAAATACAAGGACCTTGAAATAGAAATCTCAAACATGTGGCACATGGGAACATCAACAATTCCTGTTGTAGTTGGAGCCCTTGGACTGGTTGGAAAAGATTACAGTAGGCTGATTGAAGGGATCCCTGGAAGTCCATGCCTCAAAGAGATACAAAAAATTGTTCTGACAAGTACAGCTCACACTTTACGAAGGGCTTTATCTATGTAATTATTTTTTTAAACTTTTTTTGCAGTGGAGTGTCATGATACCATTTCTAACCTTAGGTCCCTGGGCGGGACCCGGAAAGAAATGTGTAAATAAAAATAATAATAATTATTATTATTATTATTATTAGTAGTAGTAGTAGTAGTAGTAGTATTAGTAATAGTAGTAGTAGTAGTAGTAGTAGTAGTAGTAGTAGTAGTAGTATATTATATTTCATTTCCTTCGATGTCTGGGGTGTAAAAATTTCGTTCTGTGTCCCGCCTAGAGATTTAAGGTTAGAAATGTCATAATGATATTTTCCACTGATCAATGAAAAAAAAAAACACACACACACACAAACATATTTTACATATATAAAGCTCTTTGTAAGGTGTGGGCTGTAATCGTTAGAACATTATTTTATTTCTTTAGGGCATAGTCTTCCATGAATCCCTTCAATTCTTCTGTTGGAATCTTTCCCATCCAATCCGAGGGCTCCAACTGCAATCGTTGCTGTTCCCATGTGCCACATTTTTGAAATTTCGATTTCAAGGTCCTTGTATTTCGACAGCTTTTTGTAAGATTGTTCGAGTTGTCATTATCCACCTATTATTATTATTATTATTATTATTATTATTATTATTATTGTTGTTGTTGTTGTTGTTTTATTTTATTTGCTTTGATGTCGGGTGTATATTCGTCATTTCTCCGATTCCAACTAAGATCAGAAATGGCATCATGACATTTTCCATTGAACATTTGTTGAGAAAAAATCCTAACATCACACAAATTTTACGTAGATAAAGCCCATTGTAAGGTGTGAACTGTACTTGTAGAATAAATGTTTGTATTTCCTTAAGGCTTGAGCTACCCATTCAATGTATCTATCGGAACATTTTCCACTGAATTTGAGGGAGCCAAAATGGAATTGTTGTCATCATGTGCCACATTTTTAAGATATCGATTTCAAGGTGCATGCATTTTGAAGATACTACTACTACTACTACTACTACTACTACTACTACTACTACTACTACTACTACTACTAATAATAATAATAATAATAATAATTAGTAATTATTATTATTATTTTTATTTCCTTCGATTTCTGGCGTGTACACCTAAAGTTAGAAATGGCATCATGACATTCTCCACTGACCAGAAAAAAAAATGAATAAATAAATAAAATAAAAGAATAAAATTATTTTACATAGATAAAGCTCTTCGTAAAGTGTGGGCTGTATTTGTGAGAACAATTCTTTTGTATTTCTTTGAGGCATGGGCTACCAGTAATCCCTTCAATTAGTCTACTAGAATCGTATTCAGACAATTCCTATGGCTCCAACTACAACAAGGAGTGTTGATGTTCCCATGTTCCTCATTTTTTAGATTTCTATTTCAAGGTCCTTGTATTTTGACAGTTTTTCGAATATCTTCAAAGATGCATTGCAGTCTGCAGGGACTGCCATATCAATAAGGGGACATTTTTTGTTTGTGGTCTTTAATAATAATGTCAGCGTGGTTCGCTTTGATTGTTCGGTCAGTGTGTATTGTGTTGTCCCATAGAATTGTAACAGGTCCTATTTTCGTAACCGGGTCTGGGTGGTGTTCATACCAGTTTCTTTCAGTTTCCTTACCGTAGAAGTTGCAAATTTTCCAATGCAGATATTGGCCCAGTCTGTCATGCCGTTTTTTATATTCAGTGGGTGCCAATATCGGGCAACCTGACACAAGATGTTCAGTGGTTTCTGGGTATTTATCACCGAATCTGGATTTTGGGCTAACACAGTATTTTAGTATATGTGCTTGATAATTCCTAGTTAACAAGCATTGGTCCTGTGCATCAAGGATAAAACCTTCAGTTTCAGGTTTCAGCCCTGCACTACTTTTAACCACTGATGATTACGTCTTTTATCTACGTCAGTTTGTTTGGTACGTGCAGCGTATTGTCCATGAAACGGTTTATCTTGTCATTGTTTCAGTAACTGCTCGGTTGCATTTGTCTTTGCTCTCTTTTTTAAGTATTTTGCAGCTTCAGCCGGTGTATTGTGCTTTACTCGTATTTCTGCGCCCATTTGAATCACTATTTTGTATTTGTTGGCTTCCTTTATTAGGGAGTAAAGATGCTTACTGCTTTGATTTTCTTTGACACATACCATCATCCAATCTTCTCTAGTTTCCAATATCTTTGGAGACCAATTGTTGTAGTTTTGTAGGACAGTTCTAGTTGAACTAATGCTCTGCCTCCATCGGGTCTGGGCACATACAGACGATCAACTTCAGTTTTGGGATGATGCATGCGGTAGCAAGTGAAAAGCTTTCTCGTTTTGGCGTACATTCGCTTAATTTCAGCTATGGTCCAGTTAAGGACATTAAATCTGGATTGCACCACAGGGACAGCCAAGGTGTTTATGGCTGATGTTCTGTTTTTTAAGTTTAGTTCGGTATTTAGTACCAGGCGTACATGCCTTTAGTACTCCTTTATTACTTTCTTCTACATTTGGGGATGTATGCCATCTTCGCTAATTCCTAGGAATTTACAAGCTTCATCATGTAACAGTTCCCTAAACTTTGTGATAAAATCTAAATCTATTAAGGGTGTTACTGTAATTCTACCTTTATTGAATGTTACTTTAGCACATTTATCTAATCCGAAGTCCATACCTATGTCGTTACTGAAGCATCTTATAATATTGAGGGTCACTACAACTCATTGTCGTCTTTGGTAAAGTGTTTTAGTTCATCCATGTAGAGTAGGTGATTGCATATTTTCTTATTTAGTTTGTAACCATAGCTACTGTTGTTCAGTTCATGCGTAAGCGGGATTAAGGTCAAATAAAACAGGAGGAGTGACAGAGAGTCTCCTTGAAAGATTCCAGGTGGGATATTTAGACGGCTGGATATGGCAGTGCCTATGATTTGATTAGGGTATAGTTTGGTGTTCTACATTCCCATGCTGTGCTTAAAGAAAATTTAATACCACAGGGGAGACTTTGTACATTTCCAAAATCTTAAGGATCGAAGAATGTGGAACACTAACAAAGGCTTTACGATAATCAATCCACGCTGAGCTAAGACTTCTAAGTCGTCTCCTGCAATTTTCCAGGATCATTTTATTTATCAGTAGTTGATCTTTGCAGCTATATGAACCTCTCCTGCATCCTTTTTGTTTCAGAGGAAGAATGTTGTTTCTTTCGAAAAAGGAATAAGTACGTTTCGTCAGGACAGACGTGATCAACTTATACGCGGTGTAGAGTCATGTTATCGGCCTGTAATTTTTCGGGTCGTCTGTTTAACTTGTTTTTGGCATGAGGTATGTATTGCCTTCAGTTATTTCATTCCGGGATTTTATTGAGATTATTTACAAGCGTGGATAATGTTTTTGCAAAGATTTTATGGATAGATGAGAGATGATAAAGCCAGAAATTGGGCACCTTGTCATTTCCTGGGGATTTCTATTTAGGGGATTTCGTTAGAGCTTGCCTAACATCATCTGTGGTTATATTTTCCCATTCTTGCAGATGTGTTTCCAGCATTCGTTCTTCTTCACGTCGGATATCATTATTATTAGTAGTAGTAGTAGTAGTAATAGTAATATTATTATCATTATTTCATTTCCTTTGATTCCTGGTGTGTAAAAATTTCGTTCCGGGTCTCGCTTAGAGATTTAAGGTAAGAAAAGTCATCATGATATGTTCCACTGAATAAAAACAATAGAAACAAACACACATACAGACATATTTTACATATAGATAAAGCCCTTTGTAAGGTGTGGGCTGTACTTGTTAGAACATTTGTTTTTCTTTAAGGCATAGGCTTACAAGAATCCCTTCAATACTTCTGTTGGAATCTTTCCCATCCAATCTGAGGACTCCAACTGCAACAGGGATTATTGATGTTCCATTGTGCCACATTTTTGAGATTTCGATTTCAAGGTCCTTTTATTTTGGTAGCTTTTTGAAGATCTTCAAAGATAAATTGCAGTCTGCAGGAACTGCCATATCAATAAGGAGGTATTTTTTGTGGTCTATAATAACAATGTCTGGACGATTGGATTTGATTGTTCTCTCTGTGGGTATTATGTAGTCCCATAAAATTGTTACAGGTCCTATCTCCGTAACTGGGTCTTGCTAGTGTTCATATCAATTTCTTTCGTTTTCCTTCCCGTAGAAGTTGTAGATTTTCCAGTGGAAATATTCACTCTGTCATGCCGGGTTTTATATTCAGTTGGAGCCAATATATGGTTTCTGGATATTTATCACAGAATCTGCATTTGGGGCTCACACTATATTTTAGTATTTTAGTATATTTTGATATTATTATTATTATTATTATTATTACTTTCTTTTTCTTTAATTATTTTACTATTTATTTATGTACTTGATTGAGCATATTTTGTCTTTTAAATTAAAACGTCAGATTCAAATTTCTCATAAACTCAACCGGTGAGAAGATCAACCAAGTTCAAAACAATTTGTTGTTATTATAATTCCGTTGTTGCTAGGCCTACGCATGTGAAATTTGTAAATATGGATATTACCAAAGTGTATTAGTTTATGTTCGGTATCAACAAAATGGCTCAATTTTCCGAAATAAAGACAAAACAAAGCATTAAAGTTTTCCGAAAAAAATCAGCGAATTATCCGATTCAAATGAAGGTTTCACAACGTTTTCATATAGAATTGTATACCGGATAGGTTATTTTATTAAAAAAAAGACTTTGCCGAAATATTTTGTGGAAGTGTCTAACATATATCGGTCATAGTTTTCTCAAGAAAAGCCCCTGAATATATGATCTCAGCAAATAATATTTGCAATATAAAATCAGAAAATTTTGATAATATGCCCTGAAACCTTCAGTCAGTTATGTTCCATGGGTGATACACGCTGAGGCGATCATGTATTTTTCGATACATGAATGACGAGGCATTTTTCCCACAGTAGGTTGCCATTTCTTTCTGCGGTAAACCACTTGCCACCCAAGGCTTTAGAACCCGGTCTGTCTATAGTTGGGGGAAGAGGAATAGGATTCATACCTTTCCCAAGTGTGTAGCACGTAAGTGAATGTAATCGATACAATGAATATTTTTTTTTAAATTTACTCGTAATTTTTCAGTGTGATTTTGAAATTTTTGCTGTTTGATAAGAAAAGTATTTTATTAAAAGACTTATTTGAAGAAATTTCGCATCGGAAATATTTTTTCAATGATTTTGTTTTAGTTATTTCAACAACTGTTAGATATTTTTTTTATGGAACATCTGTTGTGGACCCGGAATAAGTCCGAAAGAAAACTCGAACTCAGTAATTCAGTGAAAACGTATTATTAACAAAAAGAACGAATACAGAAGTTATGCACGTCCGACTGACGGCTAAGTACAGTAGTCAACTCTTCAACAGTATTAACTGCCCCCCACGAGGGATAGATGTGGCACAAGGCCGGGTTTAAAGTGGGGTATTCCTGAGCCCGTAGGCTCGGCCAAAAAATCCCCGTAGATCCCGTATAAACGGGGTCGGGTTGCTCAACATCCCCGAACTAGACTCTGCCCTTCGGCGGAACCTCGTCCAGGTTCCTCTCTGCTCAGAGGCAGAGAGTTCGACCGTTACCTCGTCAACTGTAGTCAACTCGTCAACGGTATTTAGTGTCCTCCCCACATGGGACAGATGTGGCACAAGGCCGGGTTTAAAGTGGGGTATTCCCGAGCCCGTAGGCTCGGCCAAAAATAGCACCTAGATCCCGTATAAACGGGATCGGGTCGGTCAACCACCCCGAACGAGGCTCTGCCCTTCGGCGGAACCTCGTCCGGGTTCCTCTCTGCTCAAAGGCAGAGAGTTCGACCAGTAACTCCTCAACCGTAGTCGAGTCGTCAACGGTATTTAGTGTCCTCCCCACGAGGGACAGATGTGGCACAAGGCCGGGTTTAAAGTGGGGTACCCGAGCCCGTAGGCTCGGCCAAAAATAGCCCGTAGATCCCGTATAAACGGGATCGGGTCGGTCAACCTCCCCGAACGAGGCTCTGCCCTTCGGCGGAACCTCGTCCGGGTTCCTCTCTGCTCAAAGGCAGAGAGTTCGACCAGTAACTACTCAACCGGAGTCGAGTCGTCAACGGTATTTAGTGTCCTCCCCACGAGGGACAGATGTGGCACAAGGCCGGGTTTAAAGTGGGGTACCCGAGCCCGTAGGCTCGGCCAAAAATAGCCCGTAGATCCCGTATAAACGGGATCGGGTCGGTCAACCTCCCCGAACGAGGCTCTGCCCTTCGGCGGAACCTCGTCCGGGTTCCTCTCTGCTCAAAGGCAGAGAGTTCGACCAGTAACTACTCAACCGGAGTCGAGTCGTCAACTGTCTACAGTCCTCTTGTGAGGCATAATATAGTCATAAGACGAGTCTATTTTGTCCATGAAGGTAGGTCTCCATAACACCCCCATTCCCAAGCATTTACCTCCGCTGGAGTCTCAATATCGTCTCCTTTTGAGATTGATGATGAGAGGGTCCGTGAGCTTCCGCTTTCTTTTATATCTTCGCGGTTGCGGAGATGTTTGGGGTATTTGAATGTCAAAGGTGTCGTAGATGGGATACCATCTACGACACCTTCGACATTCAAATACCCCAAACATCTCCGCAACCGCGAAGATAACCTCTTCTTCCTGGGGAGTACTGCTGAAGTCATTCAAGAGTCGTTTCCTAATTTGATTCAGGTGTCTCTTATGAGAGAAACGACGGCCTTGGATTATGTAGACCATATTTCCATTTCCTCTTTTCTATAGTACCATGTTCCCAGAAAGATGTATTATTTTTAAACAACTTAAAGAATACTTTCTCTCCTGGGCTGTACTTTTTATTTGGTACAATAGAGGTCGGACCTTGTTTTGTTTGTTTGGGCAGCAATTTATCGAAAACGGATCTTACTTTGCGCGCAAACATGATTTCTGCCGGAGATAGTGAAGCTGACGCGTTAACATGTGGCGTGATCCTGTACACTTGTAAAAACTGCTGCAGGGCCTTTTCCTTTGGGGTGCCGCAAGCTTTTTTCAGGGCTCTTTTTAGGGTGTCAACAAAACGTCCTGCTTGACCATTCGACCTCGGGTGATATGGTTGGGTCGTAATGTGTCTTATGTGAAGAATCTCGCAGAACACTTTAAAATCGTTCGAAGTAAATTGAATTCCGTTGTCACTGACCAAGCAATCTACTGCCCCAAAACGAGCGAATAGTTCGTGAAGGTAGCTTATGTTGCTTCCGTGGTGGGATTTTTGCATCGGAACAATTCCGGCCATTTTGAAAAACTATCTACTACGATTAGATAGTAGAAACCCTCTAGAGGTCCTGTAAAGTCCCCGTGGATCCTTGACTAAGGTAGGTCCGTCTTTGGCCACGATTTGCATGTGTTGACCGTATTTTCGATGTCTTGTATGCCAGTATACGTAGCTGCGCATGAGACTTTTCATCCTATTTTTCCCTGGATTCCCAATATGAAAATCGTTCAGGATTCTATTCTGTAGATTTTTTGGGATGACGACTCTCTCGCTGTATAGGAGTACCTCGTCACATAGGGAAAAACTGTCTGAAATGTGTTTTTTTTTTCTGAAATATTTGTTTTTGTTGTGCTAATGAATTCTCATTGCGGGCTTAATTCTTTATTTCTTGTAGCTTCACAGGAAGTTCTCTTATAGTGCTACAAAATAAATATTTCTCCCTCCGTTCGTAGTGAAGCGATCACAGAATCTTCTAGGGATTCCCTATGTCTTGGAACCAGTCTGGAAAGTCCGTCAGCGTGACATATTTTTTCGAGGGGAGGTATTACAACTTACAGTTGTAACTTAGAAGAATTGTCCCCCACCTCAGCAGTCTATTTGCCGTATAAGCGAGTAACCCTTCTTTTAAACCGATATTGGCAATTTTTAAACCAATGAAGTGCTCCACAACGTAACATGGACTAGGCGGTAATTATTTTGGTTTTTGACTGAGTTGACTTTTTTTCTTAGAAGAGTGAAAATAATCTTTTTTGGTTTGACTTGATTTGAATGGGAGGAAAAATGTGGTTTCCGATGTATTTTTCTTATATGTGCAACGCCTGACTCTTCAATATCTCTAGAATCATTTTTTACACTTATATATTTTTGGCAGTCTTCGGCTATATTTTGTAAGGTTAAATTTGGTTCTCCCTCTAACCTGGTTATAACTCTCCTTCTAATTTCTGCATCATTCGGTGATAAAGACCTTGTACGAATATTACACATTTTAAATTGTCTGTGGTAAGTTCGGATAATTTAAAATCGTCACAATGTTTGTTAACTACCGATGCGAACGTGGAGTAGTCTTCACTGTCTTTCTTGGTTAGGTTTAAGCATTTCCACCTTTTGTGAAATAACGACGTTTTTGGGCTGAATAATTCTGTAAGAAGATTTATCGCTTCTATGAAAGTTAAATCACTAGTTTTTCAAGGTAATATGTAGTCCACGAATTTGCTATGTTCAGTAGTCCCTAATTTCCGGAGCAGTAGTTGTAGCTTTTTAGCGTCTGACCATTTTCCACAATCTATTTCGAATAGATCCTCATACCTTCTGAAATATGACGCGAAGGTTTTATCTTCGTCTGGCGAATAACTGAAATTGTCAATTGCACTCCAAATCGCGTTTTGTGAAAAAGTAGTTTCGCTCTTGGTATTTTGACCCTTAATCGACCATGTTTGTAGAAGCAATTCTTCAAACCTTTTCTGTTGTCCTATCATTTGTCGTTGTAATTCTAAATGTTTTTCGCCGTTTCTTCGTTGTTGTTCTTCGCTTCTTCGTTGTTATTCTTCGTGTTTTTGCTGTAATTCTAATTGTTTTTCTTCGTTTCTTCGCTGTTGTTCAAACTGGAGTTTAACCAGTTCTAACATTGTAGCTTTAAACTCTTCCATGTTTTACTTTTCAATATTACGCTTCTACGTAAGTTTACTTGTACCAAGCCTTTGTATTGCTCGGAGGAGGAAGAAGAAGAAGAAAAAACAAATCGCTTTGTTCTCACTTTAAATGTGTTATTCACGTACACAGTTGATTTTTGGACAACTGCTAAACGTAAAGTTTATACTTCGGCGCTGGAAACAAAATATTTTCCTTTCTTGTTAAGACAATGTCAGAACAAGGAACATTATTTTTTTCTCTGCGAGAAAAAAAAGAGAAATTTCTTTTTTTTATGATTTCACGTGGAGTTCGTTAAGTTCTAGTCGCCAGTTTTGTAGCCACTGGTACACAAATTTTGTTTCTTTTATGGTTTTCTCGTAGACGTCTTTAAATCCTCGTTGACAGTGTCGTGGACACTGGTAAACCATTTTTTATAGTTCTCCGTGGATTTCTTTAAATTCTCGTTGCCAGTGTTGTGGATACTGGGGACCAAAGTTTTTCTTTTATGACTCTCCCTGGAGTTCTTTAGATCCTCGTCGCCAGTGTTGTGGACCCGGAATAGGTCCGAAAGAAAACTCGAACTCAGTAATTCAGTGAAAACGTATTATTAACAAAAAGAACGAATGCAGAAATGTTGCACGTCCGACTGAAGTCTAAGTACACGAGTTAACTCGTCAACTGTCTACAGGCATAATATAAGTCTATTTTGTCCATGAAGGTAGGTCCCTATAACAACATCAAATAAGGAATAATTAAACACGTCGGAATTAACTCCCTATTAGTTATATAAGGATAGAAATAATTATATATGATGTCTGACGGTGTATAGAATATTATATGATATTGGAAGATGTAGGAAACCAAAGTAAATCTAATCAGTATTTATCAGTTTTCTACAATTTCGTTTATTTTTCTTTTATTGGAATACATTCTTTTGGTTAATATATATTTTCAAAATAATTTTTAAAAAAAGACAGTTGGTGTAGTTAGATATTTCATGACAGCAAATATTTCAAATATTTTATTAATGAATATTTGCCATTTTCTTAAATGAAGAAATAATACATTCCATTTCTGTTTTTATCATTTCACACCAAGTAAAGCGATAATTCCTCTCGGAAGCAGAACGTTACAGGCGATGAGAAGTAATGAGAACTGATTAGTGAGAAAAGCTGAAGACAATGATAATAAGTGAAGAATGGTCAGGAAGACAGAAGATGGCGAATGACATTGTATATAAATATTTGAAGATTGTAGATAACGCTAACGCAAGAAATCGGACTGGATCTAGTTCAAGATTGACTTTGACTTGAATTGTATCGGTTTTCACCCTGGTCGGGTTGAACCGGCTTCCTCCCGAGCAAGTACAGCATCTCGGACTATCACTGCCCACGCCCGCCGATCCTGATCCAGGTCACACGAGATGGCGAGCCACTCGCGATTCCATCTTCGAAGACCAACTACTTGCCGACCCGATAGTACTGCTAGGTCATCCTTGATCGTGCTAGTCCACGTCTTCAGCTGCCCACCGACACGTCTTCGCCAGCCAGGTAGAGAAGGAGGGTGAAATACATCCCTTACCCTATTCAACTATACAATCGACTACATCCTCTGCAAGGCCCCTCGGGGATACGCGGGTGTGGAAGTCTGTCGGAAAGTCAGTGTGTCTGATTTGGCCTACGCCTGACGAACCGTACTTATTCCTTTTTTGAAACAAACAACATTCTTCCCCTGAAAGAAAAAGGATGCAGGGGAGGTTCATATAGCTGCAAAGATCAACTACTGATAAATAAAATGATCCTGGAAAATTGCAGGAGACGATTTAGAAATCTTAGCTCAGCGTGGATTGATTATCGTAACGCCTTTGTTAGTGTTCCACATTCTTGGATCCTTAAGATTTTGGAAATGTACAAAGTCTCCTCTGTGGTAGTAAATTTCCTTAAGCACAGAATGGGAATGTGGAACACCAAACTATACCCTAATCACACCATAGGCACTGCCATATACAGCCGTCTAAATATCCGACGTGGAATTTTCAAGGAGACTCTCTGTCACTCCTTCTGTTTTATTTGTCTTTAATCCCCCTCACGCATGAACTGAACAACAGTAGCTATGGTTACAAACTAAATGAGAAAATATACAATCACATACTGTACAGGGATGATCTAAAACACTTTACCAAAGACGACAATGAGTTGAAGGGGACCCTCAATATTGTAAAATGCTTCAGTAACGACATAGGTATGGACTTCGGATTAGATAAATGTGCAGAAGTAACATTCAATAAAGGTAGAATTACAGTAACACCCTTAATAGATTTAGATTTTATCACAAAGTTTAGGGAACTGGTACATGATGAAGCTTGTAAATTCCTAGGAATTAGCGAAGATGGCATACAACATCCCCAAATGTAGAAGAAAGTAAGAAAGGAGTACTAAAGGCATGTACGTCTGGTACGAAATACCGATATAAACTTAAAAAACAGAACATCAGCCATAAACACCTTGGCTGTCCCTGTGGTGCAATACAGATTTAATGTCCTTAACTGGACCATAGCTGAAATTAAGCGAATGTACGCCGAAACGAGAAAGCTTTTCACTTGCTACCGCATGCATCATCCCAAAACAGAAGTTGATCGTCTGCATGAGCACAGACCCGAAGGAGGCAGAGCATTAGTTCAACTAGAACTGTCCTACAAAACTACAAAAATTGACCTCCAAAGTTACTTGTAATCTACAGAAGACTGGATGATGGTATGAGTCAAAGAAAATGAAAGTAGTAAGCATCTTTACTCCGTAATAAAGGAAGCCATCAAATACAAAATAGAGTTTTTAAATGGGTGCAGAAATACAAGTAAAGCACAATACACCGGCTGTCGATGTGCAAGCAGCGCTCAACTGTGGGCAAGCTGCAGCACGGGATGTGGGTATGACCATCAATGCCACGAAGACCAAAGTAATGCCATTCCTGGTTGATCCGATCAAATGGCAGCCACTGACGCTGGACGGGGTCAATCTGAAGGACGTGCAGTCTTTCGTTTATCTCGGTTCAACCATTATACCATCCTGGTAGGTTGCTGCTGAGGTCGAACGCCGTATAGGAGCTGTAAGGTCCTCATTCGTGCGTCTCAAGCGGTCAGTATGGGGGTGACGAGAGATTTCCGCGGCTACGAAGGGGCGCATCTATCAGGCTATGGTTCGGACGATCCTTCTATATGGCTGCGAAACGTGGCCGTTTAGAGCGGTTGACCTACGAAGGCTTGAAGTGTTCGACAACGATTGCCTTCGCTGCATTCTACGATGCCGCCAGATCGATCGTATGCCCACAACCACACTGCGTCGTCGCCTGAATTTCTGTCCTCTTCCACCCGTCCTGCTCCGGCGTCGTCTCCGATGGTTCGGACAAGCAGCTCGACGCCCAGAGAGAGAGAGCTCATCCGCGATGTACAAGTTCAAGATTAAAACCTTGAGAAGGAGTTGCTGATCTAGCAACGAGCTTCAATTTATCCAGCCGAACTTCTAAGATTGACGTCTCATTAGAACAATTGCCATGAAAATATTTGTGGAAAAAAAACACGATGAAGCCACGCAACATGGTGGGAAAAAGGCCGTGTCATATAATCCTTTAATGACCAAAATGACTGTAAAGTAATAACATATCTATACTTTATTGTTCAAATTTTTGTAAAATATTAACATATCTGTTCTGTAAAGACCAAAATGACTGTAAAATAATATATCTATACTTTAATATTCAAAATATTTGTAAAATATTAACATATCTGTTCTTTAATGACTAAAATGACTGTAAAATAATAACATATCTGTTCGTTAATGACCAAAATGACTGTAAAATAATAACATATCTATTCTTTAATGACCAAAATTACTGTAAAATAATGTATCTATACTTTAATATTCAAATTTAGGATCGATTTCATTATAGTCCTTTGTTTGAATTTTGTCAAGAATTTCGATATATGTAGTAGGATAATCAGAAGACGGAAGAATGGTAGATTTATAAATGTGCAAAAAGAATTGTGAGATAACATAATTCTCTGGTACGACATAGTAAACCAACTTTCCTACCAGTAGGCCTAGCCCTTGATTCAATAAAATTACTCCATTGCAAGTCAGTGGGAAATTTGAGTCCAAGAAGGATCATCAGACATGCTGATGGCAGACAGAAAATTTTTCTTAGATTAAATGAGTTTTGTTTTTAGGGGGGTGCGATTAAATTTAAAATCATTCCTTGCGTTAGTTAACCACTGCTTAGAGACCATTTTCAAGAGGAGTTGCTTGTTTTAAATTGGCAAACCAGTTGAACTTGCTTTTAAGGCAGATATAAATAACTGTCTCATCTTCATAGATGCCTAGTTACGAACTGACACATCGGGAAAGACATTGAAGATCAGAATCAGCGATCTTCAGGATCTTCATTAAACGATTTGTTAAGAACAATTGGATTAGACCAAATATTTATACAGATACAGCGTAGCCTTGAGCTAAGTCTCACATACCAAACCCAAGCGAACACCATTGGGATATCTAACTCAGAGGTTCGCCGTTCTTATCTAAAGCTTGATGTTGGCTGTTAACTCATCGACAATAGACCTGGAGAAATAGAAGCTATATTATCCGGAAGTAAGTTGTGCAAAATAATATACTTTAGCAATTCCGCTTTGGTGAGAGACTCTAACACTTTGCCAAAATGAGTTAAGAGTCTAATCGGACGATAGTGTGATGGATCAGATGGTTTCACAGAGTTCTTAAAGACAGGAATGACCGAGAAGGATTTCCAAAAAGCTGGAAAACAAACAGCAGCCAGGAATTTATTGTATAGTTCGGAGAAAACAGGAGCCAGTTCAGAGGCATATTTGTTTAGGCCAAATGATGGGCTAAATTCTATTGTCCTGAAATTCTGTTCTAGCTTCAATTGTTCTGCTATTGAAGGTAGAATCTGCAAGCCTTGTAGTGACCTAGTTTAAAAATGATGGAAAATCCATGAAAGGAGTTATGGGCATATCACTCGGCAGACACTGTGTTTTAGTGGTGGAATCAGGCCGAAATACTGCATATGAGTCGATAAGAGAATTGGAAGAGAATTTCCAAGCTAATCAATCTGTTTTATCTGCATTAAATGACAGCGCTTCAAACTGATTGTAGAGAGGAAGGACTGAAGATTATCCCTTTTTCAGTATACTCTTGGAGAGGGACCAATATTCTCTAGATCTTTTGAGATGCTATAAGGTGTTATACTCAATTAGCGAATCGTGATTTTGTCTCTTTGAGGACACGCTTCCATTCATTACGAAAAGTGAAAAAATATATTACTGCAATTATTTAAAAATATATATATTTTCATATCTCTATTAATATTAATTACCATGAATATAAAATATATTCTGCTAAGTTTCATAAAGAAATAATTTTATTCATAAAATAAAAATATATTCTTCTGCAAGTTTACAGAAAGTTAACTGTCTATATTTCTGAGATGAGGTATTATGTACATTATTTACATTATTCGGACGGGTAAAAACATGCCAAGATAACAGCAACAATTGCAATATGAGCACTGGTAAAAATGGTTGCTGAAGACATTAGGTTTATAATACCCAGAAATTCATACACAGATGACCTCAAGAACACATGGCACAGTGGATAAAGGCATTGGTTAGATCCAGTGACAGGACCCAAAGAGTGTGAGTTCAATACCCGGTTAAGAGGGAAAATTAACAGGAGATAATTGATACCAGGTAAACATGGCACGTGGAACTAGAACTGCCTACCCCAGTGAGCGAAATAAAGGGTTCAGCTCGACATTCCAACCATCTGAAGAAGACCGGAGCGTACAACGGCCGAAACGTTGTAATAAATATGGCGACAAAGATGAGGACAGTAGTCCGAATAATATAAAGTACTAAATATATCTGCTCTGCCATATGTTACCGTTAATATATCAAAGTTAATATTTCTGTCACTTTTAACTCATATGTCGTTATTGTAAAATAATATAGTCTTCTACAACATTTTATAATTTGTACATCTTCATATATTATATGTGTGTATTGTTTTCAAAGTTTAATGTTCATTTGACACATTTTCTCTTATATATATATATATATATATATGGATACAATTTCTCAAAATCAAGTTGCATGAGGCTACACATTTTCCCCAATATTATTAAACCAATTTATTGTAGCATTATTGTATTACCAATTATTTATATTTCAATATTTTCTAAAGAGTACGTATATATTTTCCAATATATATTTACTTCTTCCTATATTAGTTTTATATATGTATGTATAAATGTGTCTATCTATCTATCTATCTCATTTTGCTCATATCTATCTAGTTAGATATTTCAGACTGTTTTTATCTGAGTCTGTTTATATCTATCTCAGTCTGTTCATATTTATCTATCTATCTATTAATCTATCTATCTATCAATATCTGTCTGTTCATATCTTCTCACTCTGTTTCTATCTATCTATCTATCTATCTATCTATCTATCTATCTATCTATCTATCTATCTATCTATCTATCTATCTATCTATCCCATTATCGGGGTGTCACATTAATGTCTGTTCTCAGTTTCTGAGAACTGACAATGAAAAAATGTTTTGTTTTGAAATCTTTTCCTGGTTTCACTTTTCATACTTTGATTAAGTCGATCTTTACTAAAGTGTAACAATTTGCCTGAAAACCAGTCGAAGCCAAATTAATGCGCATCTACAACACAGGCCATTCTCCGATAATGTCCTCTCTTCAACTTTTTACCGATTTACCAGACAAGATTTAACGCAAGTATGGAAAAGAACAACATTTTCACATGTTATTTCCTCAAATCATCCGCGAAAACCTGATTAGATGTGACAGTGCGTAAGATAACTCAAAATTTATTCAAAAATACACTTGTCGTCAATATCGTTTGGACATTTATACGAAACATTAGCTGCTGGAAAAGGACATATTGCTTCGCCAGCCATAGGAGAATTAGAAACAAACGCGGGCTAATTCATAAGATAGATAGATAGATAGATAGATAGATAGATAGATAGATAGATAGATAGATATAAACAGTCTGAAATAGATACGTGATTGGTAGGAAGATAATGAGATAGATACATAGATAGATAGATAGATAGATAGATAGATAGATAGATAGATAGATATGATATGATATGACTGCAATAACTCTGAAGAAAAATGCTCCTAAACTGGCTCCTGTTCTCTAAATACCCGGCAATAATTGTCTTGTTGCTTCTTGTTTTACTGCTTGTTGGAAATCTTCTTTTGCAGTTCCCGTTTTTAAGAACTCAGGCGAATCATTTGATCCTTCTATCGGCCTCTTAGCCTTACTCCCTCTTTATAGCAAACTACTAGAGGCGCCCATCAACTCTGAATGGTAAAACTGTTGCTTTGGATGTGATGATGGCATTAGACAGAGTTTGGTATCACAAATTTATGGTATTTGTAGACGAATTTTTTAACTTACTCAGTCTTTCTTATCTAATCGTAAAATGAGAGTCCTCTTGAATGGCCATTCTTCTAGATCGTTTTGCATTAATGTAGGGGTCCGCCAGAGCTTTATCCTTTGACCTATGTTGTTCATAATTTTGTTAAACTACCTTCCTGAGGCATCATATCTCAATTCGGAAGCTATGCTGATGACACATCTATTTACACCTGTCATAATATAAAGTCTGACTGGTTCGATAAGGTTAAGTAAGCAAGTGATGTACAAAATGGCCTACATCCTATTGTTAACAGAGGAAAAGAGGGATGTGTTCATTTTAAACGAAACTGCTTTCCCTTAATGATTTGAGAAAACACTTTCCGCCTTCCAACAGCATGGTTAATCCAATCCTCCAAGAGACTGATTCGTTGCGCCTTCTCGGCTAACGTTTTTCCTTGAACTTAATTTGAAAAATTATGTTGAATCAATTAATAGGTTTGCTGCTAGGAAAGTTGGTCTTTGATCACGATGATTGGATTTGGTTTATGTCTGTGTGTACTGTAAATTAAATGTCATTTCTTTGTAACGCTGAAATGGGTGACGCTGATACCAGGTGCTTCCAGTTTCATTCCCGTAAAAGTAGCATATTTTCCAGAGCCGATATTGGTCCATTCTCTCATGCCGAGTTTTACATCCAGTGGGTGCTACCACAGTTCACCCTGATAAAAGATGTTCAGTTGTTCCTGGTTATTTAGTACTGTACCTGCATTACGTGACAACCCAATTTTTCACTTTTTGTGTCTGGTAATTTCTAATTGTTATTATTATTATTATTATTATTATACATTTGAAATATGCAGGAGATACTGTGTTAATAAGAAAGTGGGTTCTATTTTTGTGATCTTTCATCACGATGTTTAGGTGATTAGGTTTGCTTAATGTGTACTGTTAAGTCCCATAAAATTGTTAAATGTCATTTTTAGGATCTAGGTGACGTTGATATCAGGTGCTTCCGGTTTCATTCTCGGAAAAAGTTGCATATTTTCCAGGTCAGATATTGGCCCACTTTATCATGGCATGTTTTATATTCAGTGGGTGCTAACACCGTCTACCCTTCATAAAATATGTTCAATGGCTTCTGGATATTTATCACTGAATCTGCATTTCGAGTTAAGACAACTTTTGTTCTTTGTGTGTTTGCTAATTTCTTCGTCTTTTTCTTTCTTTCTTTCTTTCTTTCTTTCTTTCTTTCTTCTTCTTCTTCTTCTTCTTCTACTACTACTACTACTACTACTACTGCTTGTTGTTGATGTTGTTGTTATTATTAAATAACAATAAACTCTTGTTCAGTGTGCTACGAGTTTTTAATTCGGCACTCTTATTTATTTACAAAAGTGAGATTAAATTTCTGCGGCCTAGATCATTAAATTTCTTATTAAAGAAATTGTTCTATTCTTTAAGAAGTAATTCAAAGATGTATGCCGATTGACTCTAATATTAATATTTAATATATAAACAGATGTGTGTTTACTCAAACACGTATACCAACTAAAAATACAGTAAATTTAAATATTTTCGAAATAAGAAAATACATTACTCGCTCTTTTTTTAAATGAAGGTATGGATCATTTATTTTTTATCTTGAGTTATAAATTTTTTTTTATCTTTTCCAAACACGGTCAGCACATTATGATCGTGTTCATAGTTTATTTTTTATCTTTGTCGTGCTAGAGAATTCATCTCACCCGAATCTATTTCCATATTTATAAGTCGTTGAGGGATCTTACCTTTTCACACAAATGGACTCACCCAAGGTATACATAGACTACTACCAATGAATACCCGAACAGTCAAGTTGGACAGTAGTAGTAGTATTAGTAGAACGTTGAGTCGGTCAGTAGAATAACGTAGCAGCAAGAGTCACAGTCACGAGCACGTAGACTCAGTAAGAAGTCATACAGCGATGCGTCGATACCAAAGACTTTATATATATTTGTCTACTAACCCCGCATTCCAGGAACTGCTAACTTTTATTACCAGTTTATATTATTACATTAATACATTCATTTCCTATATTCATTCTTGGCGTTTGTTATTATTTGATACCGGATTTCATCCCGGAATCCACAACATAAGTCTACTACAATTCGTACACGCCATGGTTCTCCTGCTATATATTTAGAGATCCTTGATATGATCCAAAAAAGAATTTGCAATATTATTGCTCCTGACCTGGCAATTCGGCTTCACTCATTTTGCCACCGCTGTAATTGTTTTGATGCATTTCTATTGTACCTAGACTCTATGAACTTGAGCGTAGTACAAGAATTGCGTTCAAGATCTCATCATTTTGGAGTTAAAAAAGCTAGATGTAACCGTAAGTTCTATGCTAATGGTTCCCTTTCTCGCACTTCTCACTTTCCAGTTAACTTTGATCTTTAATAATTTAGATATAAAGTCAATCGTTATCTAGTGTTTTCTACTGTTGATTACTCTTCTATTGTTCTCTCTTTTTAATAATGTTCTTTTTTTTCTTATTCGTTTACACTCATTAACCACTTATGTCTTAGTGGCTTTACTTCCTTTTATTGGGTGAAATCATTAAAAGACTCATCTATTTCAACGTATATTAATTAAGAGAACATATGCAAATATATCAAAACATACATATATCTAATGATCACCATATTGCATATAAGGAAAAACAAATTATTCTGTTTTACTTATTACCCTGCACTCGTTGACATTAGATATATGCCCTCTTTTGAGATAAGTAAATTATCTACTGTTTCATATTTAACCTTGCTAGGATCGTTTTTATTGCTTCCTAGATATCATTGCTCGAACATGTTTTTCATAGATCTATTTTAATGAAGTCACACATCGTTTCTATTTTATTAATATCTGTGACTCATTTCACTAATTGTGTTTCTTTTTAAATATTTTTGCCAAATTGGACAATATTCAACATTGCGCTGCATATTGAAGGAAAATTGTCTTGCATTAATATAATATCTCTCAAATTCTTTTATTTTTCTTTCTGATTTGTACCATTCAAACATTTCTTGTCCGTTTATTACAATGTCGGTTCAAATCATCAAATTCCTCTAATATTTCCTGCTGTTTGCAAACAAAGATTGTCCTGCGTGCAAACAGTGTAGTTCTATATCCATCACTAAATATTATTGTTCCTGTATCAGTTTTCATGTACTTCTTCACCCAATTTGCACTATTCTCTTTCGTATAAGAATGACAATTGGAAAAAAAATCTTAGTTTTTGACGGCGCGTTTCGTTTTCCGACATTATCAAGGCAAACAATGAAAGCGAAATGTTTTTTTTTTTTCATAGTTACATTAAATCCAAAATTGAAAAAGAGAGAGACGCTTTTGCGTAAGTCTCTTTCTGGCTAATGTTAACTTCATTTATACGAAGAATATGTTCTCTATATTGTCGACATGGGGGAAAAACAAATTCTTATTGGTGTAAGAATGACAATAGGAAAAAATCTTAGATTTTGCCAACGCGTTTCGTCTTCCGACTTTATTAAGGCAAAATTGGAGCGAAATGTTTTTGTTTTCATAGTTGCATTAAATCTAAAATTGAAAAAAGAGACGCTTTTGCGTAAGCCTCTTTCTGGCTAGTGTTAACTTTCTTTATACGAAGAGTTTTTTGGTTTGTTTTTTTTTCAATATAGAAAAAAAACTCTTAGTATAAAAGAAGGTAACATTAGCGAGAAAGAGGTTTACGTCATTTTCAATTTTGGATTTAATGTAATTCATTCAATTTTGCTTTAATAAATTCGGATGACGAAACGCGTAAAAGATTTTTTTTCATATTGTCATTCTTATAACAATTTGCCTTATCTACAGAATTACTCTGGTAATTTTACTATACTTTTCTCTTGTAATGATTGCTTCATGATTTTCAATCAATCAAGTGGCATACGTGATAGAGGCATGGTCGATCATGTTTCTTTCGATTCATGAGTTACTCGGCAGAAAATTTCCCGCAATGGGTTACAGTTTATTTCTACTATAGACTGGTTGACATCCAAGGCTATAAGATCCAATCGGCCCTGTTTTTTTTTCAATCCACGGATGAAGGGGGAGAATGAATGGATTCATAAATTTGAGACTGTATTTTCGCGTAAGTGAGCATAACGATCAGATCTGAAATTCACGTTCGTTCATGCTGTCAGCCAATGCTTCCTCTGTACTCTGTATGCTTCCTCTCTGTTCACGTTCGAGAAACCAACTTTGTAAATTATTTGTAAAGAGATGAGCGCTGATCCTTAAAGTATTACACAGCACATCCCAGACGAAATCAGAAGAAAAGGATCCAGATTTCGTTGCCGAGGCCAAGGTATTAAGATGGACGTGGGCTATGCTGATGACATTTGTAGTCATAGATTTACCTAGGAACGATATTGAACTATGATTAAACATCATTTTCCATGAAATAAGAATTAAAATAAACCTTTAAACAACGAAATCATAATTTGGAATTGGAATAAGAGCCGTCAAAGCATCTACCGCGAATCAATGTTAAAATTTCAGGAAGTGGAATTAGCAAATATAGTATTTAAATTACCCACGCGCGCATGGACTCTCCCAACTATAAAATTTGGAAAGGGAAGTTTCCAGTAGTCAGTTCTGATGGATGAGCAATAGTAATGGCAATATTAGCTGGACTGGACCGAACATTCTTGCTGTAACTCTCTCGTTTTTATATGTTTTAATTACCGTTTCTGTAAATATATTCGTTTAACTAAATTCCTCTTTTTGTTTCTTTATTTCTGGCCCTAACAAGGTCACAACATAAACACATCAAATATATCGTTGTATGTATGATTTATAACAAATTTAGTATAGGAAATAAGGAAAGAGAACATAGAATTGGCTGTGGTAGAATTAGTTTCGCCTAGCACCACGAATTGCTACAAAGACAAAACATTAACATGATATCTCACGTCCTTCAATAATATCGTCAAATCGAGATTTTAATAGGGATGTCATGCATGGCGCCAAACTTGTTCAGAAATATCTAAACTAGTAACTGTATACAGCCGATTTCTAAGATCGATGATTAAAAATTACTTTAACCCAGTGAAGCCTGTGGGTCTCGGCGAAGACCATTTTATGTTTAATATTGTGGACTGATGGTACAAACCCATCAACAACTGTACCGGATAACAGAAACAACATGACCTGATGAATTTCAACAACACCTAAAATGGATCTCACATGTCGATAGAAGAGACAATAATGGCAAAATCAAGATGTTAATATTCCACACTTCTTCATATGAAAGGTTTAGGCAAAAAAACAACCTAATCTGCACTGGAAAAAAAAATTAGCAGTTACTGGATTTGAGAAATCCATTTTCCGTAAAAATTGTTTAAAAAATTTTTTTTTTATAAATTTCAATCGACAACAGTACTGGGGGCTCTGTCAATGAATTCTGAATGTTTCCTTGTAGGGAAACGGTTAATATTGCCATTATTTTTGCTCATCAAATAAGATTTAAGAGCCTTTCAAAGAAGAAGTTTACTAAATAGTCTGTTGTAATGGCGTAAAGCGAGGATGTGAGAAGTGCATATTATGAAGATGTGTAGGATGCACAATGGTTAACCCTAGACCTGGATAGGTTAAGATTGTTGTGATCCGGGAATGATCCTCTCGAGTCCCTGTTCCATAGTGTAACATTTCTAGGGAAGGCGCTGTATGAATGCAACTGCTTCTGTATCAAAGGTTAACGTGAGGAATGAGGTTGGGCTAACCTGACGTACGGGGATATGGTGGGCATACCCGTGAAGGTCTGAACTGGTGGAACGAAGGAATGTAGCTCGTCTGAATATTTGCAATGGACAGGACAACGCAACCGTAAATTGGTAAATTTGTTTTTCTGACCTGTTACTCTTTAGCTATTCTCAAATCTCCTTCTGTGACCAGCTTAGAGATGTTTTCACTTATATTGTTTTCAACTTTCAATATTTCTATTTTAAAGAATTATCTGTATTCACAATCTTTGTAGTTTTAAAGTTTCTGTTTCATCTCATAATAAATCTCCAGTTGCTTGCTTAGCATGCAATCATTATATATCTTCAAGTAAAACAAATTCAAAGTTCTTCGGTATGCTTTCTACTTGACTTGGTTTACTTCACCTACATTAAACTAGCTCCAGTGATTTAGCCGACGGATTTGTAATCAGTTTTAAATGATTCACCTGCATATTTTATATATGTCTAATATTTTCTTTATCGAATAATATTTTTTTCTCAAATTCTTCATTGGAAAAGAATTTAAAGCCATTATTATTCGTTTTGTTCGATTTTCTATAGTTTTGTATATTTCTTTCATCTTTTATTTTTCTTTCGAATTTTTTTTTTTTTTTTTTTGGCGGGTTTTGTCCACGTGTCGAATTTTAGTGTTCTCTTTGATGATTGCATTTTTATGCAGAGTGCAGCTACAAAATTCTACAGAGTGTGAATGAGGCGGGAACTGATCAGTTGTTTCGATTAGTTTGAAGAAATATGCTTCTGTATCAATGCAGGTTGAACGAAGATTGAAATTCGACACTTTGATCGATCAAGAAGAATGCGAAAACTTGCAACACATACACACACACACACACACACACACACACACACACACACACACACACACACACACACACACACATACATATATATATATATATATATATATATATATATATATATGTATATGTATATTGATGGTGGATTTTCTTGTTTCTTTTTGACGTTTCAGCTGTTGTGATTCCGTCCTTCTTCAGGTTTTTCTCGATCCCGATGAACTCTCGACGATTAGGAAAATAACACTTTATTTAATCTACGGAGTTAGACTGTTTTCGTCCGTTGATTATGTCTAGGGTTATATTGCCTTGTTCTTATAAGTGACCTATAGTACATTGTTGGATTTTACAGTAAGAGTGTTAAATTATTTCCCTGATGAGATAGAAAACATTTACTCAGATATTAATAATGAAAATACTTCAATGATGAGGAGATAATTCGAGCGTTAACAACATATGAGGGTTAGTCTGTTTAAAGTTCTATGTAACAATTGCATATAATTGAGAATTAAGATCTTCCTGCTGAGAAAGCAGCTACTGTATAGCAAATATTTTTTAGTCTTGAGGTTCATTCAAAGTTCTTTGGTATGCTTTCTATTTGACTTTGTTTACTTAACCTACATTAAACTAGCTCCAGTGATTTAGCCAACGGATTTCTAATAAGTTTTAAATTCTTCTTCTGCATATTTTATATATATCTGATATTTTCTTTATCGAATAATATCTTTTTCTGAAAGTCTTTATTGGAAAAATTATAACCATTATTATTCGTTTTGTTCGCTTTTCTATAGTTTTGAATTTATTCTAATATCTATTATTTATTTTTAATTACAAAATGACTAATAACACGCGACCTTCCTAGTAAAATGCTGTACGAAAATTTAAGTTTTATTTGAAATAAACAGAAGAATTAAAATCAGAGTGAAGATTTAGAGCTATGAATTTGAAACTAAGCGTTATTCTTTCAAATTACTTATGTATATTTGCCCACTTCTTTCACGGACGAATCACGACAATAGACAGACTCTCTTACACATACGCCAAACACACACCGACGCGTGAAAAGAACATGATAAAACTTTTCAGGCACAGAAAGCAGAAAAGGAGACACAAACACATACAACAAGCAGGCAAAAACACGCACACATACAAAATAAGCACGCACCCACCGGAGAGTTCATGCTTAGAACTTTTTTCTTCTGTCGGGCAGATGCTTCTTAGCCAGATCTTTTGCTTAGGCTTAACTCAATATTATAGTGATTTTCTAAGCGTAGCTTAAATATAGCCAATGCCTAACGTAAGGGACACCCAGTGATGATCAAAGTCACTACTCACTCGTAATTCTTCTATGAGAAAAGCTTGCTAACCATTACACTACGCGTAGATACCCCCTCCTCATTTAACATTATAATGAAGAGAAAATATATTCAAATTCAAGATTTAAAGCTAGGAAGTTGAAACAAAAAGATATTCTTTATAATATTTATGTCATTCTGAATGTTTTCAACATCTTTACTGCCATATTCATGACGTTTCGTCCGTTGTACTACTCTCCGGCCTTCTTTAAGTGATATACGCTGGAATCTGGAATGGTTGATATATTTTACTGAGATTTCACTTAATCAGATCTACATTCCTTTTGAGGAAACACGATTTGTGCAAAATGTCTTCATTTAGCCTCAACCATTGTGCAGGCAGAAATTAAAACTAAACTAAAATAATTATTTTTATACAATCAATTCTACAAGTGAATGACAACAACAAAACGACTGGACTTCATATATATTTGACTTCCCGCCATTTCTATTGCAGTTAATGAGTTCTTTGTTTTTTCAATCGTTTTATGATCCTTATTTTTCTAATTCCTACGTTAACTCTGTCAATTGTCAGTCATTGAACACAACATCTTTTAAGCAAATGTGTAATGTTTTTTTAATGTTATGCTATACATTTTATCCAATCGTTATATATTGTTTTACTTTGAAATTTTCTTGATCTTGCTCAAGTTTTAAGGCTTTTGCTTATATTTGTCTTCCTGGATTCTTCCAGATCTGCATCCTCTATTACTTTGACCGTTCTCTATAAACGAAAATCCTACATTTATTTGAAAATATACTTAATATTTTTAATTTGCTTTATTTCTATTTCAACCGACTTTGAGACTTTTTGTAATCCATATCTTAATTTCTGTAGCTTATTTAGTGATGCTGATATCCAGATGTAAATAATATCGCCGTTTACAGCTATTCTCCGTTTACATTAAATTTCATTTCATTTAGGCTATAAATCTAGCAAAACAGTGACAAGACACCAAGTTAATTAAATTGATCAAATTTAATTACTGTTTTACATGCAAATGGAATCTGATACGTTTTTCCTATTTTATTATTTGTGTCAATATCTATATATTTTCTTTTTCTTTTTCAAATCTTTTCTTCTTAAGTCCAATCCATTCAAACCGTCAGCTTCAGGAGAACGAAGGCGATTTTCTTTTCAATTACTTGTTGAAATAATCGTAGTTTTAAATGTTTGGGATAAATTGTGAAGAAAATTTGTATTTCTCCAGAAGCTATCTTCGCGGTTTACAAGTCTACCATTCTCTCGTGTCATTGAATAATTTTGTCACATATGATATGGTTCTTCTTCTATGTTTCTAGATATCTTGTCATATCTTGTATGCTTCTTCTTTCAATGATTCTAGATATTTTGTCACATCTTATATGGTTCTTCTCCAATGTTTCTATATATTTTGTCACATCTGCTATGATTCTTCTTCAATGTTTCTAGATATTTTGTCACATCTGGTATGGTTCTTCTTCAATGTTTCTAGATATTTTGTTACATCTGTCATGGTTCTTCCTTCTATGTTTCTAGATATTTTGTCACATCTGGTATGGTTCTTTTTCTATGTTTCTAGATATACGTGAAACAAATTGTAAGTTTATTAGTGCTGACATGAAATATCGTCTTCAGTTACTTTCCCAACAGCGTAATGTATTTTCCTTGTGGCTAGTCTAATTTGGCGGTTATTTTACCGGAAGTCGTTTATTTGTTTATTTATTTATTTGACCCAAATAAATAAATAAACAAATAAACGACTTCCGGTAAAATAACCGCCAAATCAGACTAGACACAAGGCACCGCTGACCCGTATATATAAATAGCTGAGAAAAATAACAGCACTCGTGTCCTGACGATTGCATCTAGCATGAAACAGAGTGTCGCCTCTACGTGTTGTCTTCTATGTTCACTTTTATAATTACACACGCTCTATCTCTGATAGTGAGCACTTTATCACATAAATATAGCACACTTTAAGACTATATTTCTTCATATATATATATATATTTATGGATTTCTATTATGTTTTTTATTATGTTGTTTATTTTTTATTATGTTATTTACTACTTTATACTAGTGATATGTCCATTATGGCTATACTTGTTGCAGTGTATGTAATATGGGTGAAGAAAAAATATAGAGGGGCTTATGTATGCATTTTTTTACCAAGCTGGATGCTACGCTGTAATCGGGTTAAACGTATCTCCTTTAAATTAATGTGTACTACGTCTTTAACTAAACACATTAACATAATAAATATACGGTAGTGGATTGCGCCCGATCTAACTTTAACTTAGTCTAAAGTACATTCATATCCTGCTAAATATTAATAAATACATCTTGGACATAAAATATAAATGTGTTTCTCTGAATATAATTAATAATCGTTTAATTCAAATCTCTTAGGTGCTTTTTAGTTAAATTTTGTGGTTAATTATACAAAAGGTTTATATTAATTTACAGTACATTTTTTTTTTAAATTCACTAATTTCGAAAAACTTTTTAAAAATATTCTGAATCAGACACTTTTTTAAATATTATTTACAGAATTTGCTGAATGAAACCCCGATGTAACTTTTCCTTAGATTAAGTACATTCATATCCTTCTATTAACAAATGCATCTAAAATATAAAAGTTCAAGCCTCTAGGTATATAACATTTATAAATATGTTTCTATGAATGTAATTAATAATCATTTAATTCAAATATTTTAGGTATTTTAAATTAAATTTCTTGGTTAATTATATAAAAAAGTTATTAAAGTTTTTCATTATATTCGAAATCTTTAAAATCTTCTCTTTTAACAGTATTTACAAATAATTCGTTGATTGAAATATAACAGAATTGAAATTTGGCCGTTGACAGATATATGTAACCATAAATAAATCCAAAATTTCAAAAATTAATCAGTTTGTCTGACGGTTGCAGAGAGCGTGAAACCCAGAGTCACAAACTCATATATAAATAATTATTTATTCGAAAATTATAACATAAATATTTTATAAAATCACTACAAGAATAGCCATTTTGTGTCTTATCAAGTGATTGTGTTGATTGAAAAACAAAGGGTGTTTGTGAATGCATGTAGAATAAAGGCTTTTAAAAGGTTCAAATCAATCAAACACCCTTCGCTAGGGAAAACGCAGTTACATAAGCCGAATGACCAATCAAAATACAAGTATATGAGAATTCAAAAAACTAGAAAAAACGAACTTTGGTTATAATAATTATTTAATGCTTTAATGTTAGGGTTAGACTAAAATAGAATTCATTCTAATAATTATTAAATTATACTATAAAATTAAAGATTATAAAATTGAAATAATTATATTTGCTTTATTCTGTATTGAACACTCTTTTAAGAATAGTATTTGTTGGTTATTGGAATTTATTCCGTATACACCAATACTATGCGTGGGTATATATATATATATATATATATATATATATATATATATATATATATATATATAGCATAATATAATATATAATAATAATAGCATATATAGTCTTCCGCCAAAAATTCAAACAAAGTCGCATTGCACATCACGTGACATGCACGCTTCACGACAAACGCTGTAAACAAACGCTGTAAACAAACACACAAACACAGCATCTCATTTGATTTCTGAGGAAAGACCTAGGTGGTCTGAAATATTAAATAATTAAATATATACAAAAACACAGAAATAAATACTTTTATAAAAAAAACACCCAATTTTGTTTCATTTATTTTATCCAGATATTATATATATATATATATATATATATATATATATATATATATATATATATATATATATATATATAGATAGATAGATATGATATAATGGAATATACATACACATATTTTCCTCCTCACGGTAATATGATTGGCTGGTGTCAGTCATAAATACAGACTGGCGTAGAGTCTGAGAAGTGGATGACGACGTCTATTGGACTACGCCATTCGCTATATTATTGGTTTACTCCTATTGCCTACCTCTATTGCTTACGACTACCAGTCGATTATGGTTACCTGCGAGATTGTACTACTTGGTTACAGTAGCCAAAGTCACTTAGCTACCTCGAACAAATATATCCCTTTCCGGGACATATCAATATATAACACCAAACTTTGCTGTGAAATGTGACTTTCACAAAACAACGAGAGCCTAGTTAAAACAAACTGCATTTACCTTTGACTGGATGTACCTCTGTATACATGTGGGTCTTGAGGAATAATCTTTGTCTCTATAGTTTATTAATGGTCGATATACACCTTCTTTTCCTGGATGCCTTTCAAATTCCAGAATGATAAAATCAATATTGTTAATAACGATCAAATGAGATATAATAATATGGGAAGTGCCAGTGAAACGGGATGTGTAGTTAATTTAGTTTAAGTTTGTAACAAAAGTTAATAATTTATAAGCGTGATTTTATTATGTGGCAATAACGAATTGAGGTAATTGTCGATTACCTTCTTGATAAAGTTTCTCGCTTTTGCGTCATTCCCTATAGTAGAATTCTTCATGTCGGCCCTGTAACCGAAGGTTAACAAGCAGATCGAATGTTTCGAACGTAATAATTCATCGATTTATTCCGAATTAGTCATCTCCTTTCAAATGAATCACATTTTCATTTCAATGTAAATAATAAAATGGACTAAATCACGCTCTGGCAAAATACGCTATACTGAAGACACTGGCAGATCCAGAAAGGAAAGTGAATGAATTTTTAAACAAGGCAGTAAATCATTTTCACGACATGTCGGCCCTTTTAGAGCTCCGGCCTTCTTCAGATGATTTACGTCGGAATTTCGGAGAAAACCTTTTATTTCGCCCACCACGTTAGATTATTCTAGTTAAATGCTTTTTCTGGATATCTCATGTTCAGTTATCTCCCTTTACAAACTCAACTCAATTTTTTAGCTCACCTCTGCTGCGGCCTGGTATTGAACTCACAGTTTTTTTCTACCAAGTTACTGGATAACTTCAACCAATGCTTTTATCCACTAGGCCATGTGTGGAACTAGAACAATCTTCCCCGGTGGACAAAATAAACGCTTCGATTCGAAATTCCAAGACAGTAGATGAATGAAAAATAAAGTAATACTATTGACTGTAAGAAGACAGAATGCATGGTTGTCAAAAAAAAAGACTGCTGAATGTGTAAGTGCCGTATTGTAGACACTGTAATCAAGTTTGAACCCCAAGTTAACCTTCAGGATAGAGTAGTAACAGATTGTTCTGTTAGTAAGAGACAACATAAGCATAGCGAGAAATGTCCAAACATGGCAAAATTATTAAGGGATATAAAATGTCATCAGAAATATGGAAATGGTAATATTAGCCGATTACTTTTAGGGAAATATTCAGAATTCATTGACAGAGGATCCATCCTACTTTGGTTAAAACGTATAAAAGCTTTGTGTTTTTTTTAGTAAAATAGGTTTATCAATTCCATTAACTGTTATTACTCTTTCCAGTATTGATGGGGGGGGGCGTTTACCTTCTAAACTTTGAAGTAATATGAAAGTCTAAATCGTGATTCATTATTTTCTTTTCGATACACATCAGCTATCATTTTTTTTTATTTTGCAACTGTTGAAAGACCTCAAATAATGATTTTTCATATTTGTCACAGTTGATTCTTTTGCGATTGTCTAGCGCCATTTCATGTTTGAAAGCTATCTAGCATCTAATATTCTATTTGTATTTAATGGGTGAGCTACCTTGGACATTCCTAAGTCCATCCGGCAAGGCATCACGTTCCTGCATCAAGGTCAAAAGGTCATTAGAGTGGCATTCTTTCACATAACTGTTGGTCAATGGAGGTGATTACTGTGCGACCAATACGTCTCGCTCCATGGCTAGCTTCCCAGAGCAGTAGATCAATCGCGAGTTCTTCTTTTGCTTGCCAGCAGTGTGCTGCAAAGTTCATTGGATTCACGTAAGATTGTAGAAATATAACGGACGGGTCGATATAGTTGAGATTTTGTTGGATGTTTTCCGCCAAGTGGTGTTAACTGTAGCTCTCAGCATCATAGTGTAGGTTCCGTCAGGTTTAGACTGTTGGGTTTTAGTTAATGTCCAAGCGGTGACACCATACATTAACACCACCTTTACAGTGGCGCGTAAACATCTCTGTTTGAGGTTGTCAGATCAGATTTCCCTATGTTCACCTGAGCTTGGGCAACCGTTATTACCCGTTTAATTCTCAGCAAAACCGTTTGATGTTGAAAACATTCTCCAATAATAAACGTCGAAATCTTTTTCAAACAAAAACTTTTTTGAATTTTATTTCATCTCTAAAAGTGGCAAATAATGGTGAATATATATCTGAATATCATATCATTATACTTTAATTTTTGCATTTCTTCCCAAAATTTGATTTCGATCAGTCAATTTTAGAGGGTATGATGAACGGACGAATGACTAATGGAAGCTACAAAATTTTATATATAGATTATTTATTTATACTTCTTAAAACGCAATGAAACACTAAATGCACATTTATATGTCCAGCAGCTGCAATGTGTCTATAGAAGTTTGGTCATAAAGCGCCCTATGTTTGTCAATAGGAAACATGTTGTTCATAAGGTTGCATACAAAAAGCCTAAGACAGGGAAAAATTTAGAACTTTTTTTTTTTAGAACTGCTTTCTACTCCCTCACTCACACACCTGATCTTGCACCAAACAAATTATTACCTATTGTGATCACTGCAAAATGATTTGAGGGAGAAGACTCTATCTAATGAAAACTATATTCAAGTCTTTGTCAAAATCTTTAGTCGAAACCTGCAGAATTTTATTCAAAAGGTATTGAAAAGCCTCCTGATAATTGGCAACAAGTCATTGCCAGTAATGGCGAATATATAATTTAATGAAATGTAATTCGATTTTATTTTTGGAAAGAATCGATTGATAAACAGAAACGTAAGTCATTTATGACTCAAGCAAATGTAAGGTCTGATAAAATCTCAACTAATGAACTCGATTCAATCCTTTTACGAGCAAATGAGTCTCAATTTCCTCGGTCACTGACCAATTTGAAGCAAATTTTTATCCCATTCTCGTGCACAAAGATTTCATCCCACGAAGGATAAAGAGGATAATGTTTACGCATCCCTGTACGAACCTTCCATTCTTTCCATGAGAAGTGCATTCAGGTGTCCTTGAAAGGTCTCCAATCTACGTGAAGGAACAGAAAATAATGGGATCAACATTTTCTGCGTTCGTTACGTTTTATGTGATTCGTTTCTTTTCGGCAGAAGTCAATCTTCAATGCGTAATCAGTTCGGGGGTCAGCCTTTGGCGAAAAGAAATGACTCAAACGAAGAGAACGAAAAATCGGGTGAATATGAAAAGAAAATTCAATTGCTTCAGGAAAAGTGGAAAAACTGGAATGATTGTGGCTGAAATATGATGAAAGGAAACAGGAAAAAATGCTGCTTCGTGTGTTAATAACTGAATAAAAGAAGAGAAATACAATTCTCCGTCGGTTGCTCTGTAAGTAAGTTCGAAATGTAGAAGGGCATGGAAAATAAATTGAGAAAATTGAAATAGAAAAAAAAAATTTAAATGCAAAAAAAAATAATCTTTTGGGAAAACATATTCTGGGAAAATATTTTCTTTTTTTTAAGAGAAACATGACATACCAAAATAGGTAAACTTAAAAGAAATTCTCGTTTTATAAGAACAAAAAACAATAATGTTGCAAAAGCTAACGTTATTGAACTGAGGGAAAGTTAAACGAGGCTTTCCTTTCTACTGTGAAGTTTTCTTTTTGACATATTTGACGAGGGAGAATATAATCGTCTATATAATCGAAAAAGTTCGATTCCCTCTTCGAATTTATCTGGTTGGTCTATAGATTCTATATATTTAACTAAAACCCATACACACCGGAGAGTATTTTTCCTTCTTGATGACATAAATAAAAAACGGAAAAACTCTGCTCTAAAATATCTAGAGAGAAATATGTGAAATAAAAACAGCGAACCGTGTATTCAATGAAGTTCTTTCGGAAAAGAAATTAGTTGGAACTGTTTTCTGATCAGGATTCTGTCACGAAGAGTAGGCTTCATGGGTTAATCAACAAATAGAAGATAATATATCATCGGAATTGAGCTTAGTCTAAAAGTCCCGGTCATGTTTATACGTAACTCCCGCTGCAAAATCTAACAGTACTTTACATACCCTTCATGAGAGTGCTATTTCCAATCAGATGTTTATCTATCGTTCTGTCAAACAAATAAATTATATACGCGTTACTAATTTGTCCCCCACACACAGAAATTATAACATATGCATATAACAAACAGTATGAAAAAAGCCAAAAGTCAAGAGAGTCATACTTGTAAAATTTCCTGATGAAAAATGGCGGTGGTGTGCATTATGTACCTGGTGAGACCATGTCGTTAGCTCTTCGCTCTTAAGTGCCGTGGGCAGGCATGTCCTGTTTCTCTGCTATCTACATAGCAAATGTAGGTAGATACGTCTTACCATTACGCGTGCTAAATAACAACTGGTGTTCGTCACCGTCCGAAATGACATCAAACACCGGCTGTCACGTGAACTTACTAAAGGAATTGTTATATAGGAATAAAGTGTTGTTGCCAACACTGTAATTTGGACATAGATCACCTAAGAGCAAACACAGTGGTTCCCATTTTAAATAAGTAGACCACGTGACCATAAAGGAAATGTATATATAGGAATTAGCGGGACGTCTAATTGTTCAACATTTCTATTCTATCCTCTATTGCTATACGCTCTTTCTACACTATCCTCTAT
The DNA here is from genome assembly GCA_964036315.1 of Acanthosepion esculentum. NCBI lineage: Eukaryota > Metazoa > Mollusca > Cephalopoda > Sepiida > Sepiidae > Acanthosepion > Acanthosepion esculentum. Next base: position 92,792,061 of record OZ038505.1, on the reverse strand, counting down.
CGTTATACAATTCATTATTCAATTTCTCTATACTGGTCAGTATATCGGTCACTATTCGGTAGTTACTTTTCTAGCGAGTATTATCGAGCAAGTACTATTGTCGGAGTTAGCTCCTCCTCAGTTCCTTAATCCTTCAACAGGGGTCTCTCTCCCCCTGGCTATAAATACTGGTTGACCCTTCGCCTCTCTCTCTCTTTTTCGACTCAGGCCTTGAGCCCCCACCTCGCGCGGAGGCGAGGTGAAGTCTTTCTTTTTCCACTTACACCAATATGTGACCTCTCACAAATACAGCGTTTCCCAAATTCTGGGAACGCGCTAGGAACAATACACGTACGTACGAACACTCAACAACACACACACACACATAACTTCTCCATACATACACTAGGTAATTTATCATGTCTTTGTGTATTAATATATATATATTTGTTTACCCATGTATATCGGTCTTGTTTGTTTTGTTTGTTCTCTTTGGACTTAATGTCCGACATTCTTATGTAGCCATGTTAATTATAACTTGTATCATTAATCATAATTATCTAAATAAAATTCTTACAATATAAAAATATTTTCCGGCTTTAAATAACCTGCAAAAGGGTTAATAAGCCGTAAAAGCCAGCAACCGGCCAGCAGGAAGTTTTAACATTCTGGTATCTGTTCACATCTTCACCCCTACGGTCCGCTACACTATTAGTGCGAGTGTTATTCGAAGGTGTCTGAAAACAGTATTTTTCAACGGTGTTACTATCGTTGTATCTGCAATTAACAGAGTCTCTACTACAACGAGCATTACGAAAGTGACAATGATTATTCGTTTATACGACAAAAGATTCAACGAGTGTTCGCTGGCATCACAAAAGGAATATTGTAGGTTTTTGCATAGATACACCCTGAATAGCTTCTACCACAAGTCTGTATTCAATTGAGAAATTTTGAAAAGGTACTTTACACCCTTACAGTATAAATACGTGAATAAAACATACGATGTCTGTTGTTCAGGGAAGTAATTTCAACAAAAGAATTGGATGAAAAGAAAACGTTCAAATTGTAAAATGTGAAAAAAGAATTTTCTTTGATAAAAACACAAGTGCAAATTCCAATATGGATAGACTCACACAGGAAAAATCTGGTAAAATTGAAAAGAAAATTCAGTTTTCACAAACGATGAAAACGTGGATATTTGTGACATAAATATGATGAAAGGAATATGAAAAAACCGCCTTAAAATTAAAAAAGCGAAAAGTATCATTCGTCATCCGTTGCTCATTAAGGAGATTCCAGTAGCTGATATTTGGTTGATTCCTTTTTTACGGCTTATTAACCCTTTTGCAGGTTATTTAAAGCCGGAAAATATTTTTATATTGTAAGAATTTAATTTAGATAATTATGATTAATGATACAAGTTATAATTAACCCATAGCCTGGATAGACTTCCTTTTCTAATGGTATTTTTGCGTTGGTAATTGGAACTCGGCACTCCAACTTTCAATTCAATCACAATATACATTACACTCAGCCGCATGTGTAAGTGAATATAACGAAACTGACGTGAATTCACGAAATTCGAAATAACAGAATGGCGATCAAGAAAAAAAATTACAATATAAAAATTGAAGATGCTAGAAATTCATCTTCTGAAATTTTTATTCTAATAATTACCAGAGTAATCGAAAAATGCCAAGATGCGTAACCTTTTAAACCCCCCCCCCTTTAGAGACTTTAAATTAACTGTGTTAAAACTAAACGTATTGAAATAAATGAACTTTATAAAAGTCTTCCTTTCTTACTTAGAAGAATTTATTTTATGCATTTCTGACGTTCAAGAATAAGCGGTTAAAAATAATGTAACAAAATCTATTCTCTCTTCGAATTAATCTGATTGATGAGCAGATTCTTCAACAATAGACAGTTTACATGAGGCTCACACCATTAAGAGTGTCTTCAGTTCATGACGCTGGGGGAAAACCAGCAGAAAATACGCAGTTGTAAATATTTATGAAGTAATCTGTGAAATAACAAAGACGAAACTTGGATTAGATGAAGCCTTGTGGGAAAAGAAATCAATCGGAATGTTTGTTTTTTTTTTCTTGCTGGGACTTCTGCCAAGATGGAGGGGCGTAATGAGGTAACATAACAAATACGACGCCATGTATCATCGGGGTTGACTGTTGACCTAATCTGATAGAACTTAGCTTAAAACAATCGGTCATGAATTCAACTTTAGATTTAAAGCATAAGAGTTTTTTAAAATCATTTACAACCTTACTAAAATTAATTGAAACAAGCGCTTTAGTTTCCTTTCATTAATCCCACGGTGAGTTTTAGACCCACTAGAGTGACAGGGTGTAATTGATTTCTATTTTTCCTCAGATTAGGTCATTTGCAGTAATGTGCAGTAATATGAATATATTTTCTGGGTGTATGACAAAATTTGTCTGGCCTTGAAAATTATTGTGTCATCTGTGATTGCATCAGATTTTTATCACACACTATTGTCTCGACTGTTGATTAATTGTCCTACGGTGAATGTCTGCGATGGACGTTACTACCAGGAAGTGTACGAAAATATTAATTTTTCACAAACACAATGACAAGCCTTACCAGTGAGCAAATCAAAGTACTATCGACTGGCTTGGAAACTTTCTTGATTTAAATCTAATCGAGAATCTGTGGTCAATCTGTAAGGAACGACTTCATGGAATGGACATACGAAGTACTAACATCTGGATTGGGCCATGTTTCATTTGAAAAATACTAAAAAAGTGTAAATAATAACGGAATTATTCCTTTTATTTCAATTAATTCGCCCAAGCTTGTAGATACCTTCTAGCATAAGTCTGCATTATATTCGGTAAATCTGAAAAGGTACTTTATATCTTTGCACATATGTTTCCTAAAGGCCATTGTCAGACTGCGTTGAGTCGATCGCAGCTTAAGTGCATTAAATAAATCTAGAGAATAGATTCACAGTAACTGCTTCACACATAGAAAAAAAATAAGCAATAGGCAAAATTTATGTGACATGGAATATGAAAGCTCTGTAGATTCGGAAATTTTAAATAAGTTATAAATCTTCATGTAATAAAGTATGTATTGGTATTACGTAAAGATTGTGCGTCCTTTCAAAATTAACAGGGTCTCTTTCCGTCATGACTCTAAAGATTAACTATATCAGGCAGCGAAGCCTCTGATCGGGAGGTTTTGAGTATCATTGAAACACCTCTTAATTGTTTGTGTTCCAAGATTCAACTTGAACCGCGGTGGCATCACCTGCTAGCCTATCACCCATGAGCAAATATTTAAATTCCAAATTGGGGTCATAAGACTATGAAAATATAAAAATATATTTTTATAGTAAAAATTCCAGTAATAAATTTCCATAGTAAAAATAATACTAGCAATATATTTTTGGATAAAAATATATTGCCAGCATTTTACTAAATAAAATACCATCAATGCAGTTTTGAAAACAAAATTACCAGGAATATATATTTGTAAATGAAATTACTAATGCTCCCAAGGAATGAAATTTCGGGATTAGATGACATAAGGATATGATATGCCGTTAAACGAACAAGCAAACAAACAAACCAAGATCTTTGCATAAGAGTCAATCTATTCCATACAGAAGTTACACTGTTTCTGGAAACTTCAAGTTAATAGCTTTTTTTATTTAGATGTAGAAATGTATTTATGTAGATATAGAAATCTATTTATGTAGATATGGAAATCATAAATTCTGTAAGTTAACGAAATGACAGTGATTAGAAACTGGCACATGAAATGTTACCCTAAAGACTCACTGAAAACACCCCATTTAAATAACGCTGAAATATATTAATTAATTAAATCTGTAATTTGAATATGGATAAAAAAAAAAACAATTTTCAAATTTTCGGCATTAATACCATCAAAGACATTATTCTCCATATTTACAATCCTTTCAAAATCACACGCTATCCGATGAAGAGATCAAGAATAAATGATTTGCATTAATGTCTAAAATTTACAATAACGACCTTGCAATGGGGAATTTGAAAACGAATACATCCCCAAAAATAAGTGAATGTTGTCAAGTGATTAGCTTAATCCTGTTGATCTCCTTCTCCCTCTTTCTTCGTGAAGCGCACAATATGAAAGGGAAGTTCAGGCATCGAAGAGTATTAAGTCATCAGAGGGATCTCAAATCATTACAAAAAGGATGATTTACTTTCAATTCCTGATAACTTCAAAATTGTTAATCCTTTGAATTTACTCTGGATATAGAGGTTTTAGAAAGCGACTCTAAAGATATACGTGAAGTGCTAGCTGCCAAAGTACACAGAACAACATAACATTTTAACTGACGATGGAATAAGTTCAGAAACATAATTCATAATTCACAGCCATCTAAAAATAATTTTCCGAATCAAGGAAATGGGGAGGCAAAGGGAATCAAAGACATGCTTACCACCATTTTGATTCCTTTACAAAAGGCTTCTGTAGCAGATAAAATAATCGATAATTGCTTCGTATTGAAATTGTTGACCATGTTCACCATAGCCTATGAATATAGAATACAGTGCAGTACGTAATCTGTTCAATGACACTCTACTGAATCTGACTATATCGCCAATACCACAAGCAGCTGTTCCGTAATTCTTCAGACTTCGATATCAAAGGCTGGGAATGAATATTCGGGAAAAACATGGCCGCCTTTATACACGTCGGATTGAATATTTTGAGCCTTCTGTTTGGTTAATACTTCTATTGGTGAACTATAAAAATGAATCACCCAAAAACTCGAAACGGCCCTCCATTTTGGGTACATTATGGAATCGTCTATCAAAATATTAGTAAAGTCAATATTTACATGGAACAAATACTTTAGTATTCATAAAATATAAATATAATATAAATATTTGATTTGTAATTATTTTTTAAATTAATATCCACAAAAATTAGTTATATCATTTTGTCCACTATTAAGTATTTCAGTTTAATAAACATTAATAACAATATTATAAATTTGTGCTGTCATCACAACAAAAAAGGGGGAAAAGTTGTTATTTTACCCATAATTGGGACCCATTAAATCAGGCACTATCACTCCGCGCCAGAGTGATTCTGAGAGTAATTCAGAAGAGGATTGGGCTAAAAGTAGGACTATTTACGTTTATACCCCCGAAACTAAGGACTCACATTCATACCAAAAACTGACGTCTCTTAAGAAAATAACTAATGGATGCAGTTTTACGTCCTACCCAGGATTAATACGAACCTTATAGGTCAGTACCAAATATGACAGGAATGAAAGCCCCTAATTACAATTTTGTAATTGGCTTTGTAAACAAATCCGACATGTTATTTTCCGATTGAACATATTCAATTTGTACTGTTTTCTTTTGTACCTGGTCCCTAACAAATTGATATTTAATATCAATATGCTTTGATCTTTGATGTATTGTTGGATTGATTCATTGTAATAGTGCTGTCCATTAATTCGAACTGTATACCAAGAAACCATGATAGTCGACCCAAGTCGGTCATTTTAAACCTTATATTTAAGAAATTTTTAATTTTTAATAGAACAGCTTCACATTTTGAAGCAATTAACACATCGTCGAACCAAATAATCAGAATTGCTAATATTTCATTATTAAATATTCTTTTGTACAGGCATGGGTAAACTGGGGAGGGTACAAAATATTATAGTAATTCATTCCACGTTCTTCCGCTTTGTTTGAGCTAATATAGTGACTTTTTTAGTTTCCATACATATTTATCACCTTTTTCAAAACGTTCTAGCGGTTCTATGTATATTTCATAGTCAATCGGAGCATTTAAATACGCTGCTTAAACATCCATATGGAGTATATCCATACCATAATCTGCGGCCATTTGCATCACAATTCTGATTGTTGTCATGTATGTTGTTGGACTGAATGTCTCTACATAATCTTTCCCGTATATCTGCGAGAATCCCTTAGCTACAAAACGAGCCTTATACACTGGCGAGCCATCCTCATTTCGCATTATAGTATAAACCTAATGGCTGCCGATTATATTTTCATCATCCGGGACTTTTTTCAATTCAAATGTATCATTTGATACTAGGAATTCCATTTCTTTTTGCATGGTGGCTATCCAGCATTTGGAATTATCAGAATTTATGGCTTCTTGATAGTTCTTAGGGATGCATTGCACCGAATAGCAACAGTCAATGTCACAAATATTACATAGACAAAACTTGTCTATATTATTTAATGAAACATGCATTAATATATATATATATATATATATATATATATATATATATATATATATATATATATAAAGTATGCGGCTGATATTTGAGGACAGATTTTATGGATTAGTAAAAAAAACTTGCTGAACAAATGAATATAATTATAGTTGATTACAAACAAGTAAACATGAAATTAAGCTAACTATTGTTTAATTTTATTCAATAAAACCACCACTAGCATCAATAACTTCATATTGCATATGTTGTCAATACAGAGCTTCACAACTGTTTCTAGAACGTCAATGTGTGTAGCAGCATTTCATCTAAGACCTTGTGGAAAAAGGTATGGTGGCATAACATGTCCTTCATTGCTAACAACACCCATAACACTTGAAGGAAATTTTGTGCGCATCACTCTTGGCATCTCAGAAGGATCTAAACAAAACCATCTGTAATTTCTTTTGCTAAGTTTTTGATCTTGATCAAAATTTTTCTTATCTGAGAAAAAGTAAATCACACAGGCTTCTGAAGGATTTTTATGTTTGTTTAAAAGCTTTTTGGATCTGTTTAAACGTTTTTCTTTTGTTTTGTTTTTTCAAACATAAATTGACGGCTCTTTATCACGTAATAAATTACGGATGTTCTCATTTTATCAGAACGTCTTTTACTTTTTAATACAGACATTGGGGAACTGTCAGCGTCTTCTAACTCTTTTCGTATTTTGTGGACAAACGATCTTGCAACTTTGAGGAAACGTGCAATATCCAAATCGCTATGATCTGCCTTTAATGCTACAATCACCGAATGCCTTTTCATTTCATTTGTTATCATCGGGTTTGCCATTCTTGATTTCTGAAAAATAAAAACATCAGAAATTAGTGGGAAGCAGTATTAATCTTAAATCTGTATGTCCTCAAATATCAGCCGCACCCTGTATATATGAATGGATATTTCTATTATTAATCCCACACATATTTATTTATTGCTTAAACGATATGTTTAATGCATTCACATATTTCAGGAGATGCTGCTTTTATATATTTATTAAACAGTATATTTATTTCCATCTACCTGGATATTCGACAAGTCTTGTTAAAATACACACGTACACACACACACACACACACACATACACACACACAGAGTGAGAGAGAGAGACACACACACATAGATAGATAAATAGATAGATAGATAGAGAGAGGGAGATATTATCTAAACTACCAGAACCTAGGTTCTGGTTCTTTTTGGTGATCTAGTTTTTGTTCTTCTTGACGTATTGGGCAATTTTACGTTTTCAGTTACTCAGTCGATGTTTTTATTCTTTTGCCCAGCCATTGTGGTTGTGGGTGATTATTTTCAAGCAGCACGCATGGTTTTAGACTTTTCTTTTTTGCTTGGATTTTTTCCCTGATTTCAATTTGTCTAATATTTTTATTTACAAATTGTATTATCTGTCAATTATCTATTATTCTCGCCAAAGTATAGGTAAAAAAATACAATAATATATATATATATATATATATATATATATATATATATATATATATATATATATATATATATATATATATATATGTGTGTGTGTGTGTGTTTGTGTTTGTGTGTGTGTTTGTTTGTGTGTGTGTGTGTCTGCGTGTGTGTGTAATAAGGTGGACGCATTCTGATTAAGCGTATTGCATTTTTTTGTGCCACAATATTGAGCAAAGAAAACAAAAATGCAATATTGATCTTGTCACATTTCTGGTTCAATTCTGTTACGAGATTTAATCATTAGGGTCAGAATTATTAGTTTAGTAATGAAGTTCATTAAGGTAATTTTCGATGCTGTTCTACGGAATGCAGATGTTGAATGAAAATTATCATGTACCATCGAGGCCGTGTATTCCAGGCAGTGATGGACAGACTTTGCCTGAGTCACAGAACTAATTTCTACTCGGAACTAATTAAACCCCGGAATTAATCTCAACACGCAACTAATTTCAACTCGGTACTAATTTCAACTCGGTACTAATTTCAACTCGATTTAAAATCAAAGTTATCAAGTTTATGGTAATTCCTAAAAAAAAATTCAATGAGTTGGTGTTACTTCTTTTATTTAGCATTAAAAATCCTTAGTAGACAAGATAATTCAGAATTCATCTTTTCTGCCAAATCATTCTTTTTTTTATTGCAAATGAATAAAGTGATACTTTTTTATTTACTTTTATTCATTTAAATCTCATCCAAATGCAATTTTCTTTGTAGCAAACAGTAGATAGCTTAGCTGTTTAATTCCGAGTTTACATTAGTTCCGAGTTGAAATTAATTCCGAGTTGAAATTAATTCTTCACCCCCTTTGCTTATATAAGAGGAAACAAACACAATGAGGCTCGGACGCTTATAAGAATTAGAGGCGTGGATAGGCTTTGCCTCACCGAGATTCCTTAGTGAAGCGATGATATGCTGGCAGCTCAGGTGATATGCATTTTTTCGACTATCTCCTTCAAACACTCTGTTAATCCTATAAATAATCCTAAGACTATTGTCCTTCATAATATAAAGCTAGTGAAAAAGAAAATTGTCTGCCGTTGTTGGACTTTGAATATAGAAGCTATATACGACATGAAACGTATCCCGTGTTTGGATATATGTATACCTAGTTTAGTTGGAATCTCTCTAAATATTAATATGCTGACACCATTCGTTATATCACGACTGTCAACAATTACGTTTAACAACTCGGTATGCTTATTAGTATAAAAGTCGTCTAAGTTGTTTTGTATTTCTACCGCCTCCTTGCCTACATTTATTTTATTGGCTCTCTTCATTATGGCTAGTGCTGACTTAACCTCTATAGATTACTAGTAAATACGTGCCGTAAAAGTTGACAGTCACTGTTAGGAAGTTTAATAGTGATACGTAATAAAACAAAAGCCTTGGAGCAATGTAGTGGGATTCAATAAAACGGTGATAAAGCATCCGAAAATACACGCATGCGCAAATTAATTGAAACAAAACGAATAATTTCGTTATTATTTACACTGTTTTTCACATTTTAGTACTTCCTATGTCCATTCCACGAAGTCTTTCCTTGCAGATTGACCAGAGATTCTTGAATGGATTTACATCAGGAGAGTTTTCGAACCAGTCTATAGTACTTTGATCTGCTCAGTGGTAGGGCTTGCCAGTGTGTTTATGCAGCGTTACAATTTTCATACGCTCCCTTGGCGTAACGTCCATCGTAGACAATGGCCGTAAGACAACTAATCAACAGTCGAGATAGTAATGTTTGGGTGATAAAAACCTGATGCAATCAAGAATGTCACAATATCTTTCAAGGCCAAAGAAATTTTATCATACACCCCGGAAATAGATTCATATTACTGCACACCACAGCAAATAACCTAACCTGAGGAAATAATCGAAATCGATTACGCCCTGTCACATGAGTGGGTCTAAGACTGACCGTATGGTAAAAGAAAGAAAACTAAAGCGATTGTTTCAATATGCACAAGGGTGTCAAATAGAAATCAAAGAACCTTTCAATTCATCCGTTCCCTTTAAATTTTTCGACATTCAATAATATTTATGATTCATTGATAACAGCTATTTTTTTCAGAAATCAATTTTTGCCCAGTATCGTTTCACGTTAGATATTTATACTTCAAACTATTGTATTCTGGTAAATATACATTTCTATTAGTCTAATAACTGGTGTGTCTATCTACAGTTTTTTTTTATCTTGGATTGGCGATTAACTTTTTAGCTACTCGTGTATCGCTCGGAAGAAAACTTTTGCAACAGAAAAAAAGATGGCGACGACAAATCCTATTCTAAGACCAAGCTGAAGCAGCCGACAAAAGGTATCTGTATGCGTCACATGAAATGCTTGAACAAATAAGACTGCTATCTAGAAAACATAGGGTTAAAGGCACTGATTAATTAAACGGTTATTTTGGCTCGGAACTCATTTTGTATAAATATAAATAGTTTAATTGTATAGATTATGGTTATGGTCCAATATCCTCGCACCACGGTTATGGTCCAAGGTAGAACCAAGGAAGAACAACACGAACACAAGAGTAGTAAATAACAAAGATCTATTACAACACAAATATAATACATGAAGTTGAAGATGTTAGTATTAACTGTCAGTCTGGTTTAGAGTGAACTAATATGTCTTGACTAGTTAGGTCTCAACTCATTCCTCATCCCTCTCTCTCTCAGAGAAGCGCACTATTTATAGAATCAGGAAGAGTCCACTATCGTTATAGGTAAGGTCTCATAACACCCCCCCTTCCAAAGCTTTTGCGTCGCAGGGGTCTTTAGTATTTTTTTCTCTTTGGATTTATTACCAAAGGCTCTGTGACTTTTCTTTTTGTTGAAACTTGACTAATGCATGGAATAATAATGCAACACAAAATGTACTTAGAACAAAATGTATTGAAACAAGAAAGTGTACACAATATTTACATATAGTCTTTTGTATATTCCTGGGAAGACCGTTCCTGGAGAATGTGTTGACTAAGTCGCAGTCGGGCAGAGTCTCTAGTTGAATCTCTTGATTCGCCTCCCATGTCTTCCCGGTACCAACGATATTTATATAGTCGGTACTCCACTATGCAAATTAGGTGGATCCTACCACAACACTTTTCCTGGTCGATTTTCGTGGTTCAGATATTGTTTGCGGCCTTTGCATATCAAATGTATCGAATATGATATCCATCACTTCTTCTTCCTGAGGTGGACCGTTAGACTCATCTAACAGCCTTTTTCTTATTTGATTTACATGTCTTTTATGTGAGAATTTCGGGCCCTGTATTGTGTAAACCATGTTCCCGATTCTTTTTTCAATTGTACCTTGCTGCCAGTAGGATGTATTATTTTTATACGTTTTGAAAAAAACTTTCTCTACTGGGTAGAATTTTAGGTACGTACGACATTGGGATTTGTTTTGTTTGTTTTGGTAGCAATTTGTCAAATACTGATCTGATTTTCCCGGGCGAACTTCTGCGGGTGATAATGCCGATGGCGTAGCACTGTTTGGAGTAATTTGATATACTTGTAAAAATTGTTGCAACGCCTTTTCTATAGGCACGTCATATGCTTTCTTTAACTCTCTTTTGAGTGTGCTCTACAAATCTCTGTGCTTGCCCATTTGATATTGGGTGATATGGCGGGGATTTGATATGTTTAACTTGGAAAGTTTCACAAAATTCTTGAAAGTCCGCAGATGTGAATTGTGCCCCATTATCAGTGACTAGGCAATCAACCACTCCGAAACGAGCAAACAGCTCGTGGAGGCAATTTATGGTAGTTTCAGAAGTAGGTTTTCTGCAACGAAACACTTCTGGCCATTTACTATAACTGTCTACTATGATCAAATAGTAGAAACCATTTATTGGCCCTGCGAAGTCGACATGGATTTTGACCATGGTCGATCTGTCTATGGCCAAGGCTTATGGATGATCGGCGGTGCGTTTGCTTATAAGGAACAACCCTTGCATTTTCCCACCATATGTGTAATGTCCTGATCCATGTTTTGCCAATATACGTAACTACGCATTAACGATTTCATTCTGTTCTTTCCAGGTTGGCCCATGTTGAAGTCCTTTTGTAGTGTTTTCGGAACTACTATCCTTTCGTTATATAGTAGAACGTTGTCACATGACGAAAAACTGTCTGATACCTTTTTATTTTTTTCTGTAATTTTTGTTTTCGTTTCTTTTATGAATTCATCATTTATTGCTTCATTTCTTATCTCTTATAGTGTGACGGGGGGGGTGTTCGAACTGTACTACGTAGTGATGTCCTGATATCTTCTTCGTGTCGTAGGGCTGCAATTACGGAATCTTCCAATGGATCCGTTTTCTTAGGTATTAGTCTCGACAGACCATCTGCATGACCAATATTTTCGTTGGCAGATACTCCGATTGGAAATTGTAGTTCAGTAAAATTGTACCCAGCCTTAACAACCTATTTGCTGTGTAGACGGGGAAAACATTCTTCGATCCAAATATTGTTAATAACGGCTTGTGGTCCATCTGTAAAGTAAAAAAAAAAAATCTCCCGTAAATATATCTATGAAATCTGGTAACTGAAAAAATAATCACCAGCACTTCTTTTTCGATTTGTGAGTAATTCTTTACAAAGTTCTTGAAGCATGCGCGATGGGTTTTATTGTCTCATCCGGCATTTTATGCAGTATACATGCTCCGACTCCATAGGCCGTCGCGTCACTTGCAACTATTATTTCTAATTTTGGATCATAGTGCGCTAAAAATAGATCCGCGGTTAGCGTCTTAATTATTTTGTCAAACGTTTTCTGGCATTCATCTGTCCACTCCCAAAATTTTTCTTTCTTCAACAGTTCGTTTAGGGATGCGCGTAATTTGTGCATGTTTGGAATGAATTCTTGGTAAAAATTCACTAAGCCTAAGAACCTTTGTAATTCGGCTACGTTTTTTGGAGCTGGCATTTTTTTTATTGCCGTTGCCCTTTCTGGGTCTGGTCGCCTTCCTTCTTCATCGATAATATGGCCCAGATATTTTATTTCCTTCATAAAGAAATCGCATTCGTTTTCTTTTACCTGGAAACCATAGTTTTGTATTCTCCTGAAAACCTCTTGAACGTGTTCCCAGTGTTGTTCAATGTTTTTACTATTTATCAGTATGCCATCAAGGTATGAAATCGTGAAATCAAGTCCGCTTAGCATAGTATCCATTATTTGTTGAAATATTGTCGGCGCGACCTTAATCCCGAATGGTAATCTTTGGAACTTGTATAATTCTTTGTGTGTGTTTATGCACAATAATCTCGAGCTTTCCTCATCTACTGGTATTTGTAGGTACGCTTCGATCAAGTCTATTTTTGAGAAAAAATTTCCTCCGTTTAATTTTGTGAAAACTTCTTCTGGACTGGGTAGAGGATAGTGGTAATCCTTTATCGCTGCGTTCAATCCCGTTGAGAAATCAGCCCATACTCGTATCTCACCCGATTTCTTTTTGACGTAAACCGTAGGTGCGGCCCATTGACTGTATTCTACTTTTGTCAATATACCGATTCTTTCGAGTCTATCCAACTCTTGATTTATTTTTTATATTGAAGCAAAAGGTACGTTCCTTTTCTTCTTGAAGTTAGATTGTACATTTTCTTTTATTTCTATATTTGCTGCCATTTTTACACCTCCCGAGGCCGGCTGAAAATATTTTGGGGAAACTCTCTTTTAATTTCTCCTTTAATTTATTTGCCTCGGTCGATAAACTTTTCACTTTTTGGCAATTCTGTACTTATTGGTAAATCCCAGAGGTCGAAATTCTGCATCCATTCCGTTCCAAATAAATTTTCTGTGTTTCTTAGCACATACATTTCTAATTTTTTGGTCATTCCATTGAATGTCACATTTGTAATAACTTATCCTTCAAATTTTATTTTTCTCCCTGTTACCGACCTAACAATTTTATCGGTTCTCAACATAGTCGGTTTTTTCAATTTTCTCCATGTTTGTACGTTAATAATAGTTAAGTCCGAGCCGGAATCCAATTGTAGTCTGACTTTTCTGTTTAACATTTCTACTTGCACGTATTTTCGTTTGTTTGTCTCGTACGCTTGGTCAGTCCTAGTGACTCTTACTCTGCTTTCTTTCCTAGTCCAACAATGAGAACTTTTATGACCCACTTTTTTGCACGACAGAAAGTTTTAAAGCGGTCTTGACAATCTTTATACCAATACAAAGTCTCACAACAATAGCAGAGTTGATCGTTTAGGGTAAAATCACTCTGTGGAAATCTATCAAACCACTTTTTGATGCCTGAAGAGCTGGGGATCGATCGATATAAACCTTCCGAATGATTCTGGTCGCAGTCTCTTCCCGAAATTCATAGTGAATAATAAGACGAATGTGCAACTACTCGTTGTTCAACTTTAGAACATTTATATGCGGTTAAAAAGTTAACATTCATCTAAGTCTGACTGGTAACTCTACGATGCAATGTTTCAATCAAGAATGCAATAGAAATCGGCACCCAAACAAACGCCAGTGTCAAACTTTGGTCGTTTTATATTAACAACTACCAATATAACCCGTCTTAGATCGAGTCTTTCGTTACTGGAAGTTTTTACCATTCTCTTCATGAACTAGGATTGGAATTCCATGCATGAAAAAGTAAATTAAATTTTTCGCTAATTGTAAAAAAAGGTTTTTTCTATTTTTCGTCTTCAAGGTTGTAATTTTTTCCAGCCAATTTGAACTCAAAACCGGCACTGAAGAATTATCTATCAAACAAAAAAAAATCTTAAAAATCGGATGAAAATTGTGAAAACGCATAAACAACATCAGCTCACACACCCATACATACACACACATTTTAAGAATCATAGATATAGATAATTAATTATATAAATTAAACTGTATAATAATAAATAATATAGTAATAATTTAAACAATTTTTTTATTAAAGTTTTTTATGAACAGATAGGGAATAGTATAACGTTGCTGAGATTTATAATGGACAGGAAGTAGAGAAGAGCCATTGTCGCAAACAATTAGCACCCAAAACTGACACTGAAGAATTATCTATCAAACAAATAATTGATCGAAATCGAATGAAAACTGTGGAAACGCAAAAGCACATCAGACACCCAACATAAATACACACATATTTTGAGAATTATAGATATAGATGAAAATCAGTCACAAACTTTTGGCAATCATCTGATAATGTTATGGGAACTTACCCATAATAATAATGGACTATTCCGGACATCATAAATACTGCGCCTCAAGAGGAAGCAGGCAGTTAATTTCAGGTTCAGAGTTCAGCTCAGAGTCAGAGTCAGTCAGAGACTGAGCCGCGTCAGACGATTACTGTAAGACATTGGAATAGTGATACTTGTCGAGACAACATAGTTCACTCTAACCAAATCTGATATTCATTACTAATACTTCTACTTCTTTGTACATATTTCTGTTGTAATATATCTGTGTTATTCCATACCTGCGTTAGAGTTATTCTTCATTGGTTCTACCTTGGACCATCACCGTGGTACAAGGAACTTGGACCATAACAGATAATATCAATTCTACTATTTGACAGTGAATGCTGTACAATTTCCTCACAGATATAATTATCCAGATGGTTGATATGAGCACCATGGAGACAATATATGGACAATATAGATTTAAGGAATATGGGAACGAAAATAATATTTATTCTTTATATCAGAAAATTGAAATATAAGAACGTTAGGCTTGGAGAATTTAGCACACTCAGTTGACATCGTTAAACTAAGAGAGACAGTGGAAAACGGTGGTTAATTTAACTAACATATTTATGTGAATGGATGAGAGAACTGTGACAATGCTTGGCGATAAAAGGGAACAGAAGCCGGGAGATCAACGAAGAAAAAGGAAAAGAATCCGGGAGATCAACGAAGATGTACGATCTGAATCGATAAGACTCATAAAAGAAGAAGCCATGTTAATAATCGATACTTCTCTTTGGAAATATGTTTTCTTTCTGGCCATTCTGTGGTTCCATCGTCATCAGGACTGATCTGTTATAAAATTCCTTTCCATGCATTCATGGGCTATTGGGCTTTTCACATTGCCTCTCTCCATCTCTGCCGTATCTATTCGTTTCTATGCTTGTATACCCCTTTCCTACGTTATACATTCTGCAACATATGTGTTCTATGATCTTCTAGTCTCTGTAAATGTCTGAGATAGTTATCTCTATTTTGCCTGGTTGCATTTATTTCAGGAATTGTTTTAATCACATATAGGCTTTATTCATTAATTCATCTGCTGACACATTTTTCTAAGATACAAGAATCTTAGCTGTCATACTCATATATTCTTGCCTATATTTTTCAAAAGGTGAATTATCTATTCTGAACGTGCAATGAAATAGTGACTTATGCTTCCCTAAAGAAATAGTGAAATGCTTCACTAATGAAATAGTGAAATATGCATTCGTAATGAAATAGTGAAATATGTTTCCTTAATGAAATAGGGAAATATGTTTCCTTAATGAAATAGGGAAATATGTTTCCCGAATGAAATAGTGAACAATGTCTACCTAATGAAATAGTGAAATATGTTTCCCTAATGAAATAATGAATTATGCTACCCTAATGAAATAATGAAATAAGTTCCTTAATAAAATAGTGTATAATGCTTCCATAACGGAATAGTGTAATATGCATCCCTAATGAAATAGTGAAATATGTTTCCCTAATGAAATAGTGAAATATTCTTCCTTAATGAAATAGTGAAATATACTTCCCTAATGATAAAGTGAATTATCACTCCATAACGAGAGAGTGAAATATGCTTTCCAAACGGAATAATGAAAAATGTTTCCCAAAATAAATATTGAAATGTGATTCCCTAATGAAAAAATGAAAATTGTTTGCCTAATGAAATAGTGACATTTGTTTCGCTAATGAAATAGTGAATTCCGCTTTCCTTATGAAAAAGTGAAATATATTTCCTAATGAAATAGTGTTATATTTTTCCCAAATGAAATAGTGAAATATGTTTCGAGAAAAAATAGTGAATTATACTTCCCTAATGAAATAATGAAATAAGATCCCCTAAAAAATAGTGAAATATGCTTCACTAATGAAATAGTGAAATATGATTCCCTTAAGAAATAGTGAAATATGTTTCCCCAAATGAAATAGTGAATAATGCTCCCCTAATGAAATAGTTAAATATGTTTTCCTAGTGAAATAATAAAATATATTTCCCTAATGAAAAATGAAATATGTTTCCCTAATGAAATAGTGAAATATGATACCCTAATAAAATGGTGAAATATGTTTCCCTGATGAAAGAGTGAAATATGCATCCGTAATGAAATAGGGAATTATGCATGCCTAATGAAAAAGCGAGATTTGTTTCCCTCATGAAATAGTGAAATATTTTTCACTTATGAAATAGTGAAATATTTTTCCCTAGTGAAATATGCATCCGTAATGAAATAGTGAATTTTGCATCTCTAATGAAATAGTAAATTGTGTTTCCCTAAATAAATAGTGTAATATGTCTCCCCAATGACATAGTGAAATATATCTCCCTAAAAAATATTGGAATATATTTCCCTAATGAAATAGGGAAATAGGTTTCCCCAATGACACAGTGAAATATACATCCCTAAAAAATAGTGAAATGTGCTTCCCTAATGAAATAGTGTAATATTTTTCCCTAATGAAATAGTGAAATATGATTCCCTAATAAAATAGTGAAATATATTTCCTTAATTTAATAGTGAAATATGCTCCCCTAATAAAATAAGGAAATATATTTCCTTAATGAAATACTGAAATATGCACCCCTAAACAATTAGTGAAATATGATAGTGAAATATTTTTCCCTAGTGAAATATGCATCCGTAATGAAATAGTGAATTTTCCATCTCTAATGAAATAGTAAATTGTGTTTCCCTACATAAATAGTGTAATATGTCTCCCCAATGACATAGTGAAATATACATCCCTAAAAAATATTGGAATATATTTCCCTAATGAAATAGGGAAATAGGATTCCCCAATGACACAGTGAAATATACATCCCTAAAAAATAGTGAAATGTGCTTCCCTAATGAAATAGTGTAATATTTTTCCCTAATGAAATAGTGAAATATGATTCCCTAATAAAATAGTGAAATATATTTCCTTAATTTAATAGTGAAATATGCTCCCCTAATAAAATAAGGAAATATATTTCCTTAATGAAATACTGAAATATGCACCCCTAAACAATTAGTGAAATATGATAGTGAAATATTTTTCCCTAGTGAAATATGCATCCGTAATGAAATAGTGAATTTTCCATCTCTAATGAAATAGTAAATTGTGTTTCCCTACATAAATAGTGTAATATGTCTCCCCAATGACATAGTGAAATATACATCCCTAAAAAATATTGGAATATATTTCCCTAATGAAATAGGGAAATAGGATTCCCCAATGACACAGTGAAATATACATCCCTAAAAAATAGTGAAATGTGCTTCCCTAATGAAATAGTGTAATATTTTTCCCTAATGAAATAGTGAAATATGATTCCCTAATAAAATAGTGAAATATATTTCCCTAATTTAATAGTGAAATATGCTCCCCTAATAAAATAAGGAAATATATCTCCTTAATGAAATACTGAAATATGCACCCCTAAACAATTAGTGAAATATGATACGTAATGAAATAGTGAAATATGCATCCCTAATGAAATAGTGAATTATGCATTATTAGTCAAAAAGTGAACTATGTTTCCTTAATGAAATAGTGAAATATGCTTCCCTAATGAAATAGTGAATTATGCTTGCTTAACGAAGTAGTGAATTATGCTTGCTTAATGAAGTAGTGAAATATGCATCCCTAAAGAAATAGTTAAATATATTTCACTAATGTAACAGTGAAATATGTTTCTCTAATTAAATAATGAATTATGTTTCCCTAATTAAATAGTGAAATATTTATTACAGATTATTTGTGAAAAATTTTTCCCTAATGAAATAGTGAATTACACTTCCCTAATGAAATAGTGAATTACACTTCCCTAATGAAATAGTGAATTACACTTCCCTAATGAAATAGTGAATTACACTTCCCTAATGAAATAGTGAAATATATGTCCATAATGAAATAGGGATATGTGTTTCTCTAATGAAATAGTGAATTATGCTTCCCTAATGAAATTGTGATATATGTTTCCCTAATGAAAGAGCGAGTTATGCTTCCTTAATGAAATAGTGAAATCTGCTTACCTAATAACAAGCAAAGCTTTATGAAACATAAGAATTTCCTTAGAAAAAAAACGAAAATATTTCTGAGCTTCTATGTCATTTTATACAACTTTTATGCCAAATATATTTATTTTTACAATCAGAAAATGAATGTATCAAATTACACCGGAAAATTAACGAGAAAGGAAGGCATAGAAAATTTAACACTCTGTGGTTTTCTTTATCGCAAGTGACAAACAGTAATCTAAAAAACGCGTTTATGTGAATGACTGACAGGTCGAGTTTACCCTCGCAGTGGAAGAATTAGACGCATAAAATCGAAGATATCTTGACAATAGAGACTGGAAGAAACGGCAAGATTGAATAATCAATCATTCTCTCACATGTTCAGATTAAGCGAGGATATTATAACTAAACCCGTCGCTTTGCGGGGTTAACTATTTGTCCATAGCTGGGTCCTTAACATGTGCTACCACTCCGGGTGAGGATGGACCTGGTAACACCAGCAATTAAGAGGTGGTTCCATGCTCCTCAAAACATGATCAGAGGCTTTCTGTCGGATGCAGTTTATCGTCATACCCAGGACGCAACCAATCGGTCCGACACAACAGGATGGCGCTACAACTATTTTCATTTACGAATTCAATTTATTAAGCGTAGCTTAGACGTGTCACAAAACTGAATGTATGGAGCACCCAGTGAAGATCGAACTCACGACGAATTGATTTAGCTAGACAAATTTGCTAGCCCTATAGCAATTTAGTGAGAGTAGCTTACATGTAGCACAATGTCCCAAAGTATGGACACCCCAATAAGGATTGATCTCACTTCCTCTTTATGTGATGTGGCCCCTCGAGATGAAGGCGATCATGGTTCGCCCCAATTAGCTGTTATTTGGAATTCTTAATAAATTGTGTCTTTCTGATATTTCTCTTAAACCTTGTTCCATCAGCCATTTAATAAAGCTAAGTATGTTATGCATTGCTTTCAAATACCTCTTTCCTTCAATCTGTCCTGTGAGTATCCAATTTTCCAAGCCCTCGTTAAGTCTTGTAGACTTTACACAATATCGCAGTGCTCCTTTATACATTTTTCAGGCCTCGCATGTTAAATGCAACATATTTATGGAAGGAAAGAAAGTAATTTATGTTAGGTATACCGGTTGTAACACAAAACTGTCCAAATCATGTAAAAGCAATCTATTAAAATCTTTTGTTTTCGTGTAATATACCGAGTAACAGCCAAATTGCCCAAATCGTGCATCAGCATAATTGTCCAATTGTTAGATTAAGATTTGAAACGTTGTGTCTTAGATATGATTAAAGATAAGTTAATGGAATTCTCCAAGGGTTTTATAACACTATTGGGCTCTAATCTAAGCAATAAGAATGTATAATTAATTTCTGATCATATATATATATATATATATATATATATATATATATTAACTAGTTTAAAATATGATTTTTATAATATTTATACTCTGTAAATTTACATTGAGCACTGTTTTGCAAAAATAAAAAAAATATCAATAAGAACACCGGATTATATATCTTACTGTTCATTCTCTTTACTTATATATATATATATGTATATATATATATATATATATATATATATATATATATATATATATATATATATATATGTATATATATGTATTATTCCAGGATCATTTTCCAACTTATTCAAGATGACCTTCGCCCTCTCTAAACTTATAACTTGACTTGGATTAATAATCTGTCTCACACGTCTCACGTACGATTTCATTTTTAAGTCTCTGTTTTCACGTCTCTTTCGATTGTCAAAGCTGAAACTCATCTCTCACGTACCCAGCGTCTTATGAACTGAGTTGGATCTTTTCTAATTGATCTCTTAAGGTCTAAGTTGAAATAGTGATCGCTCTTCCAGTTGTGACCTGCTTATCCAGTTTTTCCTCTCCAGCGTTCCTTCTTTTTTTAAAACTTATTCACCCTTCTCTTGAAGTTTTGTGAAATGGGTTTGAAGATGAAAACCAGTGTATGAATGTTGATATCATTACTGAAGGCCTGAATGATCTTTTTCATCTCACCATTGCTCACTTGGGAAAACAGTGGGACGTCGACAAAACAATTTAACTTTGTTTTTTTCCTAGCTGAATAACTTAAAGGGTTTTCAGTGATTTTTACGAATAATGTTATCAAGATAACTAAACGTCTTATCTGAAAACATGCAAAAAAGAAACCCAATTAGTTTAGTGTATTAGCATTTTGTGAGATGGCCAAATATGCCGTAACATGGTTTGGACAATTTTAATGTTATACTAAGTATGACCTGTTTGACGGTTTACTTAAGAGTTTTTGACCCGACCCATTAACGAATATCCTGATTAAACATCTGATTGCAATTTGTAATCTCTACTTAGCCCGGAAGAGATATTTTCGGCACCTTTCTGTATTCATATGGTGTGTAAGAGTTTTACAATCTGTTTGATTTGTAGTTTTCTCTCTAAAAACACTTCCCATGAGGAAGCAAAAATCATTTCTTTTACTGATTGGGTTGATAAGATCATGCTGACTATTCCATATTTTTTTTCATTCTTGTTGGAAAGATATAAGTCAATTACAAATATTGAAGACGTAATTTTTATTTGTTTTTCATTTGAATAGAAAGGCGTGTTATTTTTTGCGTGCGTGCCTATATAGCGCCATGAGTGCAATCGTTGGGATAAAGGAATATGGGTGCATATTAAGAGATAGAAATTAGTGGCATGCTTACGTATAGCTATAAATACGGTTTCATTGTAAGGGTGTATGTGTGTGTTTAAAGTCTTTGTAAATTGATGTGTCATGTCTGATATATGAGGAGATATCACTACCTTAGGGAACCTAATTGTCTGGTAAATTCTAAAAAAAATAATTGTTGTGGGGCTCTCCACTTTTACACAAGATGGACTCGTCTAAAGTATACTTATACTGACAGGGTGGACATACATTCAGATAAGGTTGAGATACGTAGTGTTCCGAGAGAGAGAGATAATTACGGTTTCACTTACAGAGACTTATACATATACTTTCTACTAACCCGCATTCTTGGACTACTAATCTTCATTTCAAGTTTGTATTCTTACGTTCAATATACTTATTTTCCTATTTGAATTACTGGCGTTGTTTATTTATTTATCCAGTATTCCATCCCCGGAATCCACAACACTTATCACACAGATTATTATTATTACTAGAGGGTTCGATTCTTTCAAGTTGTCTCATACTAGCAAATGTGGGCGTAACGGTTATGGCCGCCGAAAATGTGATTGTCGTACTGAGTTCGAATTCCAGGCGGTGTTTTTGAATTTGCATTCTTACTTACACTATAGTAACCGTTCGAGTCTCTCTCTGTCCATATCTCCACGCATAGCAAAGAGTTAATAAGAGATTAGAATGGGTTGTCTAGCTTTGATAGGAAATTAGTGCAGGTGAAAGAGAAAACGGAACCAGATAAAAGCCTAATTGACATACCAGCCTATAGCGATGTACATGAATATCTCGAGGTGGGTAGATGCTATTTACACCGAGGACTGGAGCTAAGAGAGGGGAAACGAAAGCTTGCCTTTGGAGTGAAGCATGCTTTTTCAGAAAGAAAACAGCAAAACCTACATCGAGTAATAGTTTCTTCACATGCATTCATTACAATCGGCTTGTACCGCTATGACAGGTGCTGCACCGCCGTCACAAGCTGAGACATCACTCTTTACGCGTAGATCCGAGGTTTCTGGAGACCAGCGGATGCCACACACGCATTGTTGTTCTAATTATTTTATTATAATAATTTTTGACACTATAATTCATTTTTATTTATTTATAATTACTTTTTTATTTATTTATGTGTATTTCATGGGCACATCATGACTCATGCTGAACGGTTTTAATCTCAATGAAGTCCCTTGCGATTTACGTCTATTGAGACACAAGATCACACCAAGACCTCAAATGGAACACGTATATACAATATGCTGTCTCTTTAAACTGGTCCATAAATTAAAAAAAAAACCTCCTGCAATGCTTTATCTCAGTCAGAAACAGATCAGATATAAATAGAGTATTACTGTCACATCAGTGCTGGATTTGCCTAATCTTTACTTTCGAGGGTCGACTGAATTCAAAGGGGGTGATTTTCCACTCAGCAACCCCTTTCCTCACAGAAGTAACGATGATAGCCTCCTGCTCATCGATAGGTATCTTCAAGTCAGATCTTCGAGCGGACTACATAGTTTGGTTTCACAAGTTCAGACGTTCACAGATAGAAGATGGCAAGCGCTGTACGCCGAGTCGAATCATCCACATTCCCTTCATAATCCATTTATGATAACGGTACATAGTCACACCCATAAACTGGGTCAGGCACAAACAATATAGTGTTACTACATACGCATGTAAGATTTACATGCGCACCTCCATAATAACTCAAAGTCACTATTTCACTAAGAAAAATACACATTTCTGCCGTATATATATATATATATATATATATATATATATATATATATATATATGTATATATATATATATATATATATATATATTGCTATCTATCTGGCATATTATCACAACATATGTACACTCATACAATATCACCAAAAACACAATATATATGCAACCGCCCGATAATACGTCGGCCGAAACTAATAATCCTACATCAAAAAACATATATACACCTCTGTGCAAATGAATTGAAACAACCGCTTTAGTTTCCTTTCTTTCATCAGAAGGTCAGTTTTAAAACCACTGGAGAGACAGGGTGTAATCGACTTCTATATTTCTTCAGATTAGGTCATTTTCAGTGATGTGCAGTAATATGAATCTATTTTATGTGTGTATGATGAAATTTGTTTAGTCTTGAAAAATATTGCGTCATCCGTGATTGCATCAGGTTTACATCACACCCAGACATTATTGTCTCGACTGTTGATCAGTTGTCCTGCGACCATTATCTGCAATGGTCGTTACACTAAAGAAGCGTACAAAAATTGTAACGCTGCACAAAGGGACTGGTATGCCAGGCGGGCAAAACAAAGTACTATCCACTGGCTCGTAATCTCTCCTAATTTTAATCCAATGGCGAATCTGTGGTCAATCTGGAAGGAATGACTTCATGAAGTGGACGAATTGCTACTATCTGCACTGGGACATGTTTCACCGGGAAAATAAAAAAAGTAAATAATAACTGAATTATTAGTTTTGTTTCAATTAATTTGCAGAAGGGTGTATATATATATATATATATATATATATATATATATATATATATATATATATATATATATATATATATATATATATATATACTAGCATCTGCACCAGTTTATAAGCAAGTCCACAATCCTATTATTATATGAATACAACAATATCTCCCCCTACTTAGGCGCATATATGTAAAGACTTGCGTAAAGTGGTGTGCAGACGAGTAATTTTGGTTTGCGTGTGTCTGCGTGCGTGTGTCTGTGTAGACAGATATATTTTATATGTGAATAATGCTAGGAGGTTAGACGTTCGTATCATGGATGCTTACTGGCGAGGTAAAACATATCTTTATATGTACGGTTATTGTTTTTGTGTCCATTGGTGTACAGTGTCGACAAAACGTTTGGCGCCATCATTTGGATTTCGAGCGATTTCGTTTAAAAACTGATGGATTCGGCAATTTTTAAAACTTATTTCTCCTGGTTCACTTCGGCCAAGAGGAACTTTTTCTTTCTCAATGATTTCGTCATTTATATATTATTATTATTATTATTATTATTATTATTATTATTATTATTATTATTAATAATAATAATAATAATAATAATAATAATAATAATAATAATAATAATAATAATAAATTGCTAAGCACACATACGGGAAAATTATATCCAGAAACAACTGAC
Organism: Acanthosepion esculentum; assembly: GCA_964036315.1. Lineage (NCBI taxonomy): Eukaryota > Metazoa > Mollusca > Cephalopoda > Sepiida > Sepiidae > Acanthosepion > Acanthosepion esculentum. The sequence goes on along the minus strand of OZ038505.1, from coordinate 92,767,199 downwards.
AATGTTGCATCAGGGTGAACAGTTTTAGCACCCACTGAATATAAAATGCGCCATGATAGATATCAGTACTAGAAAATATGCACTGTTTTATGGAAAGGAAACAGCAAGGAACTGGTATGAACACCACCTAGACCCGGTTGCAGAGATAGGATTGTAACAATTTTATGGGACTTTACAATACATGCAAACAGAGCAACCAAAGATAATCGGCTACACATCAAAGACCATAAAAACAAAATGCCTTTTGTTTTATTGACAGTTCTTCAAAAAACTATCAAAGTACAAGGGCTTTGAAGCGGAAATCTCAAAAAGGTAGCACGTCGGGAAGTAAATAATTCCAGTTGTAGTTGAAACCCTCTGATCGATTGGATAATGGTTCTGATAGAGTCAGTGAAGGGATTCCTTCAAGAAATACGAAAAAAAAAGTACTCCAAAGTACAGATCACACAATATGAAGAGGCTTATCTATGTAAAACGTGTTTTTTTTTTTTGTGGAATCAGCAGTGGAATATGTCATGCCGCCATTCTGACCCGGATGGAAATGTGTATACACACAATCCAAAAAGCAATAAAGCAACAACAGCAACAACAACAACAACAACAACAGCAATAATAATAATAATAATAATAATAATAATAATGATGATGATGATGTCACAGGTCGTCTGCCGGGTTAGAAATTTAGGAACAGTAACAATTTCATAAAAGTTTTTCTTTTCAAAGTTTTTTTTTTTTGTTTGTTTGTTTGCAAACACGATCAGTGGAAAATGTCATCGCGCCATTTCTGAACGTATGTCTCTGGTTGAAACCCGGGAGGAAATCTGTATACAACAGAAATCAAAGGAACTAATAAAATAATAATAATAATAATAATAATAATAATGATGATGATAATGATGATAATAAACAATGAAATTAACTTATCACTGCATGATTTTTACTTAAGAATTCATCTCAACTATGAAAATTTTATGGTTGATGGATTTTAAATTTGAGGTAAGCCTCTATTGAAAAACATCTCTTCGCCATGCACTAATGAGTTAAATAGTTACAACATCCTAACTTATTTGGAGTTCAAAACATTTCCCTATAATGGTGTATATATATATATATATATATATATATATATATATATATATATATATATATATATATATATATATATATATATATATATATATATATATCTGCTGATGAGTTCCAAATACAGGACGAAACGACCAATCAGTTATTGAAGCATTCTGTTGAGGATTCTTGTAGACTCGATTATGTACTTAATTATGATTATTTCAAATCCTCCTAATAATTTATATCACTTACTTGTGTAGGCTTCTAATACTCTGGATGGTGTGGCTTGGGGATAGAAGACGTGGCTCGTGGTGACAGTCCGTTTGTTAGGGAAACTCAGAAGAGTCACATCACGAAATTTGTGAAGAGCGACGATATATCGAGTCTAATTAGTCACTTCTTCGTCAGTGAGGCCAGATGGTACAGCTGGTATGACGATTACCTTGTATCTCATCTGTCCGGGTTCTACTGATGAGTCCCAAATATAGGAAGAAACGGCCGTCCAGTGCATTCTGTTAAGGTTTCTACTAGACCCGATAAATTAATTCATATTATTTCAAATACACCAGATATATATATATATATGGGTACGTGCATAAGTGTTACTTAAGGTAAAATACATGTCTCGGTAAGTAAATAGATGTCCTCCCGTGGCTAAATTGGTAACGGCCCACTTTTAATCTTTGACTAGTTTCCCCGATGAAAAGAGTGTTCGTTAAATCCATTGATCAGCTGGTAAGAAAGTTAGTTCACTGTGTCGGCGAGACAATTCTTCTTCTTGAATCTATATTGCATATCTATAAGTCTACCATTCCTCCATGATAAGAATAATGCTCTCATATGTTCCGTTGCCGTTGACATTTACCTGGATCTCCTTGATACGTCCCAAAGAAGAATCAACAATATTATTCCTCCTGATGTGTATGCTAAGCTTCAGTCACTTGCCCACTGCTGTAAGGTTGTCACGCTGTGCCTATTTTTATGAATAGTTTCATTGTAATTGTTCGGATGAGCTCTTGCTATGGTAACTAAACTGTATGAATTTAAGCGCAATGCTACATTGGTGGTGAGATCGCGTCAATCTACAAGATGAAGCTAATAGTTTATTATCTCACATGTATCGCTTCTGGAATGCCCTCCCAGTTCCATGCTTTCTAGTCAACTTTAATCTGCAAAAAATTAAATTCAATGTCAATATGCACTGCCTTCCATGGGGCGGTACCGTTTAAAAAAATCTAGTTTAATTCCTGTTGGGAGAGACACTCTCTTCGGCACTCGGTGTTAATTTCTTGTCCCCTTATATATATATATATATATATATATATATATATATATATATATATATATATATATATATATATATATATATATATATATTGGCTCCTGAAAAATTAATTTCGGTTGAGCTCTCTGGTTTGAGGTGTGAATTTATAAACAGTGACTATTTAAGCTAAAATTGCACGACTCTTCGGCAGAATTGAGTCACTGTCAGTCACTGTGTGTTTATCTAAATCTAAAAATAAACACGCTAAAATTCACCTTCATTCCTGCCGGTGCGCCGACGGCTTAGTGGGAGAAGTTCCGACTGACACAAATTCAGTCGGGTTTCAATCCGAGCTAGAGGCAACTGGACGTATAGCCACACTGATGAGCTGTGAAACAGTCTGTCTGTGGATGACAAAAAAATATATATATTGTTTATTCGCTATTTATATAGATACTAATATTTTTAAATAAATGCTCTGTTTATAATAAACAGTATTAACAACATTTACCGGCCTCAATGTCCCAGAAATCTCAAAGGAAATATGTGTCCTGTGACAGGAATCGAACTTGTGACCTACACGGAACCGCCTGACGTGCTATACTATTTAGCTCCTGGAAAAGCGGCTAGTTAGCAAGGTTAAATTATCTGCTCGAAGTCTACCTTAACACAATCAAATGAAATAATATATTATGAAATGGAAGAAGTCCGGAAATTATTTAAATATATATTTTTGTTTATTCGTTATTTTTATAGATACAATATTTTTCTAAATGCGCCGTTTATAATAAACTCTATTAACATTTACGGGCGGAAAAATCTGGTTAATACTGTTTATTATAAAATAACTTTTAGAATTAGTCCATAAAGTTCGTGTGCACTTAAAAAAAAAAAAACTTTATTTGTATTTGCGATAGAAATTATCTGTAAAAAATGTTATAAAGTTTAATAATACCTTGTTTTAAATACAGCTAAAATGACTAATGTTATATAAGGTATTACTGTAAATCATTTGGGAAATGTTTTCCGTGAACTTCAAAATCGTATTACCCTTTGTATTGCTAATGATGGAGGACATGTGGAAACTTAAATAAAATTTCAATACAACCTTAAAAAATACAGATTTAATTCTTTCTAATCCTTTTTACAAATTATTTCTATCGCAAATACAAATAAAGTTATAATTTATTTTAAAGTGCACACGATTTTTATGGACACCCTGTATATATATATATATAGTGTTACTGTTATAATATATACATTGGATTCTGTCTGTGGATCAGTTTTAATATCTAATATTACTAGGATCCACCTGGATTATATACCAATCTATTATCTGTACTATACACATACACACACACACACACACACACACACACACACACACACACACACACACACACATATATATATATATATATATATATATATATATATATATATATATATATATATATATATAGCATGATGAGAAGCCACTGAGGAAGAACCGAGGTGGTCTGAAATATTAAATATATATAAAAACACAGAAATAAATATTTCGTAAAAAAACAAAAAAAAAATTTTCAGTTATTTTATATATATATATATATATATATATATATATATATAAATTAAGTGTATGACCAAGATATATATAAGGGAAAAACTGAATATATGCGTGTGTATATTAGTGTGAAATACAAATATACGCGTGTGTATATTAGTGTGCAATTTGAGGGATAATGTGTGAGGTTATATACATGGTAATTGCATTTGTGAGAGTGAGATAGAGAAAGAGGCGATAAAAAGCAAGAAAACGCTGTGATGTGTGTGTGTGTGTGTGTGTTTATGAGTTTATAATGTGAATTATGACTAATCGGATATCTGAAAGAGCTAAACTGATTTCTAACGCCTTAACAGAACTGCTTTGTTTAGGATTATTGTCGAAGAAAAGAAAAACAAGAGCTGCTTTGGAACCGTGATTGCAAATCTTGGTTGATTCAAAATTACCAGTCTTCAAAATGAAAATATTTGATTCTCGGTGGGGTCCCCAAATTGTGGAAAAGGTAATTTCACTGGCTGGTGCCACAAAGTCGTCCAATGTGAAAAGAGACAATTTGGTTTAAAGATTAAAAAAACAAGTCAAAAGCAAGTCAACTCGAAGTATTTTAAAGAATTAAGAGTCTTCGAGACCACACGGTGCCAAATTATTCTGAGAATTTTCAGCTTATTTATCATGCAGTAACTCAAGGAGTGTAGGATTCGCCTTCTATAATTTAAGGTTGATAAGTGGAAAGATGTTTCATACCGAAGGAAAGATTAACAGAAAAGAACTTAGATGAGAAGATAGATAGATAGATAGATAGATAGATAGATAGATAGATAGATAGATAGATAGATAGATAGAAAATAAGGAGATTGATCGATATGAAGAGACTGAGATAGATAGATAGATAGATATATCCCGAGATGATACAATGGAAGGTGGAAGGTCCATAGTAATAAAAGAAAGAAGCATACAATGGGATAGATAGATAGATAGATAGATAGATAGATAGATAGATAGATAGATATGCAGCTTAAATTGTTAATGAACATATTTCGAAGTTCAAAATGTATATATCGTTTGGAGTAATTGTCAACAGATGAAGATATATTTATGTATCGTCAGGGATTTACATATATACTGAAGCAGATAGATAGATAGATAGAAAGATAGATAGATAATTGATTGTGTGAATATGATTGTTTTTTTCTCGCATGTTTATTGAAAATTTTATGAATAACAATTATTTTTCCAGATGTTTTCCAATTTCTTATTACGAGTAGATGCATACATTCATGCATAATAATGATAATAATAATAATGGACTCTCCCGTCGGTTTCGACGTATGAGGATCTGACAGCTTAGTTGATTCAGTTATGAAATTACGTGCGATAATCTTAAGTGGCACTTAAGACCCGCTCGTGATTTACAAAACAGGCTTCATATGGAGCAAGAATGAGGATTGTGAGATGAGATCACTGTTACATTGGCTGACATTTTAGATCTTGCTCTCAATTCTTGAAGATGATTCAGTCAAGCAGATTGAAAACTGCTGAGTCCACTAAAATACGTTGATCTCCATTCTACCAGCTCCAAGGCTAAGCGCTCAAGGGTGTTATGTGGTATATTGACAGCTGACAAGTTGCTTTTCAGTTTGTTTTTGTATCTTAGCCATGGGCGTCCTACATTCCTGAAGCCCTGATCTAAATGGCTGTACATTAGGATCTTGGGTATCCTGTCATCAGACATTCTCGAGACATGACCAGTCCACCGTAACTGAGATTGTATGAGAAAAGTCTCGATTCCTCCAATATTACACCTGTTAAACAGGTCTACGTTAGATGTCCTGTCCTGAAGGTTAACAGATTGCATGCAGACAGCTTTTATAAAAAACATCCAGCTGGCGTATATGGTATATGTTTGGATTCCACGACTCCGAGCCGTACAAAAGGTTGGCAAGTACCACAGCTCTGTAAACCCGAATTTTCGTATCCAGTCGAATACCCCGCTCACTCCACAAGCGATGGTGAAGTTTGCCGAAAGCACTGGTAGCCTACAGTTCCACTGTAGTTGGCTTTGTTAACAAAATAGGTGAAAGACTTTACATAGTTCAGGGCTTTGTCTTCTTCTTTCAATGGTCTCTCTGGAAATTTGTAGACTGGTGGTTTTTGTTTCTCACCACGGAATTGCTTCGGAGTAGGACAAGGTTGGTGCACTACTTCAGTTTTCTTTATGCAAAATGTAAGACCAAAAGCTTTACATGCAGCAGAGAAATGATTTAATAGATGTTGGGCCTCGTCAAAGGATGTGACTACAAGAGCCGCGTCATCAGCAAGCAACAAATCACGAATAATTTGCGGACGAAGGTGGGTCTTGGATTTGAAGCGTTGATGATTGAAGAGACCACCAATTTTTCGAAAATGAAACTTGACGCCACTCTCTTTGTCTGCAAATGCATATTTCAGCATCACCGAGAAGAAAAGGGCAAAAAGGACAGGGGCCATGACACAACCTTGCTTGGTGCCATTTGTGACATCAAAGGATTCCGACATCATACCATCAGACACAATATTAGCTTTCATTCATTCATGAAAGGAGATGATGACCTTTAGCATGTTTTCAGGGATGCCGAGTTTCCTCTAGACTTGGCAAAAGGGCCTTTCGATTCACAGTGTCAAGGACCTTCGTCAAGTCCACAAGCACCATGTGCAACTCCCGGTTTATCTCGCTAACATTCTCTGCAACTTGATGAATAGAACGTATCATTTTAATGGTGCCACGACCCGACCGAAAACCACACTGCGAATCAGGATAGATATCACACACACACACACACACACACACACACACACACACACACACACACACACACACACACATACATATATATATATATATATATATATATATATATATATATATATAGTTGGGTTTCAAGCCTCAAACAATTTTCATATAATTAACTGCACAAAATGATTTAATAGAAACAAATCTCATTTATCCATTTTAATGGGTGAAAACAGTATTCGTACAAGACAAAAAAGAATATATCATTTTCATTTAACATTTTGTAGAATAGCAATTATTCACTTTTACAACAATCAAACTTTTCTTGTCGGTCTCAATTGATGATTTGTAAATTTTAGTTGGAATTTTGCTCTTCAGATCCATGATGCTTGCTAGAGTTCTCGGGTGGATTTAAATTTTCAAATAACGCCACAGATTCTAGATTGGGTTTAAATCTGGGGACTGACTTGTTCATTTCAGGATAGTTATATTATTTTTAGCATGTCGTTTCCTCGTAGATTTAGCAATGAGCTTAGAATGGTTATCTTGTTGCAAGATTCAATCAGGAGAGAGTTCAACGTTTTCAACTGAAATCGTTAAAATTGCTTCCAAAATATTTCGATATGCCGCGGCATTCATTCTTTCATCGATTACTGATATGATGCCAGTACCTTTTGCAGAAAAAATATCCTCAAACCATGATACTGCCACCAACAAATTTCGCTGTTTGAACTGTGTTCTTTTGCTTGTGGACACTACAATTTTCCTCCATACATTATTTCTAGAATTACGTCCATGCAACTCAATTTTGGTTTCATCTGTACATTATACACTTTCCCAAAACGATGTTTCCTTATGCTTATGTTGACGAAGTATTTCAACCTGCCATCTCTGTGTCTTTTCAGTAGTAGAGTTTTCCTAGGGGAGAGCGAATTTATATTCTTCCTATGAATTGCTTTGCCTGTTGTCCGTTTAGTTACACAGATTTCTGATGAAAGCAAATCACCCTGCAATACTTGACGAGTAACCATTAGATTTTGTTTAATTTGACGCTTTAATTTCCTCTAAAATCTTGAAGAAATCTTCCGTGGAGGACCTGTTTTTCTTTGGTTTTCAACAGATTTGAGTTTTTCATACCTTGCAATGAATGAACTAATGGTAGTAAATGGAATATTCAAATTGTCTGAGACTTTCTTGTAACTTTTAACTTTTTCCAGAGTTTAACAACCAATTATTTTTGCGAATTGGTCAATTCTTTACCTTTTGACACGATAACCTTGCCAGAATATCAATTACAAAATGTTTTGTTTGTACTTTTTATGCTAAACAATAACTACTGATTACATTAATGGAACATTCTAGAATTTCTCCCTTCAAGAATCTGGAGTATTAAAGCAATTTAAATGTTTTAAAATCTGAAATTTGCATGGTATGAATATTTTTTCACCGATTAAAATGTGTAAATGGGATTTATTTGTGTTAAGTCAATTTTGTCTGTTTTCTATGCATATTTAGTTATTATGCATCTGTGTACCCTTAATGATATGAAAAATATTTATTCATTTGTTGGAATACAATAAATGAACAATTTTATGTGTACGAATATCTGTTTTTCCGGCTATATGCAAAAACATCTTACAGAAATGTCCCTAAATACAACGGATAAATGTAAAACTTTAACATAATTATAAGTGAGCGCAGTTACCCGTATTTTCTTTAAGAATCTCTATGACAACGAAATGCAGGTATCAACACAGCAACGATACGTTTGTCTCTGTAATTTAAACAGGAGGAGGATCTTGGAGGGGATTGATAATATTTGAGTAGGAAAATGCTAGGACATCTTCTTTGATGAAATTTATGTTAATGATTAGAGAACTGTAAAGGATCAGTATAAAAATAAATAAACATAATATGTCGATGTTATTAAATGAAGCATGTTCGACTGAAGGTATGCTGCTCAAATACACACACGCGCACACACACACAGCCATATATATATATATATATATATATATATATATATATATATATATATATATATCCGAATGTAAAGAGAAGGAAAATAATATATAAATTCTAGCGTTCACAGCATTAATTGAAAAGAGGGCTCAATACCGATACTAAAGCAATAATTATTTATAATTTTTTCTTATAGACAAAAACTGTTTTTGTCTATATGAAAAAATTATAATACATATATATATATATATATATATATATATATATATATATATATATATATATATATATATATATATAGAGAGAGAGAGAGAGAGATAGAGAGAGAGAGAGATACAGATAGAAAGAAACAGACTTAGGTAAGATAGATAGATAGATAGATAGATAGATAGATAGATAGATAGATAGATAGATATATGTGTTTGGTTTATTGTGTTTTCGAGATAACAGAGGGAAAGAAATGAGGAAGACATACTCGTAGGTAAGTAATGAAATAGTAAGTTTACTACACGAAGATACACTTAGCAATTGAGCTAACACTAACTCGGTATTTACCCGAGCTCCACACAGAACGGGATGTGGCACAAGGCCGGTTTAATGTGTTTTTCTTTCGAGCCCGTATGACCCGGCAAAAATTACCCGTAGACCCCGTAATAACGGGGTCGTGTTTGTCTCTCTTCCCAGTCGAGACTCTGCCCTTCGGCATAGGCTCGTCTGGGTTCATCTCTGTCTTTGGGCAGAGAGTTCGGCAAGTACTAAGAGCTTAACACGTGGTTAAAACATAATGCTAACTCTCCTCACCTCCGCTTCACGCCGTTTATTTATAGAAACGGACGATTCCATTCATTTATGCCCTATATGGCTCTGTCTGTCTATCTATCTATCTATCTCCTTCTGCTCCTATCTATCGATCGATCTATCTATCTATCTCTCTATCTATCTATCTATCTATCTCCTTCTACTCCTATCTATCTATCTATATATCTATCTATGCCAGTCTGTCTTCATTTATATTCTATATGACAATAACCAAAGTGAATTACAGCTTCTATTAGATTCCATGTGTTTTCGAAATATGTTTAAATGAATTATTTAGTGTGTAAGATTATATTAAGTGCCTTGACATATCATTTGTAATATCGAACATATATATATATATATATATATATATATATATATATATATATATGACGATCAGGAAAATATTTAATCAAATAGTTTGCAAATATTAACAGAATATAAAGATAACATGCAATGAAGTTATCTCGTCACCACCATTAAATTAAAACGGGGTTAAAATAAGGGAGAATAATGTAATCTTAAGAAATAATAATTTAAAAAAATTCCTAATGAATAAACAGAAATACAGCTTTTGGGGAAAGTATACCGTATTTCTGAAATGCTATACAGGGTGCGATTGATAAATTGTCCTCCAATAATTCGCAAAAATGAAAATAAAACTGACATCTTATTTTAACAGATATATTCACCAAACTTACACGAAAATATCTTGAAATACTAAATTTTTTCAATAGAATTATCTTTGAACTTAATTACCGACTTCAGACGACATCGGTATCTCCTGCAACTTTTTGGGACTCTCTCCTATTTTAAGTTGGTGACTACTGCCCTAATCCTTCCCTTCAGTTCATCTTTCTTGCTAGAAGGATTTTTGCGATCACATAAATTGACTGGTTACTTCTGCATTGTGCACAGTCTTTTGTCAGACATAAGGTCATCCAGCAGCTACCCTCTTGACTCAGGGCAGAACTACCTCCTCAAGTCCTCAGTGCTGTGACTGAGGCTCTCACCAACAAATTTGGAAGTTCTTTTTTCATCAGGACGACCAGAGTGACTTTTCAGGGCTGCCGTTACCAATCGACTCATTCATCTAATTATGTACTTAAATTAAATTTCTGGGTCTTATAAACCTAATGTCATCATAACCATTATTACCAGTGCTCATATTGCAATTTTTGCTCTTATCAATATCATGTTTTTACCAGAGCTAATATTGCAATTTTTGTTGTTCTTATCGCTTTTATCTATCATTCCTTATTACTGGTTCCCATATTGTATTCATTTCTATGCATGGTCGGCTCAGGAGATTTTTGTGGCCTAGCATATGTGCTGATTCCTTAGGTTTAGGAAATTTCCAATGGTGCTCTTTGTCTATAGGTTTAGGAAGTTTCCAATGGTGCTCTTGTCAATCTGATCCCACAGAGGGCGGTGATCTCCCTTTTCTCTCCATATGTGGTCAACCACGCCTGGTTTTTCCGCTTCCCCTCGTGTTACAGCTTTCTGGTGTTCTTGAAGCCTCACCTTAAGGGGGCATCCTGTCTCTCCTTTATATTTCTTTCCTCAGCTGAACTGGATAGCGTACACACAGTTTTAGTCATGTTCTCCTCTATGGGGGGAGGTCTTACTTGGCAGTGATAGTGATAGTGTCGTCCAGCTTTTAAAGGTTTCCTGATGTTATATGAACCGCAGATCCTTTGTACTTTCTCTGAAAACCAATTGACATAAGGCAGGCAAACTGTTTTCTGAGTGTTGTTGTTTTCCTCTTGTACCCAACTATCCCAGTATTTTGGGGATGTTGCCATATACCCAGGATAGTTGTTACGTTGTAGGGTACTACTTATACTGACCAATTCTTTATCTAATATCTCTGGGTCGCCACTTATGACTTTTGCCCGGTGTTGTAAGCAGCGGACGATCCATTTCTTTACACTGCATGGATGATGGGTGTTGAAACTGAAGTACTCTCCGGTGAATGTCGGTTTACCGTAGACGGATGTCTTGAACCCATGCTCTGTTCGATATATTAGAACATCCAGGAATGGGAGTGTGTTGTTACTCTCTTTCTCCATCGTGAACCGTATCGAAGGTCTTATTAAGTTCACATGGTCCAGTAGAACCAGAACATCTTCCTGGTGTGGTCAGAGTATGAAGGCGTCATCTACGTACCTTAACCATAGAGTTGGCTATAGAGATATAGATAGATTCTAATGCCATTTCCTCAAAGTATTTCATGTATATATTTGCCATTGCTGGTGATAATGGCGAGCCCATTGCTAAGCTCGCCTGTCGATATATGTGATCCCATTCCGAAGTGAGTTGTTTGTGTACAGAAAGTCAACATCTCCATCAGGTTATCTATTGGAATACCGTTCCGTTCATCTAGAGATGAGCCAGAGGCCAATCTGTCTGTAACTACTGAGAGTGCCTCCTCCGAACTCACCACGTCTAAGATCACCATCTGGTTTGATAGGATGGGAGCACCTTTGTTTATTTTCACGAAGTGGGCTGATTTTCGGACATATGAAGGAGACTTTCCGATTAATGGGTCAATTATATCTACAAATATAAATATAGACAGATTTTTATTATTTATAAGAAGAAATGTATGTTTTTGTTTTCTAATCCATATTTTTGAAAATTCCTGTTACGCTTTTAACGGAATATTTCGTCTTCATATCCCTCACGCCATCTCGCTATTTTATACACTTTAAAAATTAGGTCGAACAATGGACAGAAAAAAGGACTTGATTTGTTTTTTTTACTTCGATCAAGTCAGTTTCTTCTTTCCCTTGATACCACTATTCTTCGACTATTCGGAAAATACTTTTATATTGAAACATCTGGATATATTTCAACGATGGCGTTGTATCATGTGACATGATACAACGTATCGCGCAGGTTCTCGATTTGCAGGGCAAAACGATTGTTACAATTGCTTATTGAGCGTAAATATGTCAACACTTTCCCTTGATGCCACTATGTCGCGATATATTTCTTTTCATGTTGAAAAATCCGTTATCATGCTTGTACTTAAATCACGTACAACGCCTACGTGTGCTGTCTTCATTTCACCACTTGTATCATTGATACATCGGTGGAACACATCCCTCACGCCTATTACTTTTTATAATACTTCGTTATTCATAGCCTGATATCACAATATTATTAAGCTCTGTTTTCTATGATATACACTCTAATTCTGGGCATGGTAATGATCTACATACGGCAAATAGTGAACCCCTAAACAAAATAATATTAAATTGGAAAAATGCATTTTAAAAATAAAAATATCAGCAATACTTTTGTATAATAAAACTTGCCAACAATATATAGTTATATTCAAATTACCAACATATCATTTTATCTGTATTTGAAGACATAAAATTGTGTTCAAAATGTTTAAATTTTCGCATTAAATAACACATAGGGGTGTTGATATACTACTAAACAATCAAGATTCCAAACCAATATGAAAGAACTCTTTCATGATATTAATGCATATAATAGCCTAAGATTTCTTCAAGATTTCAAATTGGATTCTAAAATATAATTGCAAGAATACTACAGCATAAAACGCACATATCACTGCTTCTAGTAATTATGTCCACACAAGCATAATATATACACAAAAGCTGAGTATCATCTACCATGTATTCAATTGTGAAAGCAGAATAACATATATTTTTATTTACTTCAAAGCTCCATAGAAAATTAAATTTCAGCATTAAATGACCCATAAGAAGTTGATGTGCCGAGAAACAGACAAATCTACCCAGATCTTTAACATAAAGTGAAAATAGCATAGCTCTAATATAATATATTAAATATATTGAAATATTTAATATAATATATTAAATATATTATTTAATATATTATATATATATATATATATATATTAAATATTAAATATAATAATATATATAATATATTAAATATATTGAAAAAGCTGTGTATCATCTACCATATATTCAAATGAGAAAGCAGAATAACATATATCATATTTTAATTACTCAAAGCACCCACGAGAATTACATTTCGGCATTAAATAACCCATTAGGAGTTGATATACTCCCCAAATGTTATTCTCTGAAATTTTTCGCGTGATTTTGATGCAAGACCAAATGAACTGGTGAAGTAGCTTCATTGAGTTATAAGATAAAGTATTATTTTTAAATACCATGTTCTTGCTCTGGTATTTACTTTTAACATCCTTGTGACAAAACATAACATGTACTTTTTTGTAAGATATCAATGTGCTCGCCCTAGTTGGTCTATTGTCTGTGGCACACCCGAATTTTGAAACGAATCTACGATGTCACGACGGTTTCGTTCATTAGGCCTGACACACCTAGGTTTCACTTCAAATATATTCCTTTACACATGAGGATATTTTATTTAAGACACGCATTTTTAGATCTTAACTCTATGATTCTCAATCAAGAGAAATAGAAGAGGTTGATTTCTACATTGACAGTGAATACATCGAGTCAATTGCTCCATAGACCGCAAGGAAAGTTGGCTCCCTGTACCGGCCCAGGAAATTTTTCTCCACGGAATCGATCCTCCATATCTATTCGCCCTTGCATGGAGTATTGCTGCCATATATGGTCTGGAGCCCCTGCTGTTTGCCTCAGGGTTCTTATATATGTCATATTTGATAGGAAAAATACGAAAAATGTAAATCATATTGGAATTATTCGTTTTGTTTCAATTAATTTGCACATGGGTGTACATCCAACTGCAAGGCCTGAGATCAGGAGAGTGGAGGTTTTGAGAAGGAGGGAATCTCATCTTAACTGCTCTTGTTTTCAGATTTACCCTGACCCATGGTGGGGGCACCTGTTAGAAAATAGTGAATCCCCCAAAGAAAATTCAACGGTTCATTTTTATATCAAAATAACAAACACTACAACATTAAAACAATAAAAATACTTTTTTTATAGTAAAATTAACAAAAATATATTTATAATCTACACACTATAAATCTAAAAGCAAACCTTTCCGCTGGAAGTATAAAATTATATAAAACATGTGTATAGATGAAAGCATAAAATTACGTAACAAATGTTTAGATTTTCGCATTAAATAATCCATAGAGGTTTTGATCTACCGTTAAACAAAATCAACCATCAAGATGCACACTTTACTTTGGTTCTGTCATCTTTCGCCTATGATCAATCCCGACACACCTTCATATTGGCTCGGTTTTATATTTAGCGAAGATGTCTTGGTGGATCTGAGCATCCAAAGGTACAGATCGATAGTTGATGAAGGAACAGGAAGCGGTGACACTTTCTCTCAAACAACTGGAGTAAATCAACAAACGTAAAGATCCATGACATTCCAAAACCTATCATCCCTTCGGAGTTCAAAGCTATCTATTAGTAAAGCTGCGAAAAACGTTGACTTAAGGGATTTTATGATACAATTCAAAAAGTAAAAACTATGTTACGTATTATCACTCTAATAACTAATAATATAGTTATAATACATACGTAAGTAAATTATTAAGTTATGAGCTTTATTAAGAAGGTACCTGACCAATGTAGCGGCTATCGGTTCTGAAAATAAAATTGTCATGTCAATTTCAAATCACAGTCAAACATGTTCCCCAAACTCTTGCGGAAATACTTTTAAGTAATATGAACATCCGTTTCTTCTCTTCCTAGCTGGGTGTTAATACAGCCCGCCACTGTCCGTAACTCAGCCAGTTAATCTAGTTGAAACACTGTTCTAAATTTTATTTCTCTGTGATTCTCTGTCAAACCAAACAAGGGTAGATGCTCACGATTTCTCTATTGACAGCGAACTGCTTTGCATCTGTCATTCTTTCATTATCCTGACTTGAGCTTCTGTTGAAATGCACTCTTCCACAGAGATAGTTTGGCCCTGGTAACTTAACCTTATCATCAATCCGCTCCCATGTTCATATTGGCTCGGTTTTATATTTAGCGAAGATTTTCTCGGCGGATCTGAAAGGCCAGCGGTATAGATCGCTAGTTGATGTACGAACAGGAAGCAATGACACTTTCTTGGAACAAATGGAGTAAATGAACAAACTTAAAGTTCCATAATATTCCAAAACCTATCATCTCTTTGGGGTTCAAAGCTATCTATTAGTACAGCTCAGAGATATGATGACTTAAGGGATTTTATGATACAATTCAAAATGTAAATTCTTACATATTATTAATCTCTAATAGGTAAAACTAATAATAAGTTATAATACAGATATAAGTAATTAAGTTAGGAGTTATTTTAAAATGGATCTGCTCAGTATAACGGTTATCGACCCTGAAGATACGATTGTCGTGTCAATTTTAAAACACAGTCGAGCCTGTTCCATACACTTCCGCACAAATACTTTTAAGGAATATTACTATTCATTTCTTCTCTCCCCAGCTGTGGGAGGGGGTAATACAGATAAGAAATAGCTTTTGTTGGGAACCAGCCTCGGCGAAGTACAAAAGTACTTCGTCGTGGGACCTTGTAGCTATACCCACTAAATCTATTTTGCTACAGAAACTACAGCAGGGACATCGGGTGCGTTAATATCGTGGCTGTAGACGCACAATATTATCTTGGCGTATCTGTAAGGCCAGCGGTAGTGATCACGATTTGATGTAAGAACAGCAAGCAATGAAATGTTCTTGGAACAAGTGAACTAAATAAGCAAATGCAAAGATCCATAACATTCCAAAACCTATCATCCCTTCGGGGTTCAAAGCCATCTATTAGTAAATCTCAGAAAAATGATGATTCAAGGGATTTTATGATATCGCTGTAAAAACTAAAATTCAGTTGTTATTTATTATTAGACAATAATAGCTATAGCACCGTGTAATAGATACACAATTTATTAAGTTATAAATAATTTTACAACTGATCTGCTCGTGGCGAGCGTTTATCCGTGAGGAAAGTAATATTGGTGAGTCGAGTTTAAATTCCGTCCAGGGTCATTGCATTCGCTTTCGCACAAATGCGGATATTAATAGACTGAATTTCTAGGCTAGTGGTTAATTTCAGATCACACTGGTCTCTCTAGCTTTCACTGAGGAATCGGTCTAGGAAAAGGACAACTCTTAATTCAGTACCACCTGGGCGTGAGGTTAGCAACTCATTGCTATTCAAACCTACTTTCTAATGAGACCACGTCAGCAAAGTGAAGAAATTACTCTATACTCAGTCGACTTGTTTAACAACAATTTTTACAAAAGATGTTCAAAGATTTAAATATCTGAAAAGTGCTGTAACAGAGGATGGAAAGTCTGAGAAAAAAGAACTTCCATGAAGCTACAGGGTGTCCATAAAGTTCGTGCGCACTTTAAAAAATTATAACTTTGTTTGTATTTGCGATAGAAATAATTTGTAAAAAGGATTAGAAAGAAGTAAATCTATATTTTTTAAGGTTTTATTGAAATGTTAATTTAAGTTTCTACATGTCCTCCATTATTAGCGATACAAAGGGTAATACGATTTTGCAGTTCGTGTCTTATCATGGACGGAGACAGTCTCTTTAAATTTGTTCATCCATTTAGCAATAGTGTTCCTATGAGGTCGTTCTTTATCGTATTCAATTCTAAACTTTCTTTGTACAGCAACAGTAGATTTCAGTTCAGCCAACCAAAGGACGGAGTTTGCTTTTTCCTCAGTTGAAGACATGGATCAATTGGATTCTGGAAAAAAGAAAGTATTGTTTTACTTATCTAAAAATTGTTGCAAAGTTTGTGGTAAAGAATTATTCAATAACTATACTTAAAACTAGGTACATTAAACTTTATAACATTTTTTACAGATTATTTCTATCGCAAATACAAATAAAGTTATAAATTTTTTAAGTGCACACGAACTTTATGGAAACCCTGTGTATGTGTGTGTGTGTGTGTGTGTGTGTGTGTTTGTGTGTGTGTGCGTGTGTGTGTATAGTACAGATAATAGATGGGTATATAATCCAGGTGGATCCTAGTAATATTGGATATTAAAACTGATCCACAGACAGAATCCAATGTATATATTATAACAGTACCGAGAGAGTCAGTCTCAGGCTGAGGAAGACTAACTTATGCCAGTGCTGGTTTGAAATAGACTATACCCACATGAGGTAATTTGAGATTGTTTGCTGTATAATACATACATACATATATATATATATATATATATATATATATATATATATATATATATATATATAGGGTGTCCATAAAAATTGTGTGCACTTTAAAGTAAATTATAACTTTCTTTGTATTTGCGTTAGAAATAATTTGTAAAAAGGAGTAGAAAGAAGTAAATCTGTATTTTTTAAGATTTTATTGAAATTTTATTATTGTTTCCACATGTCCTCCATCATTGGCAATAAAAAGGGTAATACGATTTTGCAGTTCACGGAAAAAATTTGCCAACTGATTTACAGTAATGCCTGAAATTACATTAGTTATTTTAGCTATACTTAAAACTAGCTACATTAATTTGTATAACATTTTTTACAGATTATTTCTATCGCAAATACAAATAAAGTTATAATTTTTTTAATATGCACACGAACTTTATGGACACCCTGTATAATATATTTCAGGTTAATCTTAAAAACTACATATTATTGGTAATTGATGTTGCCTGTCAACATTTTTAGTCAAAAACATATGAATAGGAATATAATACCGACATCCATCTTATTAAGAAGTATAAAACATAAAAAGACAGTCCAAGTGTCCAAATATATTTTAACTGATTTTGACCAACAGAAAACAAATTTAATTCAATAAGATTTTAGAATTTATTCATCTCAGATAACCAGAATAAATAACTTGCCTACACTAATATGAAGGCTGATACTGAGACCAGGACTGCAGTATATAGAGACAGGTCTGGTTTAAAGACAACGGTCTGGTCCGACCTCAGTGATTTTAGAAATTGGCTTGAGAGGTCCACCCCGCCAGAGAACGGCCACACGGTGCTGCTGCCATATTTTGGTAAAACATGAAATTGCATTTCTTATGTGTGTAATTTACATACTCTGATTGACAATATTGGCGGACCGTAAGTGATCCATTCTATGACAGAGGATGGGAACATATGAAATTTGACAGTGGGCCGCAATTGGCGCCGCTGGGACAGATTTATGAATTTATACTGACTTTCCGTATTCCAGTTTCACCTTTCATGCGAACAATTTCATCGTATAAGAAGGAAATTGATTTTGAGTGAATAATAATATATACTTTGAACAAACGTCTTAGCTTCATTCACATACTCTCAAATTCAAATACATGAGTTTGTGTTAAATTTATTTAATAGTTCTTGTTCCATATATACGGTGGCACCGTTGTATGTGTCTCCATCTATCTTGATCTTTTAATTCAATTTTCTTTTGGGGACATAAAGAGTATCAGAACTGTCCGAAGGTTGCATATATCCGGCCGTTTTTTATTAACCATTATCAAGGATTATTTTCTTTTTATCATTAACTGAATGTGCTGATTTTTAAATATATATCTCTAAAGTGATAGAATGTCAAACTCTCATTATACATACACACACACATATTTATATATATATATATATATATATATATATATATGAAAAATTATTCAAAGTTAACCTGTAGTAAAAGATAATATGTATAAAAGTAAAAGACAGGAAAACTGTATTATTAGCCAACGCAAATGCGTCCAATGTGAATTTTTCAAAGGAAAAATCGAGATAAATTCATTGAAAACAAAGTAACTATTAACAACAAACTGAATGTCTTTAGCAACTAGAAGAATTTAGAAAAGGCTATTTTATTGACGTAATTTTCAGTTGACAACATGAATACAATAACGTTTCTAAATTCTTCTATTGGCTAATTACATATTGTTTGTTGTTAATAGTTAGTTTGTTTTCAGTAAATTCATTTGGTTTTTTGCCTTGAAAAACTTCACATTCGGCGAATCGCCTCGGCTAATAATAGAGTTTTTCTATTGTCTTTTACCTTTTTATATATATATATATACATATATATATATATATATATATATATATATATATATATATATATATATATATATATATATTTAAGCTTTTATATATATATATATATATATATATATATATATATATATAAGCTTTTCACCCAAGGCAAGGCTGGAAGCCACTAGCACGCAAGGGGTTACAGAGGATTTGGAGCAAGAGCAGATAGGAGTGATAGAGGAAAGGATGTGGAGAAGGATAGAGGATAGATCAAGGCAACTGGAGATGTCGATTGACGTTACATTTGAATAGTTGGAGATTATAGTTGTCAGAGAAACAAGAATAGGGAAGGGAGTTCCACAGGCGTGAGGTGCGAGATATGAAGCTATTGGAGTAAAAGAGACGTCTACATTTAACAGTTTCAACAGTGAACGGGTGGAAAGTACGTCGCTTGAATTCATGGAGCCTGGGAATCAGCGATAGCAGCTCATCGGAGCAATTACCATGGAAGTATTTGTAAAAGAGACAGAGAGAGGCGACGGCGCGTCTGTGAGAGAGAGACTGCAGACGAGAATCCAGATCAGGGCCAATTACATTGCATACCCGTCTCTGGATCTTATCAAGAACCCCGAGACAAACAGAAGGGTCTCCAGACCATATATGGTAGCAATACTCCATGCAAGGGCGGATGTTGATTTGTACATTTGGAGGATCAATTCCGGGGAGAAACATTTCCTGGCCCGGCACAGGGAGCCAACTTTCCTTGCGGTGGATGAAGCAATTGACTCAATGTATTATTATTCGAACTGTTATCCGCATCTTCATTGCCATATTCAGAAATTTGTTGAAATAATTAAAGATATTACCCCAGGTACAAGACAGCAGCTCAGGCAACCTGGGACAGAAGGGTACAAGAGGATAACAAGACTCAGAAAACAGCTTCAGTCTGCCTACTCTATGTGAACGGATTATCGGAAAAAATACAAAAGATCTGAGGTCCATATAACATCAGGACTATGTTAAAAAGCGGATCAACACTTAGCAGACACCTCTTCCGTGTAAGACCTCCCCCCATAGAGGAGAACATTACTAAGGACTGCGTGCAGCTGTGGTAAGAAATATAAAAGCGAAACAGGGCAACGTCGTAAGGTAAAATCGCAAGAACTTCGTAAAGCGGGAACACAAGGACAAAAAAATTCAGGCGTAGCTGACCATCTATATGGAGGATAAAAAGGGATCAGTACCCCCCGCACACCGGGGAATGAGGTTGAAATAATAGACAGAGAAAATCACTGGAAAATAGGAAAACATAAGGTATCAGCACATATGCTATGCCACAAAGCTTCTGAACCGACGAAGCATAGAAATGAATACAATATGCGAACCAGTAATAAGGAGTGCTAGAGAAAAGCAATGAACAACAACACAAAACTGCAATATAAGCTCTGATAAAAAAAATATAATAATAGCGAAAAATTACAATAAGGGCACTGGTAAAAATTTTATTCAGACATTAATTTTATAAGTCCGAGAAATTCACTGGGCCAGTGGATAAAGTCGTTGATTAGATCCAATGACTAGACCCAAAGCGTTGTGATTTAATACCAAGCTACAGGAGTACTGAACAAAACAAAATCATTGAGTTGAGTTAGATGGAAATATCTGAGATATCTGGAAGAGAGGCAAGGCAGGTGGAACTAGAACAGTCTATGCCGTCGGACGAAATAAAGGGTTCAGTTCGAAATTTCAATCACCTGAAGAAGACCGGAGCCTACAATGGGTGAATCGTCGTGAATATGGCAATGAAGACGGGAATAACAGTCCGAATGATGTAAATAATGTAAATAATCATCATCTCAGAGTTAGAGACATATATATATATATATATATATATTTATATATATATATATATATATATATATATATATATATATATATGTATATATATATAGTGAGAGAGAGAGAGAGAGAGAGAGAGAGAGAGAGAGAGAGAGAGAATTTAAAAAGTTCACACACAACTCTACCTGGGTTTCGACCATCGGGTCTCAGCAGGCGGTGACTGGAAAATAATTAATTCGTTGGACTATCCAAACCCGCTTGTATAATGTACGTAAGCTCCCCAACGAAGATATCAGAAAGACATGGGGAAATTGCGTTTAAGCTTGAAAAAACAGTGGTCAATATACACTTTTATATTTACACACGCTTTTATCCCTGATATTAACCACTTTTACGCTCATATAAAGCATCGCTTAAAGCTATATTTTATATATATATGGGTGGGTTGGCTGAGTGGTTAGAACGTTCACTTTTTGACCATGAGTCTCGAGTTCTAATTTCAATATAGTTGATTTTTCAGGAAGGAGACTTCCTAACAAACGTTATCGGTCTGACGATCACAATGAAGTGAAAAACCATACAACGGATTGATCCATGCCTTGTGAATGAAATTGGGTAGCTCCATAGCTGTGCTAGCAAGAATTCACAAGTCATCGTGATCGAGGGTTTCATGTTCATATATATATATATATATATATATATATATATATATCAATATTGAGATCTGCTTTTTTTAGAGCTCGCATAAAATAAAAATTATTACCTATGGGATTTTAAGTGTTTGATATTATTTATTTAATAATAATTTTGCTCTGTTTGGCTTAGAGCTCATCCTAGATCTATATCCTACTGGAAATTCCGTACAGATTACCATATTGTATCATTACTATATATATATATATATATATATATATATATATATATATATATATATACATATATATATATATATATATATGTATGTATGTATATAGTAATGATATATATATATATATATATATATATATATATATATATATATATATATATATATATATATATATATATTTATATATATATAGTAATGATACAAATTTATGCATACACACACACATACACACACACACACACACACACACACACATATATATATATATATATATATATATATGCATAAATATATATATATATACAAGATTGACTTATACTGTCAACGTGGGTTTTTGCATGCGTGTATGTAATGTATATGCGTATGTTTACTAATATGCGATATTCAATGTGCACACCTGTCACACACATGCATTTGATTGAATCTGAAAGAAGATATTGGATTTAAACAGCTTCCTACACCTTGCATAATACCAACCATAGGCTGAACAATAATATCTTAAATCTGGAGAAAAGCAAGATCATTTTACCATAAACAATCAGATAAGGTTTACTGATTGATTTCGAACCTGTATTCTTATACGGAGAGCTTCATTTCATCTGACGTTCTATACTATTTATAAACACTAATTTGGACTTTCCTAACCAGATGTATCGCTGTAGTTAAATGGTATAGCACGACAGATCAAATCCGTATCGGAATACAGGTTCGAATCCTGTCGGAGATTGCATATTTTCTACAAATTTCTCTAAGAATGACGCGGTAAATGTAATTAATACTGTTTAATTAAAAACAGATCATTTACTTAAATAAATAGTATCTATAAAAATAACGTATGAACAGAATATATATAAAATATCTCAAAAGTACAGAACATAAAGTTAAAAACATCAAACCTATATATATATATATATATTCGTGTATTTTGGCAATAATCCTTCTTTCATGCACATATCATTAAAAACGACTGACAAAGTGCTTTTATTTAGTTTTTATGACTGTTTTCATCTACTTTATTTATATTTTATTTTATTTTGTTTCTTTAATTCAATAATAATTATTTAATTATATATATATATAAAGACATTTTTATGTTTAACATTCTTTTTAAAGATATTTTTATATTTAACATTCTTAAATACTCCAAGAAATTTTCATAGAAATTATTCGTCCTCCGACAGGATTTGAACCTGTGTCCTATACGGAACCGTCATATAGCCTCACGTTCCTTTTAACCGATTCGGCCACAGAGGATCGTTCGGTTGGTAAGGTTGAATTTACTGCTTATAAACCTTGTCAACCGAACGACCCTCAGTGGCCAAAATGGTTAAGGCACGTCAGGCTATATGACGGTTCCGTATAGAATACAGGTTCGAATCCTATCGGAGGACGAATATTTTCTATGGAAATTTCTCGGACATTCAGGCCGGTAAATGTTATTTAATACTGTTTATTAAAAACAGAGCATTTACTTAAATACTTGTATTTATAAAAAGTATGTTAAACAATAAAATGTCTTTAAATAATTGTCGCACTTTGTCCATTTCATAATATACACATATATATATATATATATATATATATATATATATAGTGTAACCCGGATATAAGAGACCCGGATATAAGAGAAACCCGGATATAAGATATATTTTATATTGTCCCAAATTAGAGCTTGTGTTAATGTATATATAATAAACCAAACCCGGATATAAGAGAAACCCGGATATAAGAGATTTATTCTCCGGTCCCGACAACTCTCTTATATCCGGGTTACACTGTATATAAACAAACACACACACACATATATATATATATATATATATATAGGTAATTTTTTTGTTAGAAACATTCTGTACAAAATCGTATTGTATAGACTAAAATCTGGATTGAAAAAAAAGGACCTAATATTTAATATAGTGATATTTATTTATAATACATTAATTTTTACAGAGAAGAATAAAACTTTGTTATATACGATTGGATTTTCAGTGTTTTTTTTTTTCTTAGAAAAATACTTTGTTGTTTTCTTTTTTATACTTTAACCGGTTTCGCTTAGCTTTCCAAAAAATGTTTAACTGTTAAACTGTATTAATTCTTATGTTTTGAACAGATGAAAAAAATGAAATTCAAGGGGCGTAACTCGCTATAAATTTCGTTTATCGTAAGGGAAATTTGGTAGAATCTATTTATGCAATGAATTAAATATGGGTCTTAAATTGTTGACGAAAAATGTTTCTTTATTAATCCGCCTATGTTCAGTGGTTCTGTAGTCGCACTGGTAGAATGTGGAGACATCTAAAAATTTTCAGATTTTCTCCTACGCATTCCTCTATATCAACGTTTCCCAACCTTTTCTCAACCAGCGCCCCCTTTCGGCACCAACTTTTTGTCAACGCCTCCTTCCCCTATCAAATAAAATTTCGAATATTATACTGAATTCATCTTTCTTACCAAGATAACACTTCGGTATTAGAGGAAAAATAATGCTAATACTGTTTTCAATTCTATTAGAAATGCCGATTATTAAAGTCGTAAATAAAAATATAAGTAAACTTGATAGCTTATCTCAATGGTTTCACTGCGATGGTCGACTTTGTTGATGACTGGCTAAGGATCTTACGCTAGGTTCCATGCTTCTTGGAAGTGATTGTAAATCACCTTGTTTTGTGATTTGCACGTGGTTTCTTTGTTTAGTAAGAATTTCTGTAACTGCGTTGAAACCACATCAGACATATTGGAAGTTAAAAAAACAATGAAAAAAGATTGATAGCTTTCCACACCACTTTCAGAAATTTTATTTTGTAGGCAATATCAAATATAATTTTTGAAAATCTGAAAGAAAGGGATACATGTCCACCGCCAACTGAGTATGTTCACTGTCACCAAATGAAATAAAAAAGAAAAACACCCAGTGCCCCCTTTCAACATAAAAGAGCCCACAAGGAGACGCTATCGCCAATTTTTGGAAAAACTGCTCTATGTGTTGGCTAAGGGGTATTTTTCTGATGTGGGGACCCTAATTTTTTGGCGAGGAACTGTCATCCTTTGTCGGAATGACTGACCAAATTGACAAATATGGAAACATTTTGCATATAATTATGCATATTAAATTCTTTGAATCGCAAGACAAATCATTTTGAATTTTGATCCGTCTTTGAACGGAAATTCAAGGCCCTATAATAGGTAGTTGCTACCCAGCAAAATGGTCGGTTGCATTTTTTCACCTGAGCGTCTTTAATTGTGTCCTGCAATTTTGCACTGGTATCTTTTTTAGTGATTTAGGTTGCCGTTTATTTTTATGATTGCATATTATATATATATATATATATATATACAGGGTGTCCATAAAGTCCATGTGCACTTTAAAAGAATTGTAACTTTATTTGTATTTGCGATAGAAATAATCTGTAAAAATGTTATAAAGTTTAATGTACCTAGTTTTAAGTATAGCTAAAATAACTAATGTGATTTCAGGCATTACTGTAAATCAGTTTTCAATGTTTTCCGTGAACTGTAAAATCGTATTACCCTTTGTATTGCTAATGATGGAGGACATGTGGAAACTTAAATAAAATTTCAATAAAACCTTAAAAAATATAGATTTACTTCTTTCTAATCGTTTTTACAAAGTATTTCTATCGCAAATACAAATAAAGTTATACATTTTTTAAAGTACACACGAACTTCATCGACCCCTTATATATATATATATATATATATATGTGTGTGTGTGTGTGTGTGTGTGTGTGTCTGTGTGTGTGTGTGTTTGTGTGTGTGTGAGTGTGTGTGTGTGTGTCTTATATTATTTTTTATTATTACCTTTCTAAAGTTTGAACGATAATGGTAAATTTAAATATATTTGGATATTTATTAATCTCGTGGTAAAGAAAGAACATTCTGTATTTGCGGTCTTTGGTTTTTTATATCTCGGCGGTTGGCTTTGATTAATTTGTCTGTGTGTATGCAAATGTCATTTAAATTGTTAAAGGTCCTAAATCTCTAACCTTTATGGTGTTTACACATTACTTTCCGAGTCCCGCCCAAGTACCTAAAATTATAAATGGCATTATAACGTTTACCACTGACAAATTAAAAAAATCCACACACATATTTTACATAGACAAAGTCCTTCGTAAGATATGGGCTTCTAGGAATCGCTTCAATAAGTCTACTGGAATCATTCCATATCAATTCGAGGTTTACAACTACAACGAATATTGTTGATGTTCCCATGTGCCACATTTTCGAGATTTCGATGTCAATGTCCTTATATTTTGATAGCTTTTTGAAGATCTTCAAAGATACATTGCAATTTTCAGGGACTGCCATATCAATAAGCAGCCACTTTCTTGTTTGCGTCCCTGATAAGAATGTCGGGGCGGTTAGCTTTCATTGTTCTGTCTGTGTGTATTGTGTAGTCCCATAAAATTGTAACAGGCCCTTTCTCCATAACCGGGTCTGGGTGGTGTTCATACCAATTTCTTTCATTTGCCTTCCCGTAGAAGTTGCAGATTTTCTAGTGCAGATATTGGCCGACGCTTTCATGCCGGGTTTTATATTCAGTGGGTTCCAGTACCGTGCAACCTGTTACTAGATGATGAATTGTTTACTTACGCAATATTTAATATGTGTGCTTGGTAATTTCTAGATAACAAGCATTGGTCCTGATGAATAAAGGGCTTGTCTACATCAGCTTGCTAGGTACGGGCAGAGGATTAACCGTGAAGTAATGTATCTTGCCATCGTTTCTGTATCTGGTCGATTGCATTTGCTTCTGCTTTCTTTTTCAAGTATTTTGCAGCTTCAGTCGGTGTATTGTGCTTTACTTGTATTTCTGCTCCCATCTGAAAGTCCATTGACTTCCTTTATTACTGAATAAAGGGGATACCTTCCTTAATGTTCTTTGACATATATCATCAGTCAGTATTCTGTAGGTTCCAGGTATCTTTGACGGACAATGTTGTGGTTTTGAAAGAGTTTTAGTTTAACTAATCCTCTGCCTCTTTCGTATCTGGGCACATACGGACAATCAACATCAGCTTTGGGATGATGCATGCGGTAGAAAGTGAGAAGCTTTCTCGTTTTAGCGTCCATTCGCTTAATGTCAGCTATGGTCCAATTGAGGACGTTGAAGCTGTATTGCACCACAGGGTCAACCAATGTATTTATGGCTGATATTCAATTTTTTTTTCAGTACCAGACTCACACGCCTGTAGAACTCCTTTCTTACCTTCTCCTTCTTTTGGAGCTGTTGTATACCATCTTCTTCGATAATTCCTAGGTACTTATAGGCTTCATCTTCTTCCAGTTCCCTAATCTTTGTTACAAAGTCTAAATCTATTGAGAGTGTTTCTATAATTCTCCCTTTTTTGAATGATACTTTTGCACGTTTATCTACTCCGAAGAACATATCTATGCCGTCACTGAAGCAATATTGATGAGGCCCTTCAAATCATTGTCGTTTTTGGCAAAGCGTTTGAGATTATCCATGTAGAGTAGTTTTATTATTATTATTATTATTATTATTATTATTATTATTATTATTATTATTATTATTATTTAATTTATTTTCTGTTGTATGCACATTTACTCCCGAGTACCAACCAAAGACCTAAGGCCAGAAATAGCTTTCTAATATTTTCCTCTGATAATTTTTGTAAAAAAAAGAAACAGAAGCACCAAAACTAAGAGTTCACCCGTTTTATATAGATAGCTCGATGTAATATGTTGCTATGTACAGGTGAGTATATGTTCTTTTTATTTCTTTAATTCAGAGCCTACCAGGAATCCCTTCAGTGAGTCTATCAGACCCTTTCCCAATATATTCGTTGGCTCCAAATACAACTAGAATTATGGGTGTCCACATGTCCCACACGTTTGTGATTTTAATTTCAATATTCTTGAATTTTGATAGTTTTTTTTAATATCTTCAAAGATACATTACAATCTGCAGGGACTCCCAAGTCAATAAGAAAGCAGATTCTGTTCTTGTGTCCTTTGATCATGATATCTGGGCGATTAGATTTGATTGTTCTCTCTTTACGTATTGTAAAGTCCCATAAAATTGTTACGCGTTCTGTCTCTGCAAAAGGGTCTGGTTAATGTTCATATCAGTCTCTTGCAGTTTTCTCCCCTTAAAAAGTTGCATATTTTCCAGTGCAGTTATTGGCTCACTCTATCTTACCAGGTTTTATATTCAGTGGGTGCTAAAACTGTGCAACCTGAAGAAAGATGGCCAATTGTTTCTGAATATATACCACAGAATCTGCATTTTGGTGTTAACACACCTTTTTAAATATCAATGCTTGGCAATTTCTAGATAGCAATCATTGATCGTGTGCAGCCAAAATAAAAGCTTCGGTTTCAGCTTTTAACCCTGCAATACGTAACTACTGATGGGTACGGGGTTTGACTACATCAGCTTTTTTGCTACGGGCAGAATATTGACCATGAAGAGGCTTATCTTGCCATCCTTTTTTTATATTTGATACATATATTGTTATTATTATTATTAGTAGTAGTATATTATCGTTGTTGTTTTTCCTGTTGCTGCTGATTTCTTGCTTGATACAATCTCATGCCATCTGTCACATGAACACTGACGTAAATGAAACTTTTCGAATATTTTAAATTTTTTTTCTAATTATTTTCTAGTTATGGGATCAGTACTCATTATTTTTTTTAATTTAGATTGATATGAATTATTATTATTATTATTATTATTATTATTATTATTATTATTATTATTATTATTATTGCAATCTTTTACTTTTTACTCAATACAATACTTTATGGTGTCATAGCCCAAGACATGGGCTTATACAGTGGAATAAATATATGCAATTTGAATGCCAAATTTATGATGTTAAGTGAATCTTTACATGCAAAGTTATTATGTTTTCCTTTATACTGATAATACTCTCCGCAGTCAAATATCTTTTCCACGCATGCTATCTGTTTCGGTCTTTTCGTAATTTTCTTGTTTCTACCTCTTTATCTTACACAGAAATTCAGTTATGTTTTTCATATTCAATTTCAATATCCTTATATATACTTATACTCTTATAAAGGGTGTTTCATTAAGACGGATTATATATAAGGGTGTTTCATTAAGATGGATCAAAGTGAGCTGGAAATAATTCAGTGTTACTGGCGAAAATCTATTTATTTCGCTATTGAATCATTTTATTTAAGTCATGGCAATTTTCTGTGAAAAATAATATCACATAAATATCCGCCAAATTTGAAAAAAAAAAGAAAAAATCATTAGACGCTTAAACTTAATTCGCATTTAAAATCGGTCCAAGTTATTGGAACACCGTTTATTATTTAACAAATATGTATTTTCTTTCATAGCATTGATATATATATATATATGTGAAAGTATTTTTGCTTGTTTCTTTGTTTAGCAGGATATCAACTCCTTATACGTCATTTAATGGTGAAATTTAATTTACGTGGGAGCATTATTAATTTATTTTAATATTAAAATATATTGCTGGTATTTTTACTATAAAATTCATTTATACTTTCATAGTGTTTTGACTCCAGTTGGTGGGGGGTCAACTATTTGCCCATAGTTGGGACCCCTAACAAGCGCTATCTCCCGGAGTCAGGGTGAAACTGAGAACACCCGCAATTAAGAGGTGGTTCCCAGCTCCACATAAGCTCCCGATCAGAGTCCTTGCTGCTGGTGGTAGTTTGTCATCATATCCAGGATGGAAGTATTTTCGTTCGCAGTTATTGCTAGTAATGTAGGGGCCTATTCGCCTTTAATGTTTGTTATTAATGATGCTAAAATTCTAAACAATACTGATTTCATCCTCTTTTATAAATGGTTAACGGCGATTTATTATTATTATTATTATTATTATTATTATTATTATTATTATTATTATTATTATTATTGTCGTTTTTGTTGTTTGATGATAATGATGATGGTGGTGGTGGTGGTGGTGGTGGTGGTGGTGGTGATGATGATGATGATGATGATGATGATGATGATGATGATGATGATGATGATGGTCGTGGTTGTAGGGGTGTTTATTTCATTTTGATACGTATTTCTTTTGGATTCTCATGTAAATGAAGGATTTTCGAAATTTCCGATAGAAATTGTCTCATGGTTTGAACACTAATAAACGAACTGTCTTGCATTGTTATATTCTCTTGCGCGCAAATATCACTGGGAAATGAATCCATCTCTTTTTTTCTCCCCTCAGTTATTGGATGAGTAGCAGGAATACTGGGCCCTATAGCCTTGGTTGGCAACCTGTTTACTGCAGGAAAAAAAAACATTTAACTGCGGTAAAATCTGCCTACTCAGTATTGAATCAAAATATCGCCCTAGCGTGTATCAATCATGACACTTAACAGACTGATTTGCATTTTATATGACAAATACCCATTCAACAAAAAGATGACATAAGCTGTCATAGAAGTTCTCTTTTTTCTTTCAATGTGTCGCGTCATTTCAGGATGTAGGCGATCATGGCTCTCTACTCCTACTATCCCTTGAAGTTCTCAACAAGTTCCTTTCCTCTGCCACCTCCCTTGACTACATACCTAGCGGCCCTAAGTAGGGGTACTTAGGGCCGCTAGGTATGTCATGCACTGTTTTCTCTTGTCCCTCTTTCCCTTATTCTGTTCGTGAGTATCAGATACACCAGGCCCTCCTTCCTCATTATTTGTCCCAGGAACTTCAACTGCCTATCCCTGATGTTAAGTAAAAGCCTCCTCCTCGTTTGCATTCTCTCTTAGACCTAATCCTTACTCGCTCCATGATATCCTTTGCATTCTGCTGTAGAACCACATCACTGGCGCCTCCAATCTCTTTTTCGCCTTTGAGGAAATCGTCCAACATTCGCTGCCGTAAAGAAGGACAGATATCACGTAGTATCCTTTTCTTCGTTACCAAAGAAATCCTCCTGCCTCACAATACTCTGCCCAGGTTTTGGCATGCGTCCTTATCCATCCCAATACGTCTACGGATCTCAGTGACGCATTTGCTGTCCTCTGTCAGAACGCTTCCCAGAAGTTTAAACTTACACATCTACTTGATTCTAGTGTTCCGGACCTGCATTTCGTACTCATCGTTTTACTGATGACCATGCATGCTGTTTGTTGTAGTTTATGCATAGTCCGTTCTTCACACTCTCCGCTGCTACCTTCTGTAGGAGATTTTGTAATTTTATTTCCGTGTCTGCTATCAATACTGTGTCATCTGCGTATCTTATATTGTAGGGTTTCCAATTCTCTCAGAATTGCCTCGCAGTATAGGTTGAACAGGTCGAGTAAGAAGACGCATCCTTGCCTTACGCCCCTTTCTATTTTTGTATGTTCCCTGAACTCGTTCACTATGCGTATGCATACTGTTTGCTGCCAGTATAAATTCTTTCCCGAATATATCAAGGTTGCTGATTAGTTCCAGCAGATCCTTGTGGCGTACTTTGTCGAACGGCTTTGCATAGTCTAGGAAACATAGATACACTTCCTTCTGTGTTTGTATCTCTCTTTCTGATAACATTCTGAGTATGGATATATTGTTCATTTTTTCGATATCTCTAACGAACCCTCACTGTTCTCGTCTTATCTCTGGCCTGACTTTACTGCGCGCTTTATTCATCAGAATACGGATGATGAGATTTGTCACGTTTTAGGCTTATTGTTCGGTGGAATTCACGAAGTTCTCTTACCTGCATAAAGAACATATTCAGAAAGATATTCTAAAGTTTTTTTATTATGCTAAGTCCACCTAAATTCTCTACACTGGACGTAATTGCATAGCGGTGACCATTAGAGAAATATCTGAATAATTTTCTAATGTTTGTACTAAAACTAATAATAAAGAAACTTAATTCGTCAAACTTAGTTTTTATTTTTCATTTGCTTCGATATACTTTTTAAAAATATAATTAAACAGATTATTTAACTTACTTAGATATTATTTTCGGCTACATTCAACTGATTCCTAGTAATATAAAATATCAGACGACATCTGATTATCAATGCCGCTATAATTTTATGAACTTAGGATTTAATGTTTGACACGGCAGATAAATATTCATTCTAAAAAGAAATAAGGTAAACTAAAACACACTTTATTGATAGAAACATTTTTAAGAATATCAATTTTAATTTGAATTAACATATACATAACATGGAAATATTTATAATTTAGAAAATATTGTTATGCAAATGTGAACGCCATTTTGAAGTAATAAAGTTCCTCTTATGACATTCAATCTCACTCTGATGTGTGTGCAGGTATATATATATATATATATATATATATATATATATATATATATATATATATATATATATATATGTCTATATTTCTGGGATGAGATATTATGTACACTATTTATATTATTCGGACTATTGTCCGCATCTTTGTCACCATATTTATTACAACGTTACCGCCGTTGTACGCTCCGACCATCTTCAGGTTGGAATGTCACTGAGGTAGACTGTTCTAGTTCCACGTGCCATGTTTTAATGAATGTCAGTTATCAGTTATCTCCTGTTAATTCCCCTCTGCAAGTTCTCAACTGGCTTAACAGGGTATTGAACTCACACTGTTTGGATCCAGTCACTGGATCTAACCTTTATCCACTCTGCCATGAGGACATATTAGTATGAATTTCTAGGTATTATAAACCTTAATGTCTCAGCCTCCATTTTTACCAGTGCTCATATTGCAATTTTTTGGGTGTTATCTTTACATGTTTATACCAGATCTCATATTGGTAACAAAGATGAGGACAATAGTCTGAATAATGTAAATAGCATATATATATATATATATCATCGACTCTCCCGTCGAAGTCGACGTATGAGAGTCAAGCAGATCAGTTCCTAGAAACTGAGAGCTCGACGCCGACACATGAGATTTGATTATAGTGGTGAAGCTTTCGTGCAGGACTATCCACAAGGACGAATACAGAGACCTGGTGCTCCGCAGGTTTTGAATTCAGACGTGTCCTTCTTCAAGACCAGTTGCCATCCAAGGCTATAGAACCCAGTCTGTCCAGCTATTTACCCATAGTTGGAGGGAGAAGAAGAAGATTCACACCTTTCCCAAGGGTATTAGCACGTAAGTGAATGTAATGGGTTCGACTGGAATTAGAACTCTGCTCTCCGATTCCTCAATCCAAGTCGTTATCCATTACTCCACCGCGCCTTCTCTCTCTCTCTCTCTCTCTCTCTTTCTTTCTTTCTTTCTTTCTTTATTTATTTATTTATATATATATTTATATATATATATATATATATATATATATATATATATATATATATATATATATATTTATATATATATATATATATATATATATATATATATATATATATGTATATATATTGGCTATAATATGAAAGTTTTTTATTACACATTATTTTCCATATTTTGGGGCAAATATATAATTTCCACATATTTTTGCAAAATATTATTTTTGTGGATGCTATCACAAGTGTGTTATATTCATATCCAATATTGTTAAGATTCTAATCGACAATAGGAAATCCTAGGAGAACATCTAATTTTTTTAGGGTCGACTAGCTGGTGTGATGGAAAAATTCTAAGAACAGGCATCCTTGTCTAACGTCCGTATCTATTTTTATGCATTTTCTCTACATATGCAGGCGGTTTTCTATATTTATAAGTTCTGGGTTATTCTAATATCCTTCGCAAATAAATCAAGCTTACCTAGCCATTTACACTAATGCCATTTAGTAATCACACAAACAAACACAAACAAGCCTGTCTGAATAGAAATATATCTATTGTCATTTTTCTTCTTGGCTGATGAATGCGTTGAACGAGTACTTGGGGGTTACTTTGTTCACACAAGTCAACAGTCCCGGGATACTAATAAGAAAACGTATCAATCAGCCAGGAATGCTGCGTTTAAAACTAAATAATTTAAATATTGTCCCAAACATTTGCTTCAGTTTAACTTTCGTTTGCGCACGCGCATGATTGTGTGTGTGTGTGTGTGTGTGTGTGTGTGTGTGTGTGTGTGTGTGTGTGTGTGTGTGTGTGTGTGTGTGTGTGTGTGTGTGTGTGTGTGTGTGTGTGTGTGTGTGAATAGGCGTCCCTCAGCCCAGCCACGTCGTTTTTGTTTCTTTGGGGAGATGGAGCGAAATAGTATTCAATTACAATATTCAAGCCTCGTTCTTTATTTCCCGACATTACCACTCAAGTTGTCGTTCCGCTGAAGTGCAGGGAAGACATCTTGTTTAAATACGCATCGGGAAGGCTCCAGCATTGTTTGTACGACTGAGAGTGTGGACAAGGTTGAAAACAGTGCGGATGCGTGACAGATCGCTCCATTTCTAATGTTTCTTGTATCGCGTAGCCATGAAGGTGTTGTTTATTATTGTCCACATTTTTTTTTCTTTATCTTATTTTTTTTTTTTTAATGAATTTGGAAAGTTCAGTTTTCTGGTTCCAGGCCGCCATACGTACAAACGTAGGAAGTGATGAATTCATTTCGGAAAAAAATGTCTTAATGCATATTATGTAAAAATAAAAAAGCCCTTTTCGTTCATTCAATATTTTTTCTTTGAAAATAGGACGCAGGCTCTGAATCATCTTTATATTAAAATAAGTCTTTCTCTTCCTAAGACAGGGAAGACATTTTTTGTCTCGATATGACTTAATCTAGATGTTAGTATTTTTCATATTTTGGTTTAAAATGTTCTTCGTGCAGTCCTCTACGGGTATTTCTTTCAGTTATTTATTTAAAGTTATATAATCTCTATTTATTAATCTGTATATGACATCAAAAAGAGACAGTTAACATTACTGGGGAAAGAAGGATTGGCAAGTGGGACAGGTTAAACAACACACGACCTAGCTTGTGAGCTTAAGTAAATTGATGGCAGACAAGGGTTTGGGGCAAAAAATAAAAAGATAAAATTGATTAAGAGCAACAAAAGGCAGGATGTTTTGGAGAGCCATGATCGTAAATGTGCTGAAGGGACATAAAGCACTTACGGATAGAGATCAGTTCAGTGCCAATGGAATTATTTCTGAAGATTCTGGGGCACATAATGAGGAAGGAGTTCCTGGAGAATCTGATACTCACGGGTCGAATAGAGGGAAAGAGAGACAAAGGAAAACAACGCGTGATATACCTGGCGGACTTAAGCAAGTGGATGAAAGAACGTGGTCCGGGGGAGGATGCAGAAGGAAAGAAATTGTTGAGAGCTGCAAGGTATAGAGGGAGGTGGAAAGCTATGATCACCTTCGGCCGGAAAGGACATGGCACATAAAAAGAAAAAAAGAAACATACACGACATACCAGAAAAAAAAACATCTTGCTTATGACATTAGTGCCATCTATTTTAGTTGTTGTTATTGTTAAAAGTCCTCATGTGATATAATTTCTGTTATTGGGTACATTTATTTAATAGGCACTGTGGGGTAGTGGGTAGCGGCTCGGATTGAACAATCGGAGAGCCGAGTTCAAAATCCAGTTGAATCCATAAATTCACTTACGTGCTAATAATACTCTTGGGAAAGGTATGAATCTTCTTCTCCTCCACGAGCTATGGGTAAATAGCAAGAAAGACCGGGTTATATAGCCTTGGATAGCAACTGGTCTACCGCAGAAAGAAATGTCAACCTACTGCGAGAAAAAAATCAGCCTCGTCAATCATGTATTGAAAGATACATGATCACATAAGCGTGTATCACGCATGGCACATAACTGACTATTTGTTAGCGATTTTTTAACGCCAGCTCTTAATGTCCAACGATATTTAGTCTTCTCTATGATCTTACAGGTTTCACTCGCTCAAAGACTTTTTCGATCCTTGATCTGAGGAAGCGCTCATATACAACTGGCAGTTTAGATATTTATGAACGCGTTCGACACACTTCATGACATTGATATGAAAGACTCGATCTGTCGAGATTTCTTAAGAATTTTATCAGACATTTTAATTTTAGGCTTTCTATTTTGATAATACCCACAGTTGTACGAAACTACCACTAACGCAGCTTAATCTATGTTTAATTTCTTTGTTTCCTATACAAATAATATACTATACTATGATAATTCACTTATCCATACAACAAGCAGTGGCGAAGGAAAACTTGGATCCAGGGCATGCACTCGCGAATATTTTGTCATATATGGCCTACCGTAATATTTTGTCACTGGTTGTCTGTCAACAGCTCTACTAGATACTTGCTACTCCAACGGCTGCGTAAGAAGTTACAAATAGCTTGTAGAGTTCTTGGCAGACAAACCGTAAGTGACGAAATATTACGGTAGGCCGTATATAACAAAATATTCGTGACTTCATGCCCTGTATCCAAGTCACACCTCGCCAATGACACCGAGGTATTTAAAGTGTTAAGTATCTAGTAACTTCACATCCTGAATTTTTTATGATTGATACGTGCCCGTAGCCATCATTGCTTTCATCACAATTCCAGATAACAGTTTCTATTTTTTTGAAAGGTTTGTTTTGAGTTCTATATTTTTTAATCATTTTACCCCAAGCAAGGGAATGGAGCCACTAAGACGCAAGGGTTTACTGACTGTGAGAGAATATGAAGAAAAGAAATAAAATTAAGGAGGGAGAACAATAAAAGTACGGAGAGGAAAAAGACAGTTAAGTGGACGATTGACATCGTATATAAATTTTGAAGATAAAAGTTGACAGGTAAGGAATAATCTGGAAGTGAATTGCACATGTGAAAAGCGCGTGAGAAGAAACTGCCAGCATAGAACTTACGGTTACATTTAGCCGTATCAAGTGTAAAATGATGAAACTTGAATGCTTAAATTCATAAATTCTACGTACGAAAGAAAAACTTTATCAGAACACTTATGATGAAAGTATGTATAGAAAATGGTCAGAAAAGTTCAATTATAGCAGTGGGAAAGTGAATGAAGTTGAGATTTCTAAGGGAAATTTGGTAGAGGATATTGATCTTTAATTTAAATCATTCTGAAACCCACTCTGAATGCCTATGTTATGTACATCTGCCCTCTTCATCGGTACACTGGCCTAGCGACAGAAAGCAGACTATTGAGAATATACAGGGTGCGGCTGGTATTTGAGGACATATTTTATGGATTATTAAAAAACTTGCTGAACAAATGAATAAGATTATATTTTATTACAAACAAGTAAACGTTAAATTTAGCTAACTATCATTTAATTTTATTCAATAAAACCAACACTAGCATCAATAACTGCCTCTACACAAGGTAAAAATCAAGCTCTGATTAATTCGTCCTTATTTATATCAGACATTACTCGAACTATTGCAGCTTTAAGAGAGCTTTTGGTGTGATGAGGCTGTTTATTAACTACCTTCTCAACAACGCTCCACACATAATAGTCGAGTGTGCTGATATCTGGAGTGTTAGGAGGCCAAATGTTGGGTGTGATGTGGTCGTACAAATGGTCAGCCATCCATTCTTGGGTTCATAGAGCCTTGTGGGATGGAGCCGAGTCTTGCTGGAATATGTAAGGCCTGCCGTTGCATATGTTGGCAATCCAGGGATTGACAACTGTTTCTAGAACCTCAATATAAGCAGCAGCATTTACTCAAAGACCTTGTGGAAAAAAAGTGAGGTGACATAACAATCCTTCATTGCTAACATTACCCATAACACTTGAAGGAAATTCTGTGCGCATCACTCTTGGCACCTCAGAAAGATCGGAACAAAGCATCTGTCATTTCTTCTGTTAAGTTTTTGATCTGGAGCAAAATTTTTATCATCTGAAAAAAACAAACAAATCACACAAGCTTCTGAAGGATTTTAAAGTTAGTTTAAAATCCTTTTGGATCTGTTTAAACGGTTTTCTTTTGTTTTTTCAGACCCAAATTGACCTCTCTTCACGTAAGTCATATCGAATGTCTTCATGAACACTCCTGATTGTTTATTCAGACACATGCAGCTTTTTGGCAATTGCCCTCATTGAATGACCTCAGTTTTCATCAGTTGTCTGCTTGACTTCCTGAATAAATTTGGATGTTCTCACTTTATCAGAACGTGCAGGATGTCTTTTACGTTTTGATACAGACATTGGGGAACTGTCAGCGTCTTCTAACTCTTTTCGTATCTTGTGGACAAACGATCTTTCAACTTTGTGGAAACGTGAAATATCCAAATCGCTATGATCTGCCTTTAATGCTACAATCACAGAATGCCTTTTCATTTCATTTGTTATCATCGGGTTTGTCATTCTTGATTCCTGAAAAATAAAAGCATTAGAAGTTAGTTCCAAGCAGTATTAATCATAAATGTGTATGTCTTCAAATACCAGCCGTAGCCTGTAGTATAGATATCCAGACAATGGTTAGTTTATGATTGTTCTAGTGATAATAAAATTTTGTAGTTGGTAAATATTCTGAGTATGGACGATGTGGACCCCCCTTCATGAAGATCTTTTTTTTTCATGTTTTTTTGGTGAATTTATCCCTTCTCATGTTCGTCCTGGGTATGATAAACTAAATCCGCGTCCTGGATAAGACGATAAACTACATCCGACAGCAAGCCCTCTGGTCAGGAGATTTTGAGGAGCGTTGAACTACCTCTTAATTGCTGGTGTTCCCAGGTCCACACTGACCCGGTGTGGTGGCACCTGTCAGGGTCCAAGCTATGAATTTTATACTCACATGACAAGAGGGACAAAAGAAACAGAGAATAATCCATGCATTGAGATTTAGTAAACAGCAGGCTGGACAGATATTAGGAAATATAGCAAAAAGACAAAATTTCCCAAGAGTTACAAAGGGTAGGAAGTTGTAGAGAGTTATGATCGCCCACATGCTGAACCGACACGGTATACAGAACAGGACGAAATTTGTATAGTGAATGTAGTTTTCATATACTAACAGGCACAAAGAACAACACTTTGGTCGCTTCCCTGGTTTTGGTATTGTTAAATGGAAAAAAGGAAAATTGTAATTAACAATGGAAGAGACAATTGATAAATTTAGTACACGTAATGAGGAAAGGGGGCTTGGTAAATCTAATGCTCATAGGACAGATTGAAGTCAAGCGGAACAGAAGAGACCAATGCATAATATTCTTGTTGAAACTGAGTAAATGTATGGCGGAACAAGGCTTAGGATAAATAATAATAGGGCAACATTTATTAAGAGCTATAAAGGACAGGAAATTATGGAGGGCCATACACACTACGTCATGAAGGAACACAGCATATAAAGAAGAAGGCTGTTTTCTTTCTTTTTGTGATAACCAGTCTTTTGATTTTGTTGATCATTCCTGTCAAACCGTGAAATGGAGGTCGTCCTAAACGAGTCCTCCACTAGTTCCTTTCATACGAACGCTGGTGATCCCCAAGGCTCTATCCTGGGTCATACACTATTTCTGATCTTCATCAACGATCTTCCTGATGTCAGCAGTTCCAAATTAGGCATCTACGCATACGACGCATTTAAATGTAACCACATGTTCTACTTCAACAGCTTCTTCTCTCGTACTTCCCGACAGATAACTCCCTTCCTCTTAATTTTGCTTCTCTGGTAGCCATAATCTTAAAATATTCAAATGTAATGTCAATCGACATTTACTGTTGCCTTGATATTGATCTCCAGCCTCCTCTTTATTCTTTCCTCAAACACCACCTCTTTACTCTTGCTCTCATTCCCTATAACCCCTTGCGTCCTAGTAGCAGCACCGTCTTACTTTGAGTGACATGCTTTAAAAAAATGTAAAACCCATTTTTCATCACCAGTTCTAATGCGATGTAAGATTGAAAGTTTGATCTATCTGGTTAAAATCTGATTGGAAGTTGCGTTTTGTACTCAGGACGAAAGCATACATGACACACAAGTTACTTCTTTGCAATTTTACTCAATTATACTCTGAAAAGCACTATGACACTTTGTCGGATAGAAGAAATAATAAAATAATATTTAGACACATTTCGTATCATTCAACCTTGATGCTAGCTTGTTTTGTTGAATCATAATTCATAACTGTGAACAGGTAATTACGAGGGTCATTCAATAAATAAGGTAAATTTTTCGGTATAAGGACTTCTAATACAGATAGAAGTTTGCTTTTTTTCTTTCAACATAGTCTCCCAGCACTGTCACACACTTTTCCCGTCTGTGCACAAGCTTCCATATTCCCTCAGCGTAAAAAAACTTTGGACTGATGTCTCAGCCAGTCGCTCACAACACTTTTGGCTTCATCGTCACTTTTAAATTTCCTACCTCTCGTGAACGCTTTCAAGGGACCAAACAGGTGAAAGTCTGAAGGGGCAAGGTCTGGGCTGTAAGGGAGGTGAGGGAGCAGTTCCCAGCCCAGCTTGTTGATCGTCTGCACCGTTTGGGCTGCTGTCTGATGCCTTGCGTTGTCATGATGCAAGATGACTCCTTCTGACTGATGACCCCTGCGTTTGTCCCAACAGATAAGCTCAAATTACTTGCAATGTCATCCACTGTCACCCTTCTGTCAGACTGAATGAGGTCATTGACTGATTCGATCACCTCAGGAGACCTCACTTCTGTAGGTCTGCCAGGCCTGTCTTCATCCTTCTTTAAACAATGTAACCCACTTGTAGACATTTTTTGGCTGAAACATGTGGCACCATACACAGCTGACATTCTCTCATGAATTTCAACTGGTTTGCACCCTTCAGAAACCAAAAACTTGATAACTGACCGCTGTTCAATCCTGGAGCATGCTTCTTGGTCGGCCATCTTTGTTAATCGCCAAAACTCTCAAAGTTTTTTTTAATCTGCAAAAGAAATTAAATCTATGTGAAAAAGAAGTAAAACAAAAAAAATAAAAATAAAAAAGAGTAAGCTTCTATCTGTATTAGAAGTCCTTATACCGAAAAATTCAACTTATTTATTGAATGACCCTCGTACTTTGCGAACGGCCTCATATACGTGATTTAATACGTATATTTCATGCGATGCCCTGATAAACTTAATTTTAAATATGTTTTAATTGTATTTTTTTTACAATTTGTATTAAACAAACCTAAAACTATGTAAATAATTATATATGCCTGACGTAAGATAAGTAAACATAAGAAAATGACAAAGGAAATGTGATACCTACAAAGGGAATTAATATTCGGTTACAGCTTTTAACCCTACGCTACATAAGCGCTGATGAGTACGGGTTTTTCCTACATCAATTTTTTTCCTATGAGCAGAATATTGACCCCGAAGTGGATTATCTTGGCATCGTTTCTACAGATGGTACATCGCTTATTATTATTATTATTATTATTATTATTATTA
This sequence comes from Acanthosepion esculentum, assembly GCA_964036315.1. Taxonomy (NCBI): domain Eukaryota; kingdom Metazoa; phylum Mollusca; class Cephalopoda; order Sepiida; family Sepiidae; genus Acanthosepion; species Acanthosepion esculentum. The sequence goes on along the minus strand of OZ038505.1, from coordinate 92,725,872 downwards.
TTATTATTGTTGTTGTTGTTGTTGTCATTATTGTTTCTTACTTTGTATCCTGTATAGCCGGGTCCGAACTATGGACCTTAGGCCCTATAGGAGAATTTTCATTAAACAGATATCACTTTTCTTAATATATGGCGTCTTCCTAGTAGGGCGATCTTCTGGACAACTTATCTGTTGATGTTAGCTGCGGCACTGTTAGTAGAATTGTCCATTGCTTGTTTCACGAGGCCCTGTTATTAATTACTATTGCTACAGTGTCAGTTTTCCTTCCTCACATCCTTTTAATCTCGATTTCCAGACCATTGTTTTTGGACAATTTCTCGATAATCTTTATGGAGGTGTTTATCTAAGATGACACTGCTATGTCAATAAACATATATTTCCTGAATTATTTGACTTTTATGATAATATCAGGTGTGTTGGCTTTTATTTCCCTATAAGTTTGAATTGGTATTCCACAGATGATTGTTACATCGTTATTTTGAGTAACTGTTTCTGGTTGGTGCTCATGACATCACTCAATAGTTCCAATTTTGAGTTTCTTGCATATTTACCAGTGCACATATGTCGCTACCTTGTTGTCTGTGTGTATATTCTTATTTTGCCAGTTACGGACAGTCTGAGATAATATGGTAGACAGATTCATCATATTTTGCACAGATCCTTTATTTCGGTTTAGTTCCATCCTTTATTATGTGACAGTGATAGGATCTGTTTGTGACGCTCTGGTCTTGAGCTGCCAGAATTAGGGCTATTGTTTCAGTCTTCAGTCCGGTGATCCTCAGCTGCTGATGTATTTTCTGTTGGTCCACATCTGCTTCTTTCACTCTTTTTAGGCATTTGCCATGCAGAGCTTTGTCCTCCCATTTCTTTGTATTTTCATTTGGCCAAGTTGTTTTGCTTTCCGTTTTGCTTGTTTGGCTTCTATTTTTGTTGGTAAGCTATCAAGTATATTAAGCTGTTGATGGAGTGGATTTCGCGTTTTTATTATTATTTTTTGGTGTAATTGTTTTTTGTAAGTTAAGCTTCCAAAACGATTGTTGTAGTTCTTACAGGTAGTTAAATTTGAATTAGACTTCAGCGTCCGAAAGCTCGTGGTACGTACCGTATATCAACATCTGATTTCATGTGGTGCATCCTCATGTTTCTGGCCTTGGCGTCCAATATTTTATTGCCATTCAACTTCCATTTAATAATTTTGAAGCTCTGTGTTACTACGGGTATAGCTAATGTGTTGATAGCCTTCATTTTATTGGCCCCGTTTATTTCGTTTTATAGTATCAAACACACTCTTCTATAGTAATCTTTTCGGATCTTTTTCTTCATAAATGAATGTTGCATTCCGTCTCCTTCATTAATTCCTAATTATTTGCATGTATCATCTTGGTCTAATTCCTTAATCTTGTTGTTAATATCAAGATCTAAATCCGTTGTTTTCGTTAGTTTACCATATTTGAAGGTGGCTCTGGCACATTTGTCTATTCCGGACTCCACCCTAATGTCTTCGGTGAAGGTTTTGACAATGGCGAGCATGTTTTTCTTTTGCTGGTTGCCATCCTTGGCAAATGTTTTAAGATCATTAGTAAGAATAGGTGATTCAGTTTTTCAGTTGGGGACATGTATCCGTAGCTACTGAGTGGCGCTAATTCAAGGCAGAAGAGTAGTGGTGACATTGAATCTCCTTGGAAGATCCCGCATTTGATGTTGATTGGTCTCGATGTTATTGAGCCGTTTGTATGGTTTAGATTTAGTGCCGTCTTCCAGTTTTCCGTGCTCTTCGTTATGAATTTGACGTTTGTGGGGCATAATCTGTATATTTTAGGCACTTCCCTATCCACGAGGGTGGAACACTATAGTACGCCTTTCTGTAGTCGATCGATGTCGTTGATAAGTTGTTGTTCTTTGTTTTCACCTCTGCCGATATTGTTTTATTGATTATGATTTGGTCCATGCACCAATAACTTCTTCTTTTACATCCCTTCTGTTCTGCTGGGAATAAATTGTTTTTTTCTCAATGAAGTTGTATGCCCTCTGGGTTATGATAGAAGTGAGAATCTTGTACACTGTTGGTAGGCAGGTGATGGGCCTGTAGCTTTTCATGTTCTGCGTCTCTTCTGTTTTGGTATGAGGTTTGTTACTCCGCACGTGATCCATCTCGGACATTTTTCTGGGTTTATGATTATCTCGATATAGTTTCTTGGCATCTTCATTGAAGATATTGTTTTGCCAGAAGAATCTGTTTCTTTTTCATAACACCTGATTCTTTGTGCCTTTGCTTGAAGTTGTTGTTTCAGCTTTTCTTTAACTTTTTCTACGCCAGTCTTATTTTAACGTCAAGACTTCGTTTCAGTTATTTCCTTTTTTCATTTTGAGGGCTTTGTCTACTTGACTTAGAAGAGAAAATTGTCCACATAGTTTATTTATTTCGTTTTCTATTTTCTTTTCTTTTCAGATCCGCATATTTTCCATTTCGTTTACGTTGCGTTTTTACTTTTCACTTATTGCTTCTGCGATCGTTGTTCAGGTTGCGTATATAAGATGATTAATTTTTGTCAGGTCCATCAGTCTTTCCATTTCGTCCCTTTAGTTTCCTAATTGATTGGTTAGCAAGGTTAATGGTTTACTTCGATTGATGGTGCTTTCTTACTTTTGGAATTGTTGGCTTTTCCTCGACAGACATTTCCTTTACATTCTCCCATGTATATCGGTTATTTTTTCCCTATCTCTTTCTCCATCGTATTCATCATTATCTTCATCTATTTGCATGTGTACTTCATGGGGATTATTAAAACTGGTTTTTATTTGTTCCTCTGCATGTGTCGCCACTTGCTTGTTCGCATTTAGCCATTCAATGTTAACGTTTAATCTATTTTTGATGTTTCAAGTTCTGCGTCAGGTATTCTTTTTCTCAGCATGATCTCACAACTGACATTGGCTAGTTTGTTGCCATCGATGTTTAGTCTTTTTAGGGGGTGTTTTCCTCGCCAGATAATCTAGGCGGCTTTGGTCGTTGCTGCCGTTCTCGGATTTATCGTAACGGTGTAAAAGGCTATAATTTATTCAATATACTCTTCTCTAGACCATTTATTTAGTGTTCTTGATGGGTTGATTCTCTGTTAATGAATATAGAGGGCTTTTGTGAGGACTGTACTCGACATCGTTTCCTCTAGTTCTGTTTGGATAGAGTATTTGTATAGTTGGTGACGTTTTGATCCCAGTCTGGTTCATTTCTGGGAATCGTGGTCTTTGTTGACTCGCATGACGACCGATGCCGTTTAGCAATCTTTTTCGTTGTGTCGGCATTATAGTTAGTTCGTATTTACCAATACGTGGTGGCTGGTTCGTGGGTGCCAGAACATATCCACACCATGGTGGGCCATCACGTTCATGGATCCAGGCCTCCTCCTGCTATATTTTATTTAATCTTTATTATTATTATTATTATTATTATTATCATTATTATTATTATTATTATTATTATTATTATTATTATTATTCCTTTGATTTATGGTGTATAAAAATTTCGTTCCGGGTCCAGCCCATAGACCTAAGGTCAGAAATGGCATCATGACATTTTCCACCGACCATTTAAAACACACACACACGTATTTTACGTAGATAGCGCCTTTCGTGAGGTGTGGGCTATACGTGTGAGAATATTTTTTGTATTATTTTAAGGCATGAGCTTCGAGTCATCCCTTCACTGAGTCGACTGGGATCTTTTCAACCCAATCCGAGAGCTCCAACTAAACAATGATTGTTGATTTTTCCATGTGTCAAATTTTTGAGATTTCGATTTCAAGGTCTTTGTATTTTGATAGCATTTTGAAGATCTTCATAGGTCCATTGCAGTTTGTAGGAACGGGCATATCAATAAGGAGGCACTTTTTTGTTTGTGGTCTCTAATAGCAATGTCTGGACGGTTAGCTTTATTATTATTATTATTATTATTATTATTACTACTAATACTATTATTATTATTATTATTATTACTACTAATACTATTATTATTATATTTATTATTACTACTAATACTATTATTATTATTACTACTACTAATAATACTATTATTATTATTATTATTAGTATTACTACTAATACTATTATTATTATTATTATTACTACTAATACTATTATTATTATTATTACTACTAATACTATTATTATTATTGCTACTACTACTAATACTATTGTTATTATTACTACTAATAATATTATTATTATTATTATTATTACTACTAATACTATTATTATTATTATTATTATTATTATTACTACTAATACTATTATTATTACTACTACTACTACTATTATTATTATTATTACTACTAATACTATTATTATTATTACTACTAATACTATTATTATTATTATTATTATTATTACTAGAAACTCTATTATTATTATTATTATTACTATTAATACTATTATTATTATTATTACTAGTAATACTATTATTATTATTACTACTAATACTATTATTATTATTACTACTACTAATACTATTATTATTATTATTATTATTACTACTAATACTATTATTATTATTATTAGTACTAATACTATTATTATTATTATTATTATTATTATTACTACTAATACTATTATTATTATTATTACTACTAATACTATTATTATTATTATTACTAGAAATACTATTATTATTATTATTACTACTAATACTATTATTATTATTACTACTAATACTATTATTATTATTACTATTACTACTAATACTATTATTATTATTATTATTACTACTAATACTATTATTATTATTATCATTACTAGAAATACAATTATTATTATTATTACTACTAATACTATTATTATTATTACTATTACTACTAATACTATTATTATTATTACTACTACTACTAATACTATTATTATTATTATCATTACTAGAAATACTATTATTATTATTACTACTAATACTATTATTATTACTACTACTACTAATACTATTATTATTATTATTATTACTATTAATACTATTATTATTATTATTACTACTAATACTATTATTATTATTATTATTATTACTACTAATACTATTATTATTATTACTATTACTACTAATACTATTATTATTATTACTACTAATACTATTATTATTATCATTACTAGAAATACTATTATTATTATTACTACTAATACTATTATTATTATTATTATTACTACTAATACTATTATTATTATTATTACTAGAAATACTATTATTATTATTATTATTACTAATACTATTATTATTATTATTACTACTAATACTATTATTATTATTATTACTTGAAATACTATTATTATTATTATTACTACTAATACTATTATTATTATTACTATTACTACTAATACTATTATTATTATTATTACTACTAATACTATTATTATTATTATTATCATTACTAGAAATACTATTATTATTATTATTATAACTACTAATACTATTATTATTATTACTATTACTACTAATACAATTATTATTATTATTATTACTACTAATACTATTATTATTATTATTATCATTACTAGAAATACTATTATTATTATTATTATTATTACTACTAATACTATTATTATTACCATTACTAATAATACTATTATTATTATTACTACTACTACTAATACTATTATTATTATTATTATCATTACTAGAAATACTATTATTATTATTATTATTACTAATACTATTATTATTATTATTATTATTATTACTACTAATACTATTATTATTATTACTACTAGAAATACTATTATTATTATTACTACTAATACTATTATTATTATTATTATTACTACTAATACTATTATTATTACTACTACTACTACTAATACTATTATTTTTATTATTATTACTACTAATACTATTATTATTATTATTATTACTACTAATACTATTATTATTATTGTTATTATTACTACTACTACTAATTCTATTATTATTATTACTACTAATACTATTATTATTATTATTACTAGTAATACTATTATTATTATTACTACTAATACTATTATTATTATTATTATTACTACTAATACTATTATTATTATTACTACTACTACTAATACTGTTATTATTATTATTATTATTACTACTAATACTATTATTATTAT
>OZ038505.1:92694761-92714761 GCA_964036315.1 Acanthosepion esculentum | reverse complement strand
TGTTTTTTTTCTTTCTTTCTGCAAGATGAAAGTCACCTTTCATGAACTTTGCAAACCATTTGCAACATGTACAGTTTGCCTTCGTAGCATTTTAATCGGCTTAATCAATCATTTTTGGCTTAGGAGGCTGTCATGTCTAACTCGAAGCGAAAAAAAAACAACAACAACAAAAACACGCATTCTTGCAGGTGCACATTGTTATTAGTGAGCATTACCTGCAAGCCTATTTCATTCATGTTTACGAAATACCAGTTAAATGAACGCTGACTTCAGAAGGCAATAACAATTAGCTTCTGCATATTAAAACACTAAAGAAATGTTTAGATGCATCTCCAGACATCATTTTATGTATTATCAAAACATGCTCTTCTAGTACCCTCCATGAAAGTGTTTTCGTCCTCTTTCTCTCTCGGTAACTCATTGTGTCTTAGTGGAATTCTCGCTTTGCTTGGGGTGAAATGATTAATAACTATCTATCTATCTATCTATCTATCTATCTATCTATCTATCTATCTATCTATCTATATACACACATATATATAGATGTGTGTTTGTGTGTGTGTGTGTGTGTGTGTGTGCGCGCGTGTTTCGTTAAGGACGACTTACAAAGTACCGCGATTGAGCATTTTTTTATTTAAGTTTTCCTGTGTTCTTACATGTGTTTTCCTTTTTTGGACACAAAGTGTGAAAAACTGTCCAATATTTCTGCATATGGGAGCGATTTCAGCTATTTTGTTTTTAGCCATTATCAAGGGCTATTTTTTAATTAAATATGCAATTTTATGTAAGTAATAGAAATGTTTTATTTTCTGAACACGATCAGCACAGTGAGGCCGTGTTCCTTGTTAATGTTATTGAATGTTGGCGTTTCATTTTCTTTATTATTATGGCTTCCATAATTTAAAATCATTTTTGCATGTGGATGAGACAATTATACTTTTATTTTCGACTAGTATTTTTCGGATGGTGTCTGGTAGGTTTTTGTGTGTGTTTAACGGATTCCTAATGCAGTTATGGCTGGGTAGTTGTAACGGAAGTCTTTTAGATAAGCAGATAATAATGTGACATATGTAACATTAACATATTTTGTTAATAATAAATAAAATAACTAAAATCACACTTACTAATTGTTAACAGAATAGCCGAAAGGGCTCGGATATGCAGAACATTTGGACAGTTTTAGTACATTTTATGTCCAGAAAAGAAGACACAACAAAATTAATAATAGTTCCATCGCAGTATCTTGTGAATCGACTTTAACGAACATGTATAAAAGAGGGATTACTGCCTAAATAAACAACATATATATATATATATATATATATATATATATATATATATATATATATATATCGAGAGAGATAGGGAGAAAGACTTCCTTTAAAATCGCGATACCTAAATTTTAAAATTAATATTTAAAAATGAAAAATCTTTTATTTCAGTTTATTATTACAAGCTAGTAGATTAAATTTCATGTTTGCAATAAGTAAAATGCTTTGCTATATTTCAAAAACTAATTTAAATTAACGGGGATGTATTTATTTATGCTAAAATCACATTGATTAGAGCCCTTTTTTAGTCGTCAATTTTGACAATGTAATTTTCTTTATTAAAAAACATTCAAAATTAAAATAAATTTCTCTCAAACTTTATTAGCGTTATATTAGCTGATTTAAAGTATAATTAATCTGATTTAAAGGAAATATTATTTACTTTAAGTTTAAAATATCGCAGAAATACATTTTTTAGTCCGACACTAGCCGTGTTTTTAAACGACAGCAACGTTGTTGTCGTGTTTGACGAGGTAATGACGAACCTAATGTTGCTATACAGAGATTTTAACTACAAAACATAACAGAAGAATCTGACAACTGCACAGTTATTTAATTCTTAAGTACTCAGTAATTTAAAAAAAAAAAGGAAATTTTCTCCATAATCTAATGTTTTATCGAATTTAAAATAGGTTGCCTTTAACTTTTCTCTAGCCCTCGTTCTTATTTTCTGATAATATCCTGTATGGTCATCCGTACTTACAAAAGTTGCTTCGAATTTACTCTAAAAATGTTGGCGTTGGGTGATTTGTATTAAGCTTTACCATTTATGATTAGTAAATAGAATTTTCGCTTAATAATAATATCTTCAAAACCGCTGAAATTAATGCGGAATGTTATATGATTTAATAATTAATAATTTATTCTAATCAAAATTTTTAAAATTTCAAACAATACTAGTAAAAATCCATTGTACATCTTTTCTTTAGACAAAACTGTCCTTAATATATCTTACTTTTAAAAGCAAATAAAAGATTTTCTATTTGAATAATGTCATAGTTTTATTCTATAATTTATTTTACGATTCAGAGCAGAGGTGTTTCTGTTTAATCATTTAAAATATCCAAGGAGACATGCTTTCATCTAATAAATATACGAAGACCCTGTAATATTAATTTCGTGAAATTTGATAATATTAAGTAAGTCGTTTAACGAATATAACAAAGTTATATTTTTACCAATATTTTCTAAAGGAATTTTCAAAAATTATTTAATTCATTTGTTAATAAGTCTTTCACATTTCATTATAATCTGACAATTATTTGACTTTTTTCAAGATTTTCAAAACAATATGTTATTTAACACAAAAAGACGCTAAATGTGTCTTACTAAACTTTGAACCACCCGCTGGCGTTAAAAAAGTCATGATATTTAACAAAAATTTTAAACTTGTTAGAAAGGATTAAAGATTAATAAAATAATAAAAAGATATTTGGGTCATTCCTCCTATAAAACATTTTTTTGTGTCAAGTTTGGAGCCTTTTTCATCATGCTATGATCGTTTTTAGAAATTTTGGGGCGGTACCTATATATATATATATATATATATATATATATATATATATATATATATATATATATATATATATATATATATATATGTATGTATATGTTACACAACAAAATCCAAAATTACTTCATATGGTGGGGGGTATAGATCTATTTCAAACAACGTTAGTCTTATTCAACCTCGGTGTATAGAGTATGTTCGTGTCAGAATTAAAAATTTAAAATTTAACTTTCACAGCAGTCTAAAAATTGAAACAGAATTTATCCATTTTGATATTTCCGTCAGACGAAATGCGCGAGTCGGTGGTCAGGTTAGGATTGAAGATATTAGCCTTAAAGGGAAGATGTTTTATAAAATAAACCCGGATAGAAAGGTATGTTTGATATAAAAACCATACATTTTTTTTTAAATGAGTTGATTTAACTTATATTTAAAGTTAAAAATGGATAATTTATTTTATTTTTAATTTCATCAATATATTTTTAAAAAATTATATTCTTACTTAAATTTAATATAAATTATCTAAATATGATTTATTGTTAATCTTTTTAATATATCCCATTTTTAAGTATAATGAGCTTTTTAAGAAAGAACCTAACTTTGAATATATATATTTTGGGATGCCAACGAATACTCGTTGCCACTTTTGTAATGTCAATGATTACTCATTGTCACTTTCGGAACGCTCATTGTAGTAGAGACTTTGTAATCTCAGATACAACTATAGTACACCATTGAACAATTCTGTTGTCAAACGCCTTCAAATAGCACCCGCACTAATGGTAGTTGCTCGATAATACTTTCTCGAATAGTAACCCGTATAATGATTCTAATAGAGAAATAGTATAGTGAATAGAGGTCCGTATAGCAATAGAGGATAGAGTAGATATGGTGGTCCGTAAGGTAATAGGGGATAGAGCAGAAATAACGATCAATTAGACACACGTTACCTCCTACTTATGCGTTTCCTCTAGGGTCACGTGGGGTACTTAATTCAATAATTTTTAAACTCAAGTGTCGGCAGCGTCATTTTATTCCTATATTACAATATAATTGTTTTTTTTTACATAAATCGATATATATATATATATATATATATATATATATATATATATATATATATATATATATATATATATATATATATATATATATATTTTGAACAATAAAAATTATAAAAAAAATTAAAATCTTCAGACACACTGGGTTGTAGATTAATATTCTTTCGTTTTTATTATTATTATTTCATTTAGATTCCTCGACTAGTTTCGGCCAACATGGCCATCATCAGGAGAAAAATATTTCTGTTTGCTGGTAGCAGTGAACTACAGAAATGAATGTCTTGATGGAGAACATCAACTTTTGTCTGTAGTTTTTATTTGTTTTTTTAATTTTTATCTTTTTAACATGAATTTTTCAACATTCCTTGTGTTGGTCAAACAGTCTCTTTTAAATTGTTATTTGAGATAAGATCTGGATGGATTCATGCTGATTTGAATTCCCTTGGTCAGTTTGACAAATTTATTGGTTCCTTGAGAGGGGATGTGTCTCTGTTAAGTGTGTGTGTGTGTGTGTTATTTGGTTCTTAGGGAGTGAGTGAGTATGATATGTGTAAGCGTGTATATTGCTGTGTGTGTGACTTATCAATTAGCTCATTAGGGAGTCAGTCAGTATGATGTGTGTAAGTGTGTCTATTCGTGTGGGTGTGTGTATAAGTGTGAGGCCTCAACGTCTCCGTAAGCACGTCTGTCTTGTGTGGTTGAGAAATGTGGGTAGGTTTTGATTTGTAGGGTTATATATTAATACTATCTATATTGTTAAATTTATGGTTTAGCCCGGCTGGATAGTGCGTTTTTAAACTTCGTCTCCACTTATTCTCATGGAACACTTCTAAATCTTTCTAATGTTATTGGCTCTGGACTTTTCGATTCTCTCAATTATAGTGAATTTGGCATGGGTTTTAAAATCGTTTTTTTCTAGGCGGAAATGTTGTTCTACAGGTAATAATTTTTCATGGGGAGTCGACTTAATTCGATTGCGATAATGATTAATTCTGTAGTGAAAGGGCCATTCAGATTTTCCTACATATTGTTTCTGGCATAGTGTGCATTCTAGGAGGTAAATTATGTTACGACTTCTACAGTTAGAATCTTGGTAGATTTTGTAACTAGATTTAGTGACTGAGCTAGTGTAAGATATATATATATATGTATATATATATATATATATATATATATATATTACAAAGTGGAAAATTATTTTCTGAGAGGGATTTATCCTTTAGGACATCATTGGACTAAATGTATGTTTACGTTGATGCGAGGACACAAGCTACTTCTCTTTTAATTAGAGTAAATTATTTTCTATCAGAATTGTAGTCAGTTACGTTACGATTAGCAACTAATGCTTATGATTTTTAACTTTTATGTTCCGAATACTGAGTCTGGCCTGACGCACCATTCATTTTTGCTCGTGAAACTTGTTTTACCTTGTTTTTACTTATTATTCGTCATTTATGTTATGTTTTATAGACTTTTCTTTTTATTAACATCCTTTTAATTGCCAATTTTATCAAAGTTGGAATTTACCAACTACGATTGCTTTTCGTTATATCTATAAATATGTATGTTTATATACAATTTTAAAATATGTTTTCCTTTTATAAAAAAATCAATTTTGATAACATATATTTATGATGAACCTCGACGTTGAAATTAATTCAGATTTGAATGTCATATTACACAGTTCTTTACCTTTATGTGGGAGACTTTTAATTCCTAGACTATTAAACAAAATAATCGAACCACATATTATGAGATTTCCTTGAGTTTCATGAATGATATCGTTTAGTTCAGTCACTCTTTGAAAATGATGTGTTATCTTTACTTTTCTATTTGGCTTTATTTATTGTTTTCTCACGTTCCTCTCATCTTTCACCCTTGTAATTTTTTTACACCTGCATAGTATGTGTCATATGCAGTTTGTACGTACCAATTATCTCGTGAATGCACATATATACAGGGTGTAGCAGAAATACATCCCATACGTACCTCTCAGAGATATCTCACACATAATGGTAAGACATACTTACCAGGTACAGGTGGTATCTGTGCCATGACTAACTTGGACGAGCTCTGACCAGCTTGGACAAGCTATGTCCAGCTAAGACCAGATTAGACCAGCGTACCGAGTGTTTCGACTCGGTTCCCCGCGTTAAAAACCGTATTTGTGTCACAATCCGACTCATTATGGGGGTTCAAATAAATCGTCTTTATCTAGCAAATGCCTTACTATTATATGGGAAGCATTTCTGGGAGGTATATATGTGGGGTATTTTTGTCACACCCTTTATTAGTAAATTTATACTGTTGAAAACAAACTTAAGATGCCTAATAGTTTAGAACAGTCATGGGCAAAATTCGGCCGCAGACCACATGTGAACCCGACTGGCATTCTGAATGGCACAACTAATTTCATGAGGAAAATATCGTTAGAAAAATGTTGTTTGTTTCCATTCATTCTTATTGTTCACTGATGCATAGCAACAAACATAAAAAATGATTAAGTCCAACGTATCTTGAATTTTCTAACATTTCTTTTTAAGGTAATGTTATCAGCATGTTAAACTATTGGCGATTTTTACTAAGGAAGATCATGAGTGTAACCATCTTTTACTTCAGAAACCGGAAATGTTAATTATAATTATTTTTCTCTAGAAATTAAATATGTTTCTTTTAAAAAATAATTTTTCATCGTGAAATGAATAAATTAGAAGCAAATCACACACAGAAGTGTGTGTTAATAACTCTGTCATCATTGATAATATCAGGACTTCTTTTTTAAAAAAAAATATAGGAGTAATCATTTCTCTAAAGAAAAAAACAGCTTTTCTCCATTTTTAAAGCAGATGCTTATGCGCATGCTCTTCTGTTGGGAAAATGGCTGCAGTATCTCTAATGGGAAAAACAATTATTAGTGCCGTCCGCCTTATGATGATCTCTGCCTCATGCAGCCCCCATTGTCAGAAAAATATTGCCCATGCCTATTTTATAATATTCAGGCTAAAATTAGGAGAAAAATTGTAAAATTAAATATTTGTAATAAACAATATATCTTGGATTGGTAACAATTGCTCTTAAAATCAGGGAACGTATATTCATTCCGCTTCTAAGTTTCTTTTGTGATATGCTGTCATATCGACTATTTAACTTTCTATGATAGAATATTTTATGCTGCACATGAGGAATGATGGTGCGTATAAATGGATGATAAACTATTATTCTGGGATAGAGAGAATGGGACAAATTATTTTTGCCTGAAATTCTGAGATTCAGAATTAGCACAATGTACAATTATTTACCATTATTAAAGTTAAAAAGCGTTATTTAGCATTATTTACTTTATTTATTATAATTTACCATTATTAAAGTTAAAAAGCATTATTTAGCGTTATTTAAAAAAGATTATCATTATTTACCTTATTTATCATTATTTATAATATTTAGTATTATTTATCATTCTTAAAGTTAAAAAGCATTATTTAGCATTATTTAGCGTTACTTAAAATTTGTTATGCTTTATTTAGAATTATTTACCTTATTTACCATTATTTATATTATTTAGTATTATTTACCATTATTAAAGTTAAATATCATTATTTAGCTTTATTTAGCGTAATTTAAAAATATTTATCATTATTTACCTTATTTACTATTATTTATATTATTTAGTATTATTAACCATTATTAAAGTTAAAAAGCATTATTTAGCGTTATTTAAAATTATTTATCATTATTCACCTTATTTACTATTATTTATATTATTTAGTATTATTTACCATTATTAAAGTTAAAAAGGATTATTTAGCGTTATTTAAAAATATTTATCATTATTTACCTTATTTACTATTATTTATATTATTTAGTATTATTAACCATTATTAAAGTTAAAAAGCATTATTTAGCGTTATTTAAAATTATTTATCATTATTCACCTTATTTACTATTATTTATATTATTTAGTATTATTTACCATTATTAAAGTTAAAAAGGATTATTTAGCATTATTTAGCGTTATTTAAAAATATTTATCATTATTTACCTTATTTACTATTATTTATATTATTTAGTATTATTTACCATTATTAAAGTTAAAAAGGATTATTTAGCATTATTTAGCGTTATTTAAAAATATTTATCATTATTTACCTTATTTACCATTATTTATATTATTTAGTATTATTTTTCCATTATTAAAGTTAAAAAGCATTATTTAGCGTTATTTAAATTTTTTTATCATTATTTACCATTATTTATATTATTTAGTATTATTTACCATTATTAAAGTGAAAAAGCATTATTTAGCATTATTTAGCGTTATTTAAAAATATTTAGCATTGTTTACCTTATTTACCCTTATTTATATTACTTATTATTATTTACCATTATTAAAGTTAATAAGCATTATTTAGCGTTATTTAAAAATATTTATCATTATTTACCTTATTTATCATTATTTATATTATTTACCATTATTTACCATTATTAAAGTTAAATATCATTATTTAGCATTATTTAGCGTTACTTAAATTTGTTATCATTATTTACTTTATTTACCATTATTTATATTTTTTAATATTATTTACCATTATTTTAATTCGGACAAATGTCCTGATGTTTATATTTTATTGGTGCCTTGTGGAATGAGAACACAGAGAGATTTGTTCACGTTCCGTCTAAGTTCTTTACATTCACGTACGAACAAAATTCCCTTGTAAAGTCATGAAACCATCATTTTCCCCTTCGGTACTGACTCGGTTATTTAGCCTTGTGTTGGCAATGATTCTCCCGCAGAAAGAAATGACAACCTACTGTTGGAAAATCTTCTGCCTAGTCAGTCATGCTTCGAAAGACATATGATCTCCCCGGTATGGCACTTAACTGACTGATTACCGCAAGTTTCTGGTGCTGTGCCCTCCAGTCCACATCAGGTGCTTGTCATTCCGAATAACCATCGAAGAATTCCAAATCGAACTTTACTTTAATGTAGTAGATTGGTCTCTTTTCCTTTCTCCATGTTTCGGGGTATCTAGTGTAGTTCTTTCTTTCAATGATTCCCAGTTACTACTCCCTGTTTCCACTGAGCGTGAGACTGTATTCCCACACCCAAGGTTTGAACTACACAATTAATATGTTGCCAAATCCATGAAATATTGCTTTAATCCACGAGCCTATCGACAAGTAGAACAAATGTTGTTTACAGTTATGAAAGAAATGAGGTCGTGCAGAAACATGGACTGCCACTCGCAAGTGGGAAGATACACAGAAAAAAAAGTAACTTTATTTTTATTTTTTTAATCACTTCACCCCAAGCAAGGCAGTAATGCTGCTAGTATACATATGGCTACAGGGAATCAAAGTTCAGAGAAAACTGGTAATAAGTGTATTTGAGGAAAAAACAAATGATGAATGGGATTCAAGAAGATAGAAGATGGCGATTGACGTCGTATGTACATTTTTAAAGATGGTAGTTATCAGGGAAGCAAGTAAACGGAAAGGAATTCCACAGGTGGAAAGTGTGAGAGAAGAAACTGTTTGAGTAGATGTAGCTGTTGCGTTTAGCTATTTCAACCACAAAACAGTGGGACCTAGATGCCAATATAGTAGTCCAGTTAAATTTAATGTAGTCGGGGACGCAGGGAAGCAGTTCGCCGTGAAAATATTTGTAGAACAGTTAAACTGTTGCAAATTTAAAGCCTTCTCACTCCTGTTGGAGGAAACCCTCAACTATTTTCATGTCTTCAGAGGTGTAGCCATACTTTTCCAGTTGCAGGTTGATAATGCTATTTAACCCATAGTTAGAGGTCTTCTACTCGTCCGGTTGTCACCCATGTGTATAGAACGCACGTTGTCCTAGCCTTTCACCATATCTGCAGGTAGGAGATGTGGATTCATACATTGCCCAAGGGTCTATCCATATAAGTGAATTTAAGAACTGAACTGGAATTCGAAACCCAGCTCTTCCATCTCTCAAACCAAGCCGCCTTTAAGGTAAGGTGATTAAATATTAGCCCTGCTGTCTCAACGGTAAAACTTCGTGAATTTTATTGATATATGGTTTTTAAATTGGACAAAATGGAAGGAAATATTTTTTTTACTACTGAAATGGTTGCTAGATGAATAAATAAATATATAAATAAATCTGGATTTATGAATAACTTATAAGGTAAATAACACAACACGACGTCATCTGGCATCGTCTGGTCTGAGACAAGTCACTCACTTCAAATATAATTGAACTAATCATTTCAACTGAAACAGAACTGACAGCCTCCACTACGAACATTTTTGGTTTCTTTCAAAACACTACCATCTTTTCTTGACTGTTGTCTTTTTTTACATAACATATTCTGTTGGATGACAACTGAATTAAACATACAAGTTGGCAATGTCACAAAAATACTAGAGGTCGTCTAGTATTTACAATTTGACAGAAGTAAAGCACTTGACTGATAGATATTCTACATTTTTTTTGGAATTTCGGTTGCTGGAAAGGATTTTATCATCGCATAGTGATGACTATTATTATAATATTTTAAGGTCGACAATTTTAGGAAAACATAAATTTAGGAGAACCACATCAGTTATTTAATAAATAAAATCTGTCGATATTTCAATTTTTACGACACAGACAAATTTTGTCCTGGGTATGACGATAAACTACACCTGGCAGTAAAGATTCTGGTCAGGAGATTCGAAGTTTTGAGAAGAGTGGAACCACCTCTTAATTGATTTTGTTTCAGATCCACTCTAACCCAGGGTGGTAGCATCTCTCAGCTTTGGCTTTGCATGTTTTGTTTTACAGCTTATCAACCTCAATGGGTGATTTCTTGCTAGCAAGATTTTTATTGCTGGTATTTATTTTTTAATATTATATTGTTGGTAATATTTTTTTCAAAAATATATTGTTGGTAATATTTAAAAAAAAATATATTTTTGGTAATATTTTTTAAAAATATATTCTTGGTAATATTTCTTTTCAAAAATAGATTGCTAGTAATATTTCTTTCAAAAATATATTTTTGGTAATATATTTTTTCAAAAATGTATTGTTAATAATATTTTTTTTCATAAATATATTGTTGGTAATATTTTTTTCAAAAATGTATTGCTAGTAATATCTTTTTCCAAAATATATTGTTGGTAATATTTTTTTTTAAATATATTGTTTGGCAATATTTTTTAAAAAATATATTGTTGGTAATATTTTCTTTTTAAATATATTTTTGGCAATATTTTTTTAAACATATTGTTGATAATACTTTTTTTTTAAATATATTGTGTGTAATATTTTTTCTCAAAAATGTATTATTAGTAATATTTTTTTCATAAATATATTGTTGATAATATTTTTTTGAAAATATATTGTTGGTAATATTTTCTTTTTAAATATATTTTTGGCAATATTTTTTTTAAATATATTGTTGGTAATACTTTTTTTCAAAAATGTATTGCTAGTAATATTTTTGTCAAAAATATATTTTTGGTAATATTTTTTTTCAGACATGTATTGTTAATAATATTTTTTTTCAAAAATAAGTTGTTGGTAATATTTTTTTTAAAATATATTTTTGGCAATACTTTTTTTTCAAAAATGTATTGCTAGTAATATTTTTTTCAAAAATATATTTTTGTTAATATTTTTTTTCAAAAATGTATTGCTAGTAATATTTTTTTCAAAAATATATTGCTGGTTATATTTTTTCTAATATGCATTGTTAGTAATATTATTTTTTCAAAAATATATTGCTGGTAATATATTTTTTTTTAAATGTATTGCTGGTAATTTTTTTTTTCAAAAATATATTGTTGGTAATATTTTTTTCAAAAATATATTGCTGGTAATATTTTTTTCAAAAATATATTTTTGTAAATATTTTTTTCTAAATATATTGTTGGCAATATTTTTTTAAAAATATATTGTTGGTAATATTTTTTTTCAAAAATGTATTGCTAGTAATATTTTTTTTTTAAATATATTTTTGGTAATAATTTTTTTCAAAAATGTATTGGTATTAATTTTTTTTTTCAAAAATATATTGTTGGTAATATTTTTTTTAAATATATTGTTGGTAATATTTTTTTCAAAAATGTATTGTTAGTAATATTTTTTTCGTAAATATATTGTTGGTAATATTTTTTTCAAAAATATATTGTTAGTAATCTTTTTTTTCAAAAACATATTGCTGGTAATATTTTTTCTAACATGCATTGTTAGTAATATTTTTTTTTCAAAAACATATTGCCGGTAATATATTTTTTTAAATGTATTCCTGGTAATTTTTTTTTTCAAAAATATATTATTGGCAATATTTTATTTCAAAAATATAATGTTGAAAATCTTTTTTTTTCTTTCTCAAAAGTGTATTGTTGGTAATATTTTTCTTCAAAAATATATTTCTTGTAATATATATATTTTTTTAAAATGGTAATTTTTTTTCAATAATGTATTGCTGGTAAAAATCTTTTACAAAAATGTACTACTGGTATTAAAACTTATTTTTCATACATTCATAGTGCTTTGACCCTTTTTTGTTGGGGTTAGCTATTTTCCCATAGTTGGGACCCTAACAGGTGCTACCAGCCCAGGTCAGGGTGGACCTGGAAAAGTCAGCAATTAAGAGGTGATTCCACGCCCCTCAAAACCTTCTGATCAAAGGCCTTGCTGCCAGATGTAGTTTATCGTCATACCCAAAACACATCTCTTAGCGTTCCAACTATGGGGAAATATTGAACCACCAAACAAAACACTATAAATGTATAAAAATACAATAAAAAATACCAGCAATACAATTTTATATAAAAAAAAATGGCCAACAATACATTTTTAAAGCAGAATTTTAGAAAAAAGCAACAGCAATACATTTTACCTGTAGTTGAATATATACAATTGCGTTCAAAATATATTGAAGCTATAAAATTGTGTTCAGATTATTTCGAATTCAGCAGGAAATAACACACGGAAATGTTGATATGCCTCTAAATAAAAATAAATATAATTAAACTTAACTATATTTCGGAATCTTTTGGAGAAGGAGACAAAGATCGAAGTGTGAACTCGTAACTGTTAAGACAAAATTAAATACACAAGTGTACATATCTAGAAAGAGTTTAACAGAGGATGGGGAATTGTGAGACGGTTAGAATCTAAGAGTTCCGAAATGCTATGCAATATCGAACCACATCCATAGACATTTTCATCATGGATGAAGAAGAGGCATGAAACAAAAGAAAGGACAGAAAATCTGATATAGAAATCAGAAAGGCGCCGTGAGGTAGGGGAAGCTGCCTTAAAATACTGTTTCCACATATGGTCCGGTGTCCCTGCTATGTACCTTGAGCTCCTTGATAAAACGCAAATCAGAATCTGCAATATTCTTCTCTCCAGAATCTATCTGACATATCTATAAATCTACCATTCGTACATGCTTAGAATATTGCCGCCACATATGGTCCGGTATCCCTGCTATTTACCTTGAGTTTCTTGATAAAATCCAAAGAATAATAAGTAATATTATTGGTCCTGATATGAAGGTCTGGCTCCGGTCACATTACCACCGCCGAAATGTTGCCTCCCTGTGTATTTTCTATAAATAATTTCATGATAATCATTCCGAGTGAGCTCTACGCTTTCGTTTCGCACGTGTGTTTTCGTGTTTGTTGTTGTGTCTGAATGAGTGCGTGACTGTGTGAGTGCGTGGGATGAATAAATGTTTTATATTATTATAGTCCCGCATTGATTTCGGCCAGTTAACTGATATTTCTGCCACATTTAGTGATTGTGGGGGTTTTATTAGTAACATTATTTTGTTTTGTTTATTGTAAATAGTTTTCTTTTCATATTGTAAATACTCATTGGGGCTAGTTTTTTAGAACTGTTGTTTTATTCCCCCTTCCCCACCACAGACAATGAATTGTAAATATGGGGACTAGTTAGGATTTTCATAGAGACACAGTGGTATTATGGTGAATGTAGTAAGAAAGGTACGTAAGAATGTATTGTTTTGGTGTAAATAATATTGTTTGTATGATTGGTTCAGTGTTTGTGACTAGCTAAGTTATCGTTAAGACAGAAGAAGACCGTCCTTTCCCCAATCACCCCTTTGACCTTGTGCCGCATTTCTGTGTATATATAAAAATAAATATCGCTGGTCGCTTTGGTAAATACACATTGAGACTAGAATCCAATTGCTGAAATATAAGAATTAAATCGCATATAGCTGTATATAATTTTCAACCAATAAAATCCAATCAGGTGGTTTGAGAAACAACAATTCCTTGGCTAATTACCGCTAAAATAGTTGCGGACGTAATTGTCCACCTACCACGTGTTATTTTTTGACCATTTAGGATATAGCAATAACTTCCTTCAGATTTTCGCGAGCCAGTGTGAAATTATTTTCTAATTAATGAGAGCTTGTATTTAAAATACCTCACCTCTATGTGAAATTAAATTTTGTATCTCCCTTACGGATATAAAAATAGAATATAACTGCTTCTTGGAGCTCCAAAACATTCGTAGGCCAGATTGATCTCCACGTGGGTATACACACACACATACACACAATGGAAGAGACGACAGTCAGCAGCTGCCGACTAAGACCTGCTCCATGCACACCATAGAAGGGATTAACCAGCAGCCGCCAACTAAGCCTTTGTCTACGAACTCACAAACACATTAAGCTGACCGTCATAAAGTAAGTTGTCTTGAATGAAACCGGTCCATGGCACTAGAAACAAACTTGAGGACCTTTGACCTAGAGGATTATAACTTTGGTTCGTTAAAGTGGTGATATAATAATTATTTGTTCAATTCCTTGGTCAGGTAGTCTAGACTCAGTGGAAATATGGAGAGCCATAACAAAACAATTGCAGCGGAGATAACGGCGAATTACCTCGTCGAACCAAGCGGCAGCGTATCGCGTGTATTCTGCGACGGAAAATGTAGCGAAAATAAAGTTACATACCGAGAAAAAGAGCAGGTAACTGCATGATATACCGAACACGAAATATCCCAAATAAAAACGAGTCAGGAGTAGGAGTTGCCATAAAAATATCTCAGATATGCTAATATTCTGTTTCCTCTCCCAGCTGTCGAGGAATGTAAAAATCGTTCTGCTGATAAAAGCAGTTGGTGTTCTCGAATCGGGACAAAAAAATCGTTTTTGCTACCGCCTTTGCCGGCGAGTGTATTATTTTTCTGACTACGTGAACTGGGATTTGTGACATAGGACCTACGAATCAAGTTTTCGAAATATCTTTCTCATCCTGATATTCGAGTTTTGACTTGCGATTTGTTTTCTTCGTTGTGGCTGTAATCTGTGACATCAATTGCTGAACAAGAATTTGACTTCCAGCACGACGAAACTGACTACAGCAGTATTAATTAACCAGACGAGCTATCCCTTGCCATATGTAGGGGAACAAAGTATACAGTTCTGAATCCCCTGTAGGTTTACCTGATCGACATAGACCTGATGTAGACAGAAGGGCGCAGCGGTCAAAAGTTTATTAACAACAACAACAAAAAATACAATGATACGCATGCATTTAATGCAAATAATAATTCATAGTTACCCTTCTGCTACCCAGAGAATGAAAGCGCAGTTAATCCCGTGTTTGGCCGGTGGTTGCGTGGAGAAATGGTTTCATGCATTACTTAAGTGCATTATGGTCAAGTGAACACAACTGTCAAGACCGGAACTTGAAATCGGCCAGCGAATTTCATTTCTTACGCCGTTATCCCTTTTATAATAGGTATTTAAATGATAACTAAAATTTATTATAGTAAATCTTTGGAGAGCAAGGTTCATGCAGATATAATGTATCAACACTCCTATATTAATATTATCTGTCTATATCTCTGAGCTGAGGTATTATGATTACTTACACTATTTATATTACTCGGACTGTTATCCTCATCTTCTTTGCCATATTCACAGCGTTTCGGCCGTTGTAGGCTCCGGCTTTTTTTCAGGTGATTGGAATTTCGATTCGAACCCTATATTTCGTTCACCGGGGGGGGGGAGATTTTTCTAGTTCCACATGCCATGCCTCTTCCAGATGTCTCAGTTATTTCCCTTTAACTCAAATCTCCAAGTTTTGGGGTTCTCAACTGCTGTGGCCTATTCTTAAACTCATAACTCTTTAGGTCTAGTCACTGGATCTAACCAACGGCGTTATCCACTGGGTCAAGTGTCATTGAGAACCCCATATTTTTGGTATATCGAGTCCGTCAGAAATAAAGGGTTTGCTTCGAAATTCCAATCACCTGAAGAAGGACGGAGCGTACAACGGCTACAACGTTGTGAATATGGCAATGGAGATGAGGATATCAGTCCGAATAACTTAAATAACGCAAGTATATTAATATTTATTCTTACAAATCAGTTAATGAAACACTTTAAAAATTGAGAGCCAATGGAAGAAGAAAGGTAGTGGATATTTTTCATGATAAATTCGTCGTTATATTCATTTTTCAAAATGCTCGGAATAAAAATCGTCTTTCAAAATTAGAAAATGATAAAATCATGAGAGATTTTTTTAAGCCCCGTAAATAATTATTGCACAATAACAAGATATGTTACTAGATGTTTATTACAACATCTATTCCTTATTATAAACTTCTTCAACTACTTTTCGGCTAATAAATATAGTCGCTATTTACAAAGTTTGTCTACAATTTTTAATGATACCTGGTAGATATCAAGCAAAATTGAGTTACATTGTAATTTAATAGTGAATCTGAATTCATTAGTAAAACGACCTAGCGTCGGTTTGTTCTTTTTCGTTGTTTTTTTTTTTTTAATTCCTTTTCTTTTTTCGTCTACACTTTCTAAAGTCACATTTCGAAAGTGGCACCAAAATGATGCCGTCTAGCAGAGGCGATAACAATCAGAATAAAACGGCTTCAGGCGTTAAAGCCAGTGTTTAAAGTTGGAAAATGAAAGCGAATGGAACCATTTAGAAAGTGAATTAATTGGCACACGGAGACAAGATTTTCATGATTGGTGCAATTTCTAGTGTTAATTTTAAGTCTGAAAAAAATAATGAGGAAAAGACAGAAAGATTTTTAATATCGTTAAAGAAACGCAACGTTGTCTCAGTAGAAAATGGCGGCTCGTAGAATTGTCGATTAAGACACGTCAATGCGTATTAGAAACGAAAAAAGGTAGAGACAAGAGAATCTAATATCGTAAGGATTTATTTCGACATCTTTCGGTAGACACAAATAGCAACTCTATGGCAATCATTGAAAACAAAATGTCTAGAAGCATAATAATAAGAAATATCAAAATGTCCCAGCTCCCAGCACAATTTCGATATAGTCATTTTAGTAATCCGCAAAGCCAAAACGAGGCGCACTTTTATATGGCGTATACTTTGAAGCTAACATAGCTTTAGGTAACATCTCTTTGTGGCTTTTAGTAATCTATGATTATTCTCACTCCTATTTTCTCTCCTACTATCAGTTCCCACAAGTCTGTTATGTAGATTATTGTCATTCTCCACCTAGTTTTCAATATATCAACAGTATATATATTGGGATAACAGCAAAAATTGCAATATGAGCACTGGTAAAAATGGTTGCTGAAGACATTAGGTTTATATAATACCTAGAAATTCATGGCACAGTCGATAAAGGCGTTAGTTAGATCCAGTTACAGGACCCAAAGTTTGTGAGTTCCATACCAGGTTAAGGCAGTGGAGAACTTGGAGAGGGTAATTAATAGGAGATAACTGATAACTGACATCCATTAAACATGGCACGTGAAACTAGAACAGTCTACCCCAGTGAGCGAAATAAAGGGTTCAGTTTGACATTCGAACCACCTGAAGAAGGCCGGAGTGTACAACGGCGGAAACGTTGTAATAAAAATGGCGATAAAGATGAGGACAATAGTCCGAATAATGTAAATAGTAGACATTTCCATATAGTCACAGTGCAGTACAAGTCAGTTTTGAGAAAAACCAAGAGAAAATTGAAACTAGAAGTACATTTATGCTTACAATCAGAAAGAGATAGCTCTAATTGCTAGAATATATTATGAGGAGGGACGGTTTAGAAACCTTAATACTCAGAAAACGTATTAACAAAAAGTGATGAAAGATTTTGTGTGAATTAACAGCAAAATAGAGATAAAGTGGGATGATAAATCGCCAAACATTACTGAGAGAAAAATAAAATAGGAAGTTGTGGAGTCCCAAGATCACCCACAAGCAGGTAAAACGGCGAATATTTTATGAAAATAAATTTAAAACTGATATACGTGTAACTTTATGGTTGCGTAATATGATTTAAAATTTAGATATATTTAAATCGTGCAGTGAAAGTCCCGGTGAAGGGCTTCGCTTCTGGTTGCTTTCATAATACTGATGTTGCACATTTGTCTATCTTTTAACTTATGTTGTTTCACATCTTAGATGTTCCTCGATAAAATCCAAAGTGCAGTTTGTAATGATATCTGTCCTGACCTAAAATCACAAACCCAATCTCTTTAATGTATATGATAAAGTACATAACCAAATCTTCTTAAAATGCTCCGAAAAGTTTACTTTTATGGAAAAAAAAATAAAATTATCCGTAATATTT
This sequence comes from Acanthosepion esculentum, assembly GCA_964036315.1. Taxonomy (NCBI): domain Eukaryota; kingdom Metazoa; phylum Mollusca; class Cephalopoda; order Sepiida; family Sepiidae; genus Acanthosepion; species Acanthosepion esculentum. The sequence goes on along the minus strand of OZ038505.1, from coordinate 92,696,269 downwards.
AATAGGAAAACCGCGGATAGAAAAAATGTAAACAAAACAAGAAAAGCGAGATACATGAGAAATTCTTTTATTCCCATACTAGCAGCACGGCCCGGCGTTGCCCGTGCTTGATTCAAAAATCGTACGACACATACAGCAATCGCTATCACTTAACTTAAAATATTTTTGCCCTTCCTTGCCTTTAAAGGAGTGCCCTTTGCTGTGCTGATGTTGCTACAAGCCTTACTTCTTGCCTATCTCACACTGCGAATTTTTTCTAAGGCCTATACTAAACATCAAATCTGTTACGAAAAAAGAACTAAACAAAATGAACACAAAACGATCAGCTTTAAAAAAGGACTCGGAACGGGAAAAAAACGAATCAAAAAAGAATGTTAACAATAAATATTTTTTCACAACCAACCCAGTTCGACGGAATCAGAATCGACGTTGAGTTTAAGCAAGCCAATTTGAGTAAAGTGCCATGCAGATTAAAATTTTTCCCAATTGTGATGAATGCAGCTATCGACTTTTTTTTTTTGCATGCTTGCATGCTAGTTAAAATTTGTTTCAGTCAGCTGTTGGCTCTCACGCTGGCCAATAGAATCTTCCTGCCTATTCGTGGCAGCCAGCAATAGGCTCTCACTCTGGCCAGTAGAAAATGGCCGCAAACTACATGAAAACTGTCGTAGAAGCATGAAAAAGTCGATTATTTCCGCTATCGATGTGAGTTGGGAAATTCAAAGTCGGTTTTGAGCTTCGCGCTAACTGGGAGCATGTGCATGTAAATTTTGGTGCAAATCAGTCGGAAATTGCGGCCGTGCATTTGTTACACACACACACACACACACACACACACACACACACACACACACACACACACACACACACACACACACACACTGCCTTTTATATATAGAGATTATAAATTAAGAAACAAATGCACGTACTTATATTTATATGTATAAAAATGACGGTTGATAAATTACTTTGATTAAACCATTTATTCAGTTTTTCGTACAACTGTTTTGTTTTCAGCACATAAAGTATATCAAATATTTGTCTTTATTTTTAATTTATATGTGTGTAGCTATTGTGATTGGAATCTCTTTTTTTATTTTCCAAAGGGCGCGTTCATGTTTGATATTATAACATTTGAGCGTTTTCTTTTTATTATTAGTGTCTCCAATATTTTTTGTCGTTTTTTACATATGGATTAGAAAACTTAACATTCAAAGGCCATGACGGGGGCAAGAGAGAGAAAGAGAGGTGCGGAGGCAGCGTGCTGTTTCCTTGGCGATCATCTTTTAATGGATTGCGGAACCGTGGGAGGGAGCTGTAATAAACGTAGAAAAATCTGCTAACAGCCACAAGTAATAGAAAGTTGTGGAGAGCCATAGATACTCATATTTTGAAGGAAGAAGAATGAATGTTAGACTAAAAACAATTACTCCCCTAGAATAAAAATATTTCACTCTGTCGTACATTCTATCTCTCAATGCACACAGACACATACGCACAATGAATGT